>JBAIAA010000830.1:17500-468577 GCA_037893245.1 Crossaster papposus | reverse complement strand
AAAACAAACAACTATTAGCCATCAATCACCAATACAAAAGGAAAGAAAGATGAAAAACAGGACAGGATCTGTGGCAGAAAGATCAGATGCCACACTCAATATGCTTTTACCATCAAAGGGCACAAATGTCGATTGGCAGCACAGTCCTCGCGTCTTGTCATAGAATGTACCTACAGGTGCCAAAATCTCAGAGTTAATCTGACAAACTAATTTGAAATTGTTACGCTGAAATAAATAGGATCAATATTAGTCTTAATGCTGACAATTGAGGTTTCAACTCTGGGGGTATCTGGAACACAAGGAGACTCAACATTGACAAATGGAACCAATTTCATGACTCTACTAACAACAGAATGGTCACCATTTTGTGCTACCACCACTTGCATACAAAACTGTGCTAACCTTGTATAAAGCAAAGAATCGGGATGTAGGCATGTGCAACCTTCAAAAGCCAAAATTCCTCGCTAAAAGGTTACACCATTGGTAATTGCTTAAATTATCATCAATGAGTGGATTTAGGGGGCTGTATTTTGTAGTAATTATAGTTTAACTGACCTGTCCGAAGTTGTACAATTATGGATGCTGAGAAAAGCACAAAAGGCGTTCGTTTTCAACCAGTGTCAGGCAGTGTGTCTTATGTTGTTCTTTGTTTTTTTCGCAATCGCCGTCCAGCAATCCTTTTGCTGGATGCCTACAATCACTATTTACTTTCAAATAAGTAAGATATTTCCTAATCATTTGGTAGTAAACAATTTTAAGATCTGCAAATGGTGTAATCTACCTTGAACATAAGCACAGAATTGTCTGTTCCAGTAAGCAGGAATTCAGGACCCACAGTCATGGGCACCTTTTTTAATTCCAAACCTGAATCCTTTTTGAGTGATCCCCGTGTGCTATCCTAGGCATGCAGCACAGCTAGTATTGCTAGCATCGTGACTTTGGGAGTGGTCCCTGGCTGTGACCTCTGACTAGAACCCCCACTAGTAACCACAAGGCTAGATAGCTCAGTTGGTAGAGCACCAGAATGTAAATCCAGAGGCCGCAGGTTCAAAACCTGCTGCAGTCAATTTCTTTGCTCAACATTAAAATTATTGTAACAAACCAAATCAGTTTCTCCCTTGCGATTTATATTTGCAATAAGCTGGTTCGGTATTTGGATGAAGTAATCCAGGTTATTCTGGATAAAACCACTAACTCATGACACAAGCGTTGTGTGACCACGTTCATACACGCACGTAAGTTATCTCGAATGACCTTTGACCCCTATATCATTGTGCAGAAGAGCAGTTGAAAAACCAAACTGGCTATAACAGGAGATTATAGCTAAATACATATTTTGATTCTGAGAGTAGATGCAAAAGAAAAAAGAATGTTGAAACCCGAGACCACTTTTTCTTCATACATTATCTCAATGAAGGTCAATCACTGCACAAATGTTGAAAAGACATGAATTTGGGACTAAGAAATATTTCCAATTCTAAACTGTTAGAAAATACTTAGACTCTCCATAGACTTTGTACACAACTGAAGTGGCGTCCGGATATTACACTCCTTCTACAAAAAAAAACTGCAATTACTGTACCTCCACAGCAGATCTGAGGTCCTGCCGTGTCGTAGGGCACACCTCTGCAGCACGCGTCACCGGGCCCCACAGCCACCCTATCCTCAATGGGGTCCGAGCAGCAGATCTGACCAACCGACACGCCGACGTACTGACCACTGCAGCACTGGTGGTCAGCCTGGTAGGGATGGAACTGACCACCACAGCAGACGTCTGAGGACGCAGCCCTGGCAGGGAGATAGTTGGTGCCGCAACACTCGTTGGCAGGCTGCTGGCTGTAGAGGGCCCCCTCACAGCAGACCTGGGGGGACAAGCGCAAAATGGAATATCTCTCGCTCAAATTGAGTCAGTGTTTTGTTGGGGTTAGGAAATTGTTTATGATACTCTGTAAATACAGGCACGCCAAAACAAAATCGGACAAGCATACTTTCACTACCCAGAGGCCAAAAATACTTATACTAAGAAATGGAAAATCTTTCTGGAAGAAAAATATTTTGTGAAGCAAAGTCAGTGGTCCTTTCGCACCGAGAAATAACTAAACCATGTCATGTTAAATTCGCGATGTGAAGGGACCTCCGACTTTGCTTCACAAAATAAGGTCTGGAGCTGCTACTACAATTCACTGGTTTCTTCTAGTAAGATTATCCATCCATTGGTATAGGTAGTTTTGGACTCAGGGTAGTGAAAGTATGCTTGTCCATTATTTGTGAGCCAACATGTATAGGAAACAATCACCTGATGTGCTTCCCTGTCTAGCCCTGCCCTACCCTGCCCTGAGCTGCGCTGCACCCTACCCTGCCCTGCGCTGCACCCTACCCTGCCCTGCGCTGCACCCTGCCCTGCCCTGCCCTGCCCTGCACCCTGCCCTGCCCTGCGCTGCGCTGCACCCTGCCCTGCCCTGCCCTGCGCTGCGCTGCACCCTGCCCTGCCCTGCCCCCTGCCCTGCCCTGCCCTGCAAGATGCAAGATGCATGCTTACTGTAAAGTCTTGCAATATTTGTTAGGTGTGCAAATAATGCCGGCCACATTTGGCAGTCTTTGTAAATTATGAAGCTTAACCAGTTCGCGCCGGGATTATTTTAACATCGCCGAGCCGACGGGCGGGATTATTTTTAACGAAACTCGATCCGAAGCGGGTTCAGGCTGATAGTGCCGGGAAGCACACCCACGCATTTCCGGCCTTGCGCGCTGCTGACATACATTTCCGAACTTGAACTTGGCGTGTTTATGCGTCATCCGTTTTGAATTTGGGGAAATCTTTGCGTTTATATACGTCATCCGGCACGAACTGGTTAAAAAATGGAAGGAAAAAAGTATTTGAACGGGTAGAGAGGCATGCACATGACTCAAAGAATTGCAATGCCTGCACAAATTAGGAAATAACATTATTGGGCAAGTCCAAGAATTTGTGCATGTTATGTCCCATATGTACAAGTTTTACACTCGTGGATTTAAGTGTTTTTTCCGATTGTTGGGTATTTCAAGAACACACCACTAGAATCAGTGTATGCTATTAGTCTTTGCAATACTGCCACCTAAAGTTTCCTAACATTACCCAAGGTATAAACAATTCACAAGTCAAAAAAATTAAGTCAAATTATGATGGAAAAAGAAAAATCTGAGCTTTAGTCCACTACCTGATTGCCGGAGTAGCACTGGTTACCACAGACACTCTCTGTGATACTACATTCCAGATAGAAACATACGTCGGTACCTGTGCCTCCACTGGAACTGTCAATACAGTAAGAAAATCAAAGACAATCAGTCAACAATAGAGCAGTAAATGTAGCTTCAGGCTTAGCATAGTACACCCAAACCCGACCAGAAACCCAACCAGAAACCCAAACCAACCCGACCCATCTTCCGATCAGTAATTGTGGCTTCAGGCTTAGAATAGTACAACCAAACCCGACCAGAAACCCAAACCAACCCGACCAGAAACCCAACCCGACCAGAAACCCAAACCAACCCGACCCATCTTCCGATCAGTAATTGTGGCTTCAGGCTCAGCATAGTACACCCAAACCCGACCAGAAACCCAAACCAACCCGACCAGAAACCCAAACCAACCCGAGCAGAAACCCAAACCAACCCGACCCATCTTCCATCAGTAAATGTGGCTGCAGGCTTAGCATAGTACACCCAAACCCGACCAGAAACCCAAACCAACCCGACCCATCTTCTGATCAGTAAATGTGGCTTCAGGCTTAGCATAGTACACCCAAACCCGACCAGAAACCCAAACCAACCCGACCCATCTTCCGATCAGTAAATGTGGCTTCAGGCTTAGCATAGTACACCCAAACCCGACCAGAAACCCAAACCAACCCGACCAGAAACCCAAACCAACCCGACCCATCTTCAGATCAGTAATGTGACTTCAGACTTAGCATAGTACACCCAAACCCGACCAGAAACCCAAGCCAACCCGACCAGGAACCCTAGCCAACCCGACCAGGAACCCTAACCAACCTGAGCAGGAACCCAAACCAACCCGAGCAGAAACACAAACCAACCCGACCCATCTTCTGATCAGTAAATGTGGCTTCAGGCTTAGCATAGTACACCCAAACCCGACCAGAAACCCAAGCCAACCCGACCAGGAACCCAAACCAACCTGAGCAGGAACCCAAACCAACCCGAGCAGAAACCCAAACCAACCCGACCCATCTTCCGATCAGTAAATGTGGCTTCAGGCTTAGAATAGTACACCCAAACCCTACAGGAAACCCAAACCAACCTGACCAGAAACCCAAACCAACCCGACCCATCTTCCGATCAATAAATGTGGCTGCAGGCTTTAGCATGGTCCACCCAAACCTGACCAGAAACCCAAACCAACCCGACCAGAAACCCAAACCAACCCGACCAGAAACCCAAATCAACCTGACCCATCTTCCGATCAGTAAATGTGGCTTCAGGCTTAGCATGGTACACCCAAACCCGACCAGAAACCCAAACCAACCCGACCAGAAACCCAAGCCAACACGACCCCCCTTCCGATCAGTAAATGTGGCTTCAGGCTTAGCATAGAACACCCAAACCCGACCCGAAACCCAAACCAACCTGACCCATCTTCCAATCAGTAAATGTCGCTTCAGGCTTAGCATAGTAGTACACCCAAACCCGACCAGAAACCCAAACCAACCCGACCAGAAACCCAAACCAACCCGACCCATCTTCCGATCGGTAAATGTTGCTTCAGGCTTAGCATAGTACACCCAAACCCGACCAGAAACCCAAACCAACCCGACCCATCTTCCGATCGGTAAATGTGGCTTCAGGCTTAGCATAGTAGTACACCCAAACCCGACCAGAAACCCAAACCAACCCGACCAGAAACCCAAACCAACCCGACCCATCTTCCGATCGGTAAATGTGGCTTCAGGCTTAGCATAGTACACCCAAACCCCACCAGAAACCCAAGCCAACCCGACCAGGAACCCAAACCAACCTGAGCAGGAACCCAAACCAACCCGAGCAGAAACCCAAACCAACCCGACCCATCTTCCGATCAGTAAATGTGGCTTCAGGCTTAGAATAGTACACCCAAACCCTACAGGAAACCCAAACCAACCTGACCAGAAACCCAAACCAACCCGACCCATCTTCCGATCAATAAATGTGGCTGCAGGCTTTAGCATGGTCCACCCAAACCTGACCAGAAACCCAAACCAACCCAACCAGAAACCCAAACCAACCCGACCAGAAACCCAAATCAACCTGACCCATCTTCCGATCAGTAAATGTGGCTTCAGGCTTAGCATGGTACACCCAAACCCGACCAGAAACCCAAACCAACCCGACCAGAAACCCAAACCAACACGACCCCCCTTCCGATCAGTAAATGTGGCTTCAGGCTTAGCATAGAACACCCAAACCCGACCCGAAACCCAAACCAACCTGACCCATCTTCCAATCAGTAAATGTCGCTTCAGGCTTAGCATAGTAGTACACCCAAACCCGACCAGAAACCCAAACCAACCCGACCAGAAACCCAAACCAACCCGACCTATCTTCCGATCGGTAAATGTTGCTTCAGGCTTAGCATAGTACACCCAAACCCTACCAGAAACTCAAACCAACCCGACCCATCTTCCGATCAGTAAATGTGGCTTCAGGCTTAGCATACACCCAAACCCGACCAGAAACCCAAACCAACCCGACCAGAAACCCAAACCAACCCGACCCATCTTCCGATCGGTAAATGTGGCTTCAGGCTTAGCATAGTACACCCAAACCCCACCAGAAACCAAAACCCACCCGACCAGAAACCCAAACCAATCCGACCCCCCTTCCGATCAGTAAATGTGGCTTCAGGCTTAGCATAGAACACCCAAACCCAACCAGAAACCCAAACCAACCCGACCCATCTTCCAATCAGTAAATGTGGCTTCAGGCTTAGCATAGTAGTACACCCAAACCCGACCAGAAACCCAAACCAACCCGACCAGAAACCCAAACCAACCCAACCCATCTTCCGATCAGTAAATGTGGCTTCAGGCTTAGAATAGTACACCCAAACCCGACCAGAAACCCAAACCAACTCGACCCATCTTCCGATCAGTAAATGTGGCTGTAGGCTTAGCTTAGTACACCCAAACCCGACCAGAAACCCAAACCAACCCGACCAGAAACCCAAACCAACCCGACCAGAAACCCAAACCAACCCGACCCATCTTCCGATCAGTAATGTGACTTCAGACTTAGCATAGTACACCCAAACCCGACCAGAAACCCAAGCCAACCCGACCAGGAACCCAAACCAACCCGAGCAGAAACCCAAACCAACCCGAGCAGAAACCCAAACCAACCCGACCCATCTTCGGATCAGGTTTCGGATTGTTTCAGTCGGGTCGGTTTTCTTTTTTTTGGTTTTTTTTACTTGCGAACAATTGACATCAACAGGATGCGGAAAGGGGTTACGGATTGTGGACTTGCACACGTCCACAGTCCATTTTGCCCTCTCTGAAAAAGAGTTTTAGAGTTCTAACAAATTGGGATAGGAAAATGAAGAGGAACACCTAAGAGGCACAGAATCAAATTTTGGGGTTCCAACTAAATTTGGGAAGCAAGAAAAATGAGTATTCAGCTGTAGCTCCTTACCTCGAGTGGCTTTTGCCTGGTTTGGAGTAAATTTTCAACAACAAAAATAAAAATTAAAATGTTTTTTTAACTCCACGAAAAACAAAGAAATGTCTACAGTACGCATGGAAGGTACAACTGTGCCTCTCTGCGCGAGTCCCTCTCGATGGTCTTTACCAACTCTCCCTTACTTTACCGTTGAGAGGGTACTAAGTTCACAGAGCCGACAGAAATATGGGTGGAAAATGAAAAACTGAAACATCATACTATAACTCTAGGAATCTCTGTGTGTCTGTAAATTAGATTATCTCCAGAACCAGGCATTGTATGAAGTTGAATATCGACGGGTGTGTTGCTCAGGACCTAAGATTGTGCAGTGTCAAGTTAGAAGTTGTTTGGATGTGCGGTTAAAAAAAAAAGCTGGGAATAAAACCAGCAATACCGAAAGCCTAGACCCACAAACGTGGTGGTACAAACCGCCACGCACTGCTGCACATTTTGAATGGCCACTTAACTCTACATGTACCGTAATTTCCTGCGGTAAAGCCGCACGGCGGTTAAGGCGCAGGTCCCTAAAATCACCCAACATTTTTTCAAACGTCAACAGATAAAGCGCACTGCCGAATAAGGCGCATGCTTGAACGCACCCAGAAGAACACCAGGCGCCACCCGGTGTAGGTACATCGCCACAAAGGGGTCATTTTGTTGCCTTAGAAGGATCCCACTATTCCAAGCAAGAATTTGCTTAGTACTTGAGTTTATCTGGCACGCAAACAATGTATGAAAACTTCAAACCAGTAGTCACAATATCGCACGAGGTTTGCCGATACATATCATGTATCACTGCAGTATAAACTGCATGCACATACATGCAGCGATCGCGTGCATGGTATCCCTAATTGCGACACCCCCTAGTCTTTTTCCCAGTCGTTGTGAATGCTCCGCGCTGTGTAGTTCGGATGGTAATTGTAATTAATTGTAATTAATTGCATGAAGCCGGAACGTAGACGAAAAAACCTTTAGAAAAAGGCCACATAGTACGGGCCAGCTTTTTATCGCTGTTGTACGCGTCATGCAGCGCACGCTGTAGTCTTGTTTGCAAGACGATCTTAATCGCGGTATATGCAGCGCGCGTAGGCCGCCGATGCGGTAATTCGCGCGTGGTCTACGGCGTACGTTAGAGGGCGCCCCGCATCGCGCAAAACGTCTTGCAAACAAGACTACGCACGCTGCCGAGTGTTAAATCACATACATGTACGGTCGTAGGGGGATCAACACATCGCGGCATTGTTAATGGAAACACGGTCACAATGTCCGGAGAGTTGGGCTAATTGGTTGACCGCATTATTGAGTAAGATTGCGGCGTTCAAAGAATTCTTCACACAAAGACCATCACTTTGAACTCAAGCGACATCATATACGGCGCACTGAAAGATAAGGCGCGGCGATGTTTTTGTGGTCTAGAAAGTCAGATAAGCCGCGTCTTTACCGCAGGAAATTACGGTATACCGCCATGTTTGCTGGTGTCCCTGTGGCAATTTGCCCGTTTTGAACAGGCACTGCACAAGCCATTTGCGAGTTAAATTTCAATAACGTCTGAAACACTGACTTGCTTAAAATGATTGGCACATATAAACTTTAAATTTTCAAGACTAAAGAGACTGTTACTATATCACGTGATTCGGGGCAAGCCTAACAACCCCCAGCTCCAGAATGGTCTGGTGTCTTTGTGCTATCCTCATCCATTGTGAACAATGTAATGGTGCTGTGAGCATCTCTTATGTATTAACCAGTTTACGCTGGGATTATTTTTACATCACAGAGCCGAGGCGCAGGATTTATTTTTAACGAAACTCGATCCGAGATGGGTTCAAGCCGATGGTACCGGGAAGCACACCCACGCATTTTCGACCTTGCTCGATGCTGACAGACATTTCCGGCCTTCCTTGTGAGGTGTTTATGCGTCATCCGTTTTGAATCTGGGGAAAACTTTGCGTGTATATACGTCCTCCGGCGCGAACTGGTTAACTACATGTGTATGCAAGAGCTTTCCCTGAGTTAAATGATATAGTAACAGTCTCTTTGGTCTTGATAATTTAAAGTTAAAATGAGGCAAGTATATTGTACTCGCAAATAGCTTATTAAACTGACTTACTCTTCATCACAGGTGGTATAAGCCCTGCGGTACAGCTCATACTGCAGGATAATGCCGTTAGGCTGGGCCGGGGTCACCCAGCTGGCATCCATGACGGTAGAACCTAGTACCCTGAGGTTAGGGGGCATCATCCCGGTAGGGGGAGACTCTAGGGTGGTGATGAAAGTGGCGTTGCTTAGCAGGCAGTCGTACACGGTGCAAACTTCAACCTGTGGGGAGGGGAGGGGGGAAGATTACGGATTTGGACATGGGTTAGAAAGATTCTTTCTTGCCATGGTTGAGAGAGTTTGATATTTGTGAGGCATTCTGACCAAATGAGACGGAACTGGGCAGACGTTGCAATGATGGTTTGCAGATATTACAGGCTTGCAGGTAACTACCAATGGAAATAAAAGAGAAAACTAGAAAACTAGGGCAGAAAAAAGGAGGAAAAGATGATATCTCCTATACTTTTGTACACAGAAAGTTGAGAAAAAAAAGTACAATCAAAAAGAAAGAAAAAAAGAAAGAAAGAAAAGAAAGAAAGAAAAGAAAGAAAGAAAAAAAAGAAAATCAGCTTAAAAGCGGGCATTTCACATGCCTGATGTTAGGAAGGAGAATGATATTCTACTTATAATACTATTCGGTGCACTTTATCAGATATTCCATTCATAAGTTGTTTAACGTTTGTAAAATACTGAGAAAAAAGCGTTGAAGTTTGAATGTTGTACTCATAAAAGTGCCAACAGTTTCCCCCAAAAAAACAAATTTCAGTTACTGATTTTACTGATTGTTATACAATTTTGTTTTTTAAAGTGTAGTAGACGTACAAAAGATCAAAATATTTTTACAAATCACCCCCTCTCTTTTTTTGGCCTAATTATAATACTGTTTGGTGCACTTTATCAGATATTCTATTCATAAGTTCTTTAACGTTCGTAAAATACTGAGAAAAGCGTTGAAGTTTCAATGTTGTATCCATAAAAGTGCTAACAGTTTTTCCCCATAAAAACAATTTCAGTTACTGATTTACCGATTGTTATACAATTTTCTTTTTTAAGTAAGTGTAGTAGACGTACAAAAGATTAAAATATTTTTACAAATCACTCCCACTCTTTTTTGGGGCCTAATTATTCACTATTACCGGTGCCCAGTGCTGTTTCATTTTGGCAAGATGCCTCGTATTTTTAGGACAAGCAGGCAGAGTTGTATTCGAGTCCCTGCAAGTCCTTCTACAAGTTCTTTCACAAGTCCAGTCACAAGTCTTTTCACAAAGCCAGTTGCAAGAAACTGGTTAAACAATGACAAGGAAATGTTTTTTACACAAATAAACCACAAGGGAAACTGACTATGTAAATTTGCATCAATTTCAAAGTGAACAAAGAAATTGGCAAGGCAGGAATTGAACATGCGCCCTCCAGTTCGGTATTCCGAAGGTCGCAGGTTCAAGTTCCACCTTGCCAATTTCTTTGTTCACTTTGAATAAAGGAATGCTTTTGTTAACAGTTCATTTGAATAGCTATAGTGACTTGACTTGAGACTGAAGGACTTGTGATGGACTTGCAGGGACTCGAATACAACTCTGCAAATAGGTAAGAGTTTTTAAACTGATGAATTTAGATTCAAATTTTGCCTTTTACCTGGATCTTGTAGATGGTGTAGGGTTGTAGGTTTGACAGGATATGCGAGAATGTTGTGGTGGGTAGTGTGGCCAAGGAGACATCGTCTTGATAGACGTTGTATTGGAGTATGTCTCCGTTAGGTTGGACCGGTGACTGCCAGGAGACCCGCAGGGCTGAGGGGCTTAAGATGGTGATGGTGGGTATGGCAAAACCTTCTGGAGCTAAAAAGGAAAAGTTAGAAAAAAAAGATGTAGGGGTCATCAAGCAGCATCAATTTTAAATATATTTTTTATAAAATTCCCAACAAATGACATTCAAAACCTTTTGATTTCATCGTATGAAGAGTTACTATGTACATAATATGTGACCTGTTCCAACGAAACCCAGACAACGTCGCACAATGTGTTTTATTACAATGTACTCGTGAAGTCATTTTTACCATTTTACCATTTTGAGGTTTCAAGTTTTTCTGAACCACGAACTATTAATCTCACCAAATATTTACATAATCCGTCACCAAGAAGTGTGTTTTTTGTTGATTTTGTGAAACAATTGTGTATAGAAATAATAGGCTTTTCTGAACTTCAAAAACTGTTTATCTCATAATCAGGTTGTCGGGGTGTTATCAATAAATCCTTTCCCCGAGGAAGATAAGGTGGGGGTACATATGTAAATGATACATCATCTTAAAGTTGAGAACACAGACAATTGGAAAAAAGCAAAATCTTAAAAACAAAAATTGTCAACTTTGTCCGGGTTTTGTTGGAGCAGGTCACATATGTAGTTTGTAAGGTTGGTTACAGGTACTCGATTCTATATTCTGGAATCGGTTGCTGACATCAACGGTCGGGTACTCGGGTACCCGGTTCTGATGCACAGCCCTATTAGGATGTCAGCACAGATGAATTGTACAGAATGTGTACAATATTTCCATTGATACCTACAAGATTATATGGTTTTTTTAATACTGTGTCTTCTTAATCATAATTTATACAGGAAAAGATTAAACAAATTAAAGGTTAAAAAAAAAGGTGCACTTTTACAAAATTTCACCCAAAATGATATCTCATAGTTTGTAAACATTAACATTTTTGCTACAAATATGCTCCAGTTTAAGTTCATTTCATGGACATTTAACCCTAACAATCCCCATTCAGTCAAACTCCAACACCAGGTTTTGTTGGAATCTGGGTACTGGACACCAAAACTGACAGTCTTTTACATTGGGTTAGGCATACCTCTAGAATTAGAGTTCAACAGTTTGTGTGTACAGTTTGCCATAATGATATTGGGATTTAAAAGGATGAGTATGGTTTTTAGTAAATCACACTAGGGAGTTCAGGTTAATGTCTAAACTCATTTTGATTGCTCCATTTGTTAAATGGGTCATTCCACCTGGGATAAATGATGTATCCTATCTCTAATATGGTGTACCCTTGTGTGAAACTTTCTACGTCAAAACATATTTGTCAATATATCCCTTGTAATTTATCTACAATAACATAACAAATATGTCCATGGTTCCATGTTTGTGGTCAATTAGTTACTAATTACTACTAATAGTAGTAAGCAGAGAAGGTTTGTACAATAAATCTTGCAACAAAAAGATGTAAAAGAGAAACGGTGTCATCCGTTAATTACATCAAAGTTCAAAATATTTCATGAAAAACTAATGTTCGAATTGTACAAATACTTCTGTCCAATTACATGTATGTCCAACAACATTCATTCATTCATTCATTTGCGGTTCATTCATAAAAAAAACAACATGCAAGACAAATATCCGAACAAAGAAATATCAAAATAATTTAGTTGATAGATGGCATGTATTAAACTAGAAATGTAGCAACATGTCACGCTGTGTGTCACAACCTCATGGAATCACCAATATAAACTGTTAGTCCATAAGTGCATGTGGTTCATTGATAAATTGTTTCAAAATGTACAGCAAACGTATAATACAATGCAACATTGCTAATGTTGATGGTATCAAGCTTTTTGGCGTGATCCCTGGCCACATGGCGCCCAAGAACAAAGATGTTGACTAATTTGGGAAACCGCCAACATAGGGCTGGATAGCTCAGTTGGTAGAGCACCGGAACAACAATCCGTAGGTCGCTGGTTCTAACCCTGCTCTAGTCAATTTAAAAAATACAATAAAAACCAGTCTGCTTACCTCCATCTAAGGTTTCCACATAAGCCAGATTACTGGACACATTGTAAGCCCCATTGAAGATGAGCACTTTGAACTCGTACAGCGTGTTGGGCATTAGCAGTCCTACGGTGGTAGAGCTCACGCCTGGTGGGTAGGTGGCTACGGTTCGAATCCCCGGGGTGGAGCTTGCACCGTACTCGATGAAATAGTTGACGACACTTCCCTTCAATTCTTGTAAGGCTGGGAAACAGAACAGTAAAAGGGTTTAGTGTAAATGAATGATGAAGCGAATGGTTACTGGGATAAAAGAATAAAATTTAACCTAAACGACAATGTCAAGTATCTTATATTTTTTTCCCACATAATTTTATCATTCTTTAGCTAACCCTCCTATATATAGGGCAGTTGCCATAGAATTGTCTGACCTTTCAAAACCTTTCAAGTTTCCTGGACTGAAAGGTTTTGAAAGGTGAGAGAACTGTCTGACAAAAGGGACCTATAGATGAAAGATTTTGAAAGGTAAAACAACTATCTGAACAAACTGGTGTAAGACAAAAAATACCTTAGTTTCTTGGACTGAAATGTTTTGAAAGGCAAGAAAACTGTCTGACAAAAGAAACCTATGAAAGATTTCGAAAGATAAAACAACTTTCTGATCAAACTGGTGTGAGAAAAAAAATACCTTTCAAAAGGTTTTGAAAGGTGTAGTAGTGCAGTAGCAACAAATTCCGAAGCAATTTGAAAGGTTCATACATGTACTTATTTACAGCCATTTTGTCAGGTAAGAAGATTTTAGAAAGGTTTTGAAAGGTAAAACCATAGGAGGGTTAAGTTTTTACCAGTTTTCCAAGAGCCAAAAAATATCTATAGGCATTTATACGTTTTAGGATATAAAACCATACATTTTTCAACAAAATTGTTCAACAAAATTACAACAAATTGCTGACATTACATTGTCCACACCATTTAAAGTTATCAATCTCTTCCTGGCATTAAAAATAATAAAAGCCCCAAAATGCGTCTCGAAGATGCATTTTATTAGGAGTTGGGAAAAATGGAAATCATGGAATAATATTTTCTCTGAATATACAGCATTCAAAGAGCTACAATCTTCATCAGGTTAGATGTCAAGCAACATTCTTTGTATTTTGAGCACTTTTGCTGCTTCAAACAATAAAAATGCACAACCGACAAATGGCATACTACAGTGTGTCTCAAAAGAAATGCAACAAAATATAACAAAATACTACACATAGAATGTATAACTAACATCAATAATAAAAAATTCAAAGATACTAGTTTCCACTTTAAAATGAGACATCAAATGTCCAAATCTGACAATGTTTAATAGACTTATGAATAATTTTCCCAAGAGGGGTCAAATTGACCATGGGACCAAGTTTTTCAATTTTGTTTGGATACGGTGCAAGTGAAATCGGCTTGAAATCAAGCCGTTTGTCTTTTGTCTTTGTCCATGCAGGCGCGACTGAAATGAACCAGAGCTGACGGCAGCGGGCATGGTGGCTCAGCACTGGTTCATTGGTGGAGTGTCGTGGCCGGGCGGTTAAGAACTCGGTTTTCTGTTCCGCAGAGCGTGGGTTCGAGTCCCGGTGTCGACACGTGTGTCCTTAAGCAAGGCAATTAAACCACTATTGCTTCGTCCTTCGGATGGGACGTAAAGCTGTAGGTCCCGTGCGTTGTGTAATGCACGTAAAAGAACCCAGTAACACTCTTCGCTATTAAAGAGAAGGGGTTCGCCCCGGTGTTCCTGGCAGCGCCTCGGAATAGGCAACTAGATAGATGGCGCTTTACAAATGCATGATCATCATCATCATCATCATTTCGGTTGCGACTTGATTTCAAGTTCACACTTGCACGATATCCAAACAAAATCGAACATGGTAAATTAACCCCTCTTGGAAAATTATTCATAACTCTGTCAAACATTGTCAGATTTGGACGTTGACGTCTCATTTTAAAGTGGAAACCAGTATCTTTGAAACCATATCTGTATACATTCTACGTGTGGTAATTCCGTTATATTTGGTGGCATTTTTTTTCTATACACCCTGTATAACATTATTAACACGAAACAATAAAACTAAGTTTGAAACTCTCTCCACAAACTGATACTCACTCGGTGTGATCCATGTCAGGGACACGGTCACGTGATCCAAAGCCATTGCAGACAGCGACCCGCCCACAGATGGCCGGCCAGCCAAGGTCACGATCTCTTCACCGGGGTCAGAGGTCAACGAGCCTACGTCATTGGAGACAGTGACCCGATACTGGTAGGTGGTGTATGTAGTCAGGCCGAGATCGGCGTAGAAAGTTTGAGTGCCGCTGTAGACGAGCTGCCAGAAACCGATACCGATTGGGGTTCCTGAGAACAGTGAACAAGAAATGTCGTTCGAAAAAGTAAAACGGGGTGTAAAATCAAATGACATTGAACAATTTGTTAAGACAATCCAACAATCAATCCACGCATATTTTTTTTTAAGAGAAAATAAAAAACGATTCCTAAAATACTAAGAAGTTTTTGTCGGTAATAATTATCATTTCAGTATGCGTGAAAGTACAACACTTCCTTTAAATCAAGTCAGGTTTTTATTATTATTATTTATTCAGCCATCACAAACATGAACAACAAACTTAAGCAACAATACAAGACGCTACTTCCAGATGGGCTTGGAGCAGTGAAAGCAAATAATTACTGTGATCCGTAGACCTGCTACCCCAAGCAGATGCAGGCAAAAAGTAGATGTATAGTAGGATCCCAAAAGACCCAAATAAAAGACAAAAGTTGGATTTCGCAGGACAAAATCAGAAAAAAGTAGGACTTTTGCAGACTTTCGAGAGTAGTTTTTGTTGACATTCACCTCTCTCATTGGTAGAGAGGTAAGCTGTGGATAAAAAGGTCTGTGGATTGAATCTGGCTATCGGTAACGTGTATCTTTTTATTTGCCAAATGTTCTTGTAGATGATTTTAACCATAGAGCAAGGCTGAGACAAAAACGGGTTAGGTAATACCAAAGTGCCTTGAAAAATACAACAAGAACTGCTACACGAGATAGTTTATAGTGAACTTCCGCGAAGGAAGCCTATTACTGTACCTGGCTGAAGTGGTTCCCTGATCTTCATCCTGTGCAATTCGTATCTGACGTTGGGCCCATTGGGACCGGTGGGGGCACTCCAACTGACCGAGATGTAGGTTTGCGTGATGGCGTCGCCTCTAGGGGGCGCCTGGCCAGTGGGGACGTAGGGATCGGTCTGGGCCAATGTGCCACTACTCTCCGTACAGCCACCGATGGTGCAGGCTTCTATTGTCACTATTAGGGGAAGGTAAAAGGCAACTAAATCAGTTGCGGGATTCTTATAGCAATGCCCATTATCCCTCTTATATACCGTGCAGTTACCATAGAGCCTTCAGACCTTTCAAAACCTTTCAAGTTTCCTGGACTAAAGGGTTTTGAAAGGTGAGAAAGCTGTCTGACAAAATAAACCTATGAAAGATTTTGAAAGGTAAAACAACTCTCTGAACAAACTGGTGTGAGGTTTTGGAAAGTCTGGCCGTTTTCTGATAGACTTCCCATACCTTTATCATAGGGGCATACCATACCAAATAAAAGTTGAAATGTTTTGAAATGTTTAGCTGTTTTCTGTGAGAGATATTCTATATAATGTGCTGGGGAGTAATTCTACCTTTCAAAACATTTCAAAAGGTTTTGAAAGGTCAAACCATGTATGCATAGCAACTGTACTGATATTTGGTTGAGCAATAGCTTCACCTTTCATTTCCTTTCGCAAGGTTTTGGAAGGTCTGGCCGTTTTCTGATAGACTTCCCATACCTTTATCATAGGGTATACCATAGCCCAGTTTTTCTACCTTTCAATTCCTTTCAAAAGGTATTGAAAGGTGTGGTAGTGCAGTAGCAACAAATTCTGGAGCGTTTTGAAAGGTTCATACTTTTTTATATCCATTTTGCCCCGTAAGCAGATTTTGAAAGGTTTTGAAAGGTGAGACCATAGGAGGGTTATAGAAGTTGCGACACTGGACAATTCTGTTCAAGCAAGCTCCATTTTGAGTAGCCAGTTAAAAATGACAGCTTACTAGGTGCAATGATTGCACAGGATGCTGGTTCTACATGTATTATGTACTTAAAATCAAGTAGGATATTTCAAATTTTGCAGTTTTATTTGTGAATGAAATGGTGTGTACAGGGATGTGAGAGCACATTATATATAAAAAGGCTGAAAATGCCCGAGCAGCTAACAAAACTAAAATTAGTCAATCTTCTATAGCTTTGTACAAAGCATTGAGCGCAAGGATTTTCTGATGTCTAAAAATCGTCCTGCCAAACTTTGTATGTTCTCTACTGCAGTAAATAACGAATGAATGAATGAAAAACTTAAAATCTAAAAAAGAAATAATAATAATAAAATCAGGTGAGATTTCACATGCCTGTATTTATTACTTTTAAACTACAAAATTGTACAGCATTTTGCAGCTTAAAGGTAGTATACACCATTGGTAATTGCTTGAATTACCATGAATGGGTGGATTTGGGGGGTTGTATGTTATAGTAAATATTGTTTAACTAACCTGTCCGAAGTTTTACAATCATGAATCCTGAGAAAAGCACGAAAAACAGCGTTTGTTTTCAACCGGCGTCGAGCAGTTATTCTTATGTTATTTGTGTTTTTTTCGCAATCGCCGTCCGGCGATCGCAAATATTTCTTTATAAAATTATATTTTTCAGAATAATTAAAGGATATCTAGCGCAATCATTTTGCTGGATGCCTAGAATCATTATTTACTTTCAGATTGAGTAAGATATTTCTTAATAAATCGGTAGTAATTTTTTTCTCTCGATATCTGCAAATGGTGTATCCTACCTTTAAAATGAACAGTTTGGTGAATGGACTAAAATATCCAAGTTACTTTAGAAGAGAACTGACCTAGGTAGTTGGTATAGGGTACCAGGCCACTGACTACTGTGCTTGTAGTGTTGGTATCGCCAATGTACACCCTTGGCTGTGGCATCCGTATGGTGTAGCTGATGATTTCACCATTGGAGAAAACCGGTGGTTGCCAGGCAACCAGCACTGACTGGTGATCTAGGATGGTTACACTGGGTGGATTTACTCCCCCTGGAGCTGTGATTCAGAATAAACAAAAACAAAAACAAAACAAATTTAATCGAAGTACAAAAATTGTCTTTATATATAGAGTTTGTTGATCAGTTCCGAATCTACAAATATTTAATAACTATTTGAACAAATTAGTTTTAACCAGTTCGCACCGGGATTATTTTAACATCACTGAGCCAAGGCGCGGGATTATTTTTAACAAAACTCAATCCGAGGTGGGTTCAGGCCGATGGTACCGGGAAGCACACCCATGCATTTCCGGCCTTGCTCGTTGCTGACAGACATTTCCGACCTTGCACGTGACGTGTTTATGCATCATTCATTTTGAATCTGGGGAAAACTTTGCGTGTATATACGTCCTCCGGGGCAAACTGGTTAATCTTCTGTCAAGTTATGACAAGTGATAAGTGACAAAAAGCATACTCTCTTGACCATGTTTTGAAAAACCAAAAAAATGCTTGATTTTCAACATCTCCAATTGAAAAAAAGATTCCCCCAAAAAAAACCTAAAAAGGAAAAAAAAACTTAAAAATTCTGTGATATTATGCCAGGACTGTTTTGATCACGTACTCAAAAATCATCTAGATTAGTTTGTGTAGTGGTTTTTTCCTCGCCTTCCACCACTCGGTTTAAATCCCGCCTTGGCCAATATGTGGATTGGGTTTTCAGTCACTGCCTGATTCCGTTGGTTTCCCTCATAATGTTCTGGGGTTTTACTCTTACCACTAAAACTGTGGTTTCTTCACAATGTCTTCTGGGCCCCATGGGAGAACAGTAAAGTCCACTGAATGGGCATCCCAGTATAAATACTAAATACTAAATACTAAATACTAAATACTAAATACTACAAAAATACTAAATAAATTAATCTTATATTAATTTAAAAGTAATCAAAACATTCTAACTTGTATTTTACTGTTTCTCACAACTTTTATTCTCCCCCTATCTGGGTCCAATTTCATGGAGCTGTATAACAATATTTTCTCTGCACACAAAGACTTGCTCGGTAAAAACAGAATACCAGCCAAAACTCAACATGATTTTCATGCTAAGCAAAAACTAGCTGAATACCAGTCATAAACAATATATACCACCCGAACAATTTGGTTTGTAATCCTGTTTTTGCCAATGAAGAATGTTCATGCTAAGCAATTTGTTTTGTGCAAGTACGAGCTCCATGAAATTGGCCCCAGCTCTTAAAGATAGGATACACCATTGGTAATTGCTTAAATTATCATGAATGGGTGGATTTGGGGGGTTGTATTTTATAGTAAATATCGTTTAACTGACCTGTCTGAAGTTTTACAATCATGGATTGCTGAGAAAAGCAAGAAAATCGGGGTTCGTTTTCAACCGGCGTCGAACAGTTGTTCTTGTTGTTCTTGTTTTTGTTCATGATCGCCATCCGGCGATCGTAAATTGTATACAATTCAATTTTTCGGAAACAATCACAGGATATCTAGCGCAATCATTTTGCTGGATGCCTACAATAATTATTTACTTTTAAATAAGTCAGATAGTTCTTAATAATTCGGTAGTAATTTGTTTTCGATATCTGCAAAAGGTGTATCCTACCTTGAAAATCACCTATAAACAAGTCATGTTTACCTGCTGAGAGTGTGGTGACTGTCTGCCACAAGCTAGAAGCAGTGCCAATCCCATTACTAACACGGACCCTGTACTCAAACACGGTGTAGGGAGTAACGGCCGGAGATTGGTCCAGGTAGACCAATGGTCTGGAGGGCCCCACGAATACCACTGCGGTGACGGCAGCAAGACCCTTGAAGCGGCGTTGGATCTCGTAACCAGTCAGGACCCCGCTGGGGTTTTCCGGGGCTGACCAGGTGATCAAGATGGAGGTGGGCGTCTCCGAGCGCAAGGTGGGTGCCGCTAGGCCTGAGGGAACTGTGTGTGTGTGGGGGAGGAGGGAGTAGGGAAGATTAGGGTTAACATTTCCCCGACTGCTAAAAAGGGAAACCTTTTCCATTTTTCTCTTATAGGATTTGATATTCCTGAAGCAGTACATGGAGTTTACATGGTGGCGCATACAAAACATACAAGCATACTTCCACTATCTGAGGCCCAAACTACCTAAACCAATAGATGAAGATTTTAGATCTTGATTTGGGCTAGAAGTTTTAGCTCCAGATCCTATTTTGTAAAGCACAGTCACACCGTGAAATTTAACATGACACGGTTTAGTCTCTTAGCGAAAGGACCACTGAGGTCACTTCACAAAAATTGTCTGGAGATAACACTACTAGAACAAATCAAAATATCTTTGTATCATTTTTCATCTAGAAAGATTCTCCATCCATTGGTATTGGTAGTTTTGGCCTCGGGGTAGTGGAAGTATGCTTGTCAGTTGCGTTATGCTTGTTCAGTTTTGGGGGTTGTTTTTGGAAAGGGAGTGGCATCCTGTATTTCGCCAAAGTCCCCCCCTCCCCATATCAGAGGCAAAATCTCCTAAAACCACAACAGAACAAGGCCAGGTTTTTGAGACCACAAATTAAAAAACCCAGGATTTGTACTTACTTGCTTGAGGCGTCCTATAAGTCAATGAGTGTACACTGCTCGTACATCCAACGCTGTTACACATCTCAACATGGAAGTTGTAATCAGTGTATGGTGTAAGATCATCAGCTAGAAACTCAGTCGTGTCGCCTGGTAACTATAAACATAAACACAAAAACAAAGTTAGTAAAAAACAAATTGTTTCGCCTTCAAATAATTTGAGGGAAAAAACCCTGTAATTCAATTGTCATTGCCATTGGCAATCATTTGACTTACAATTTCTCTCAGCAGGTTGTTCTAATACAGCCTGCCTCTATTGATGATGTCATTGGCAATCATTTGACTTACAATTTCTCTCAGCAGGTTGTTTTGATACAGCCTGACTCTATTGATGATGTCATTGGCAATCATTTGACTTACAATTTCTCTCAGCAGGTTGTTCTGATACAGCCTGACTCTATTGATGATATCATTGGCAATCATTTGACTTACAATTTCTCTCAGCAGGTTGTTCTGGTACAGCCTGCTGCCTCTATTGATGATGTCATTGGCAATCATTTGACTTACAATTTCTATTAACAGGTTGTTCTGATACAGCCTGACTCTATTGATGATGTCATTGGCAATCATTTGACTTACAATTTCTCTCAGCAGGTTGTTTTGATACAGCCTGGTTCTACTGATGATGTCATTGGCAATCATTTGACTTACAATTTCTCTCAGCAGGTTGTTCTGATACAGCCTGCCTCTATTGATGATGTCATTGGCAATCATTTGACTTACAAATTCTTTCAGCAGGTTGTTTTGATACAGCCTGCCTCTATTGATGATTTCATTGGCAATCAATTGACTTACAATTTCTCTCAGCAGGTTGTTTTGATACAGCCTGGTTCTACTGATGATGTCATTGGCAATCATTTGACTTACAATTTCTCTCAGCAGGTTGTTCTGATACAGCCTGCCTCTATTGATGATGTCATTGGCAATCATTTGACTTACAAATTCTTTCAGCAGGTTGTTTTGATACAGCCTGCCTCTATTGATGATTTCATTGGCAATCAATTGACTTACAATTTCTCTCAGCAGGTTGTTCTGATACAGCCTGACTCTATTGATGATGTCATTGGCAATCATTTGACTTACAATTTCTCTCAGCAGGTTGTTTTGATACAGCCTGACTCTATTGATGATGTCATTGGCAATCATTTGACTTACAATTTCTCTCAGCAGGTTGTTTTGATACAGCCCGACTCTATTGATGATGTCATTGGCAATCATTTGACTTACAATTTCTCTCAGCAGGTTGTTCTGATACAGCCTGACTCTATTGATGATGTCATTGGCAATCATTTGACTTACAATTTCTCTCAGCAGGTTGTTTTGATACAGCCTGACTCTATTGATGATGTCATTGGCAATCATTTGACTTACAATTTCTCTCAGCAGGTTGTTCTGGTACAGCCTGACTCTATTGATGATGTCATTGGCAATCATTTGACTTACAATTTCTCTCAGCAGGTTGTTTTGATACAGCCTGACTCTATTGATGATGTCATTGGCAATCATTTGACTTACAATTTCTCTCAGCAGGTTGTTCTGATACAGCCTGACTCTATTGATGATGTCATTGGCAATCATTTGACTTACAATTTCTCTCAGCAGGTTGTTCTGATACAGCCTGACTCTATTGATGATGTCATTGGCAATCATTTGACTTACAATTTCTCTCAGCAGGTTGTTTTGATACAGCCTGACTCTATTGATGATGTCATTGGCAATCATTTGACTTACAATTTCTCTCAGCAGGTTGTTTTGATACAGCCTGACTCTATTGATGATGTCATTGGCAATCATTTGACTTACAATTCCTCTCAGCAGGTTGTTTTGATACAGCCTGACTCTATTGATGGTGTCATTGGCAATCATTTGACTTACAAATTCTCTAAGCAGGTTGTTTTGATACAGCATGACTCTATTGATGATGTCATTGGCAATCATTTGACTTACAATTTCTTTCAGCAGGTTGTTCTGATACAGCCTGACTCTACTGATGATGTCATTGGCAATCATTTGACTTACAATTTCTCTCAGCAGGTTGTTTTGATACAGCCTGACTCTATTGATGATGTCATTGGCAATCATTTGACTTACAATTTCTCTCAGCAGGTTGTTCTGGTACAGCCTGACTCTACTGATGATGTCATTGGCAATCATTTGACTTACAATTTCTCTCAGCAGGTTGTTTTGATACAGCCTGACTCTATTGATGATGTCATTGGCAATCATTTGACTTACAATTTCTCTCAGCAGGTTGTTCTGGTACAGCCTGACTCTACTGATGATGTCATTGGCAATCATTTGACTTACAATTTCTCTCAGCAGGTTGTTTTGATACAGCCTGACTCTATTGATGATGTCATTGGCAATCATTTGACTTACAATTTCTCTCAGCAGGATGTTTTGATACAGCCTGACTCTACTGATGATGTCATTGGCAATCATTTGACTTACAATTTCTCTCAGCAGGTTGTTTTGATACAGCCTGACTCTATTGATGATGTCATTGGCAATCATTTGACTTACAATTTCTCTCAGCAGGTTGTTTTGATACAGCCTGACTCTACTGATGATGTCATTGGCAATCATTTGACTTACAATTTCTCTCAGCAGGTTGTTTTGATACAGCCTGACTCTATTGATGATGTCATTGGCAATCATTTGACTTACAATTTCTCTCAGCAGGTTGTTTTGATACAGCCTGACTCTATTGATGATGTCATTGGCAATCATTTGACTTACAATTTCTCTCAGCAGGTTGTTCTGGTACAGCCTGACTCTACTGATGATGTCATTGGCAATCATTTGACTTACAATTTTTCTCAGCAGGTTGTTCTGATACAGCCTGACTCTATTGATGATGTCATTGGCAATCATTTGACTTACAATTTCTCTCAGCAGGTTGTTTTGATACAGCCTGACTCTATTGATGATGTCATTGGCAATCATTTGACTTACAATTTCTCTCAGCAGGTTGTTCTGGTACAGCCTGACTCTACTGATGATGTCATTGGCAATCATTTGACTTACAATTTCTCTCAGCAGGTTGTTTTGATACAGCCTGACTCTATTGATGATGTCATTGGCAATCATTTGACTTACAATTTCTCTCAGCAGGTTGTTCTGATACAGCCTGACTCTATTGATGATGTCATTGGCAATCATTTGACTTACAATTTCTCTCAGCAGGTTGTTCTGATACAGCCTGACTCTATTGATGATGTCATTGGCAATCATTTGACTTACTATTTCTCTCAGCAGGTTGTTCTGGTACAGCCTGACTCTATTGATGATGTCATTGGCAATCATTTGACTTACAATTTCTCTCAGCAGGTTGTTTTGATACAGCCTGACTCTATTGATGATGTCATTGGCAATCATTTGACTTACAATTTCTCTCAGCAGGTTGTTTTGATACAGCCTGACTCTATTGATGATGTCATTGGCAATCATTTGACTTACAATTTCTCTCAGCAGGTTGTTCTGGTACAGCCTGACTCTATTGATGATGTCATTGGCAATCATTTGACTTACAATTTCTCTCAGCAGGTTGTTTTGATACAGCCTGACTCTATTGATGATGTCATTGGCAATCATTTGACTTACAATTTCTCTCAGCAGGTTGTTCTGATACAGCCTGACTCTATTGATGAGGCCGTTAGGTTGCTCCGGCTGTTCCCACGTTACCAGCATGCTGTAGGCATCCAAGATGGCTGCCATGGGAGGGTCAATTGGCCCAGGCGCTGCAAGGGGCGAACATTGAATGCAATTAATAGACAACTAGACAAAGACCAACAGTGCTGCAGTTGAAGTGATTGAGATCACAAATACAACACAAGTCTGATCACAAGTCTGATCACAAGTCTGATCACAATTCCAATCAAAAGTTGGATCACAAGTTGGATCACAAGTTGGATCACAGGTTGGATCACAAGTTGGATCACAAGTTGGATCACAAGTTGGATCACAAGTTGGATCACAAGTTGGATCACAAGTACAATCACAATCACAAGTACATCAAAAGTCCATCACAAGTCTAATCACAAGTCTAATCACAAGTCTAATCACAAGTCTAATCACAAGTCTAATCACAAGTCTAATCACAAGTCTAATCACAAGTCTAATCACAAGTCTAATCACAAGTCTAATCACAAGTCTAATCACAAGTCTAATCACAAGTCTAATCACAAGTCTAATCACAAGTCTAATCACAAGTCCAATCACAAGTCCAATCACAAGTCCAATCACAAGTCCAATCACAAGTCCAATCACAAGTCCAATCACAAGTCCAATCACAAGTCCAATCACAAGTCCAATCACAAGTCCAATCGAAAGTCCGATAAAAAGTCAAATCACAAGTCCAGAGAACACTAATAGAAACAATACGAGCAAGTTTTATTGTTACATAGTAAAATAATTTGACAGAGTACTTATTATACATACAAATATACTGAACATTTCAACCAGGTACGGTAGGTCTAAAGTTACACGTGATTTAATGTTAAAATGACTGCACATGTACTCGAACGAACAAACAATGAAGATTACGGCGAGTGTGAAAAATGGCTCTATGCTTAAAACAAGATTTTGGATAAGACAAAGTTTGGAGAACCTCGTATTAACGAGAGTCGACTGTATACTTTACACAAGCCTAAATGCAACAGACAAATAACGAAGTGAGTATTCATTTTAAAAAAAGCTTGGCTAACATTTGAACTGAGTTTTTAAGAGAACTCACCAGCCTCTGAGGTAAACGCAGCTGTCCAGTCACTTTCTGTCTCACCGTAGTTATTACTGGCTATGACTCGATACTCGTACTCAGTGTAGGGACTCAGGCCAGTCTTGATAAAGCTGGTCACAGTAACTGGACTGTCAAACAGGCTAGAGATTCAAGAGAAACAAAATAATAAATGAATGAGAGCAAATGTGACCCGCTCCATCGAAATCAGGAATAATTCTCAAAATGTGAAAGGGAATTTCATAAGCTTTTTAATGATACCCATCACAAGTGTGTATCTGTTTAGGTTAACGAGTTATGATCTGATGAAGATGACAGGTGTATATTTCTTTGCCGAATCCACATTCCGAGAAAAACAGCTTTGAAATAAACAAAATTGACCAAAATCATACGGACAGCGCACACAAATCCTCTTCAATTTCATCTTTATTGATCGTTTTTACATACAAGACATTAATGACAATAATCTGTGATAACTACACTTCCTAAAAATACAATGTTCAGAAAATCGACTTGGTCACGATTTTTACCCATGCCTTCACTTCAACGACCGCTTGCGTAAAACGGCCTCAGCGACTTATTCCTGATTACGATGGAGCGGGTCACAAATTTGCAATATGCTGTTAATTGTAGTAACAAGTAAACTAACAAAGTGACATGGGTGTTAAAATATTTTTAAATTGTCATTTTGCCCAATTAACATGTTGTTTTTAACATGTTGTTTTTAACATGTTTTTAACATGTTGTTTTTAACATGTTGTTTTTAACCAGTTCGCGCCGGAAGCCGTATATACCTGCAAAGTTTTCAATCGGCATCGGGCAGTTGTTCTTGTTTATTCGCGATCGCCTATCAATTTTTTTTTAATCATGAATTACTTTCACATTATTAAGATATTTCTTAATAATTCGGTAGTAAAAAATGTTGTATCCTACCTTTAAGTTTTTAAGAACAAAGGGGAACAGGGCACATGTACATGTAGATCCAATGACTTTAATATCTAATATCATGATTTGTTTGACATACTGTACCAGTACATGTAGTTCTAGTTCATAATTCAACAATTTAAACTGTTAGTTTTTCAGGGTCCCTCAGAACTTAAAGGTTACTCGTGACTCAGATTTGTGATTCGACCGCTGTTACTCAGAACTCTGACTCGACCTGTATGACTCGGAACTCGATGTTTGGTGACTTGAATACAAGTCTAGCCTAATTTACTCACTCCTCTTGTAGTCCTGGCTGCAGGGTTGGCCGGGATTGTAGCTGGTACCTGGCAACACCAGGAGCATTGTTCCTTGCCGGGACCTGCCACTGGGCACGGATGGATGTCGAGGACAGGATTACCAGCGTGGGTGGGAATAAGCCGTCAGGACCTTAGGATTCAAGCACACAGAATCATGAACTTTAAGTGGAGTTTCACAAGAATTGTGTATGTTGTTAAAGGCACGTAATTTTTCCCCAAAAGTAACCTGCCAAAAAATTATTCAAAAACTTGCTTAGATTAGAAATTGGTACAGGTACTAAAACATAGGCTTTTCAAAAGACCAAGATAGGAAAAAAATTAGGAAAACAAAAGATTTTTTTTTTAAACAGGATAAAATTATGACTTTATCGGAAATTCAGGAGTATTTTTCCACAGCATTGTTAGCCTCATTTGTACTCACAACACTTGTGCTCCATTCTCAACTAAGCTGTTGGAAGTACAGTTGCAGTACTCCTGTGCCCAAAGCCCTTCATTGCGTGATTTACATAAGACTATGTGTAACACTGTTATGAAAAATACTCATTGACATTTTATTTTTTCGAAGTTGTGGAACAAAAAAGTAGGACAAATTAGGAAATTTTAAGGAAAAAATATAAAAAAATAAAAAAAGGTGAACAAAAGTAGAGAAAAGTAGGAATACTTAAGAGTGGGTCCACGTAAATATTTCATATAAGTGTCCTCGGCATTTTTTTATTTTTTTTTAATATGAAAGGACTTGGTAAGCAAGTAACCAAAATTGAACTAATTTTTTTTTCTTATGCCCGTTGCCATGGTAACGGGTCATTTTGTGTTTTGGGCATTTTAAGCCAGTTTGGGGGCCGTAAAAACAGTTTTTTTGCTTATTTAAAACAAATCACCCAGCCAAATTACAAAATGTTATCACAAAATTAACTATATCATTACAAAGTATCACCCTTGCCCTTACTTGAGAACAAAATAAAATTGTTTAAATTGTACCCTTATGCTATTTTTAGAACATGCATTAAAGCATGTTTTCAGAACTTGTAAAATTGACATTTTTAACAAATTTGTGTCCCTCAAAAAGTCAACTTGCCAGGGGTCTCAGAATATTTTCCTTTTGGAGTGGATTAGAGCCAACATTGGTCTTTTCATATCTGGTGAGAAAAGTTTGGGGGATTGTATCCTCTTGAGGCAGTACTGCATCAAAAATTGTCATTTTCCCAAAAAACGAAAAAAATTAAATTTGAACTTTTTCTTTAGTTTGAAGTAATAATACACACAAACAATAATATTTTTATGAATCTTGCGCCTTTTTCAAATCATAAGAGTGAATTGTAGGCCTATCAATTACTCCTATTGAATAAGCAGCATTTTTGACGGCGAAGATCTAGACTAATCCACTCCACAACATTTCTTACGTACCATTTTCTGATAACATTTTATTAGTGACATATAAAAAGAGGAAACAATACTTGTTGTGAACTAAAACATTATTTCTACAGAACCCAACAGCCCCTTTAAGCACGTCACCCCTCAAAAACACAGCTTTATCGCCTGCAAGTGTATCCAAAGTGTTGCGTTATAGCGCCCCATATTGGCGGGACTCGAACCTGCGACCTCCAGAATAACGGACCGGCGCTCTACCAACTGAGCTATCTTATAGTCTTTGCCAACGACCACTGTATTCGACAGTGCAACCGCACACGATTTATATTCCCATCAGCTCCCTCGATCACGCAATGGTCTTTGCAAATTGCTTAAATGGGGCGTGACTTTTGAATACAAATTCGACCATTCGAATATAGGCATAGCTTCTTCACGCAGTCAACTACCATTCAACTATGTTGGCAGTCTCCCAAATTGTCAGTATCTTTGTTCGAGGACGCCAGTCGGAAGTCACAAACACCATAATGCCGTGTGGCCATGGGATCACACTCGATTTTACGATACAACCTGGGAAGCGACATTGTGGGGATCACTCAATGAGGATACAGCTTTTTATCTTATACTACACAAATAAACCACATACATTTTTTTGTTTTGATTGGTTTTAAAAAGTTGTTATATGGTATAATAGTTCAAATATAAAAAAATACAAGTGCAAAAAAGCCCTATGTTTTGTTCTTCGAACTGACATAGCTCTAAGGGAGCGCTATAATGTAACACTTTGAATACACTAGCAGGCAATAAAGTTTTGTTTTTGAGAGGTGACGTGCTTAAAGGGGCTGTTGGTGTGTTTTTTTTAAATAATGCTTTAGTTGGGTTCTGTAGTAATAATGTTTTAGTTCACAACAAGTATTGTTTTGTCTTTATATATACCACTAATAAAATGTTATCAGAAAATAGAATGTAAGAAATGCTGTGGAGGGAGTTAGTCTAGATTTTCGCCATAACAAATGCAGCTTATTCAGTAGGAGTAATTCACAGGCCTACAACTCACTCTTATAATTTGAAAAAAGGAGCCAGATTCATAAAAGTACAATTGCTGTGTGTATTATTACTTTAAACTGAAGGAAAAGCTCAAATTTCATTTTCCCAGATTGTTGGGGAAATTACCATTGATGCAGTACTGCCTAAAGAAGATGCAATCCCCTAAACTTTTCTAAGGCCCCTGTCACACTTGTCCGAATCTATAATTCCATTCATAAACCGATCTGAAATATTATTAATTCGAACACGTTCGGAGAGAAATGTCAAAAAACCAGCCAGAAATGAAAATACACCGATCATAATCCGGTCTTATTCCGGATCTAATAAGTTGCTATTCTCGATTGCAATCCGTCTATATTCAGAACCTCTCCGATCATCACCGGACATGCCACTTTGAAAAATTTATTGATCTCAAGCCCGACCGCTTTTATAGCAATTTTTCCGTCCCCGGATCTCCCGCTGAACCGGAATTTATTCGTTATATGATCGTTATATATATGGTATTACATCGTGGTAATGCGGTATATCGTCGGATTTAGTGACATCAAAGTCGGTGCGTCCGTTTTTTGATCGGCATTACAATGGTGTGGGTTCGGAATGAAATCTGAATACATACGGTTATCGATCGGAATCGGAGGCCTTTTCCGTACTCTTCCGTACCTATTCCACATTGCAACAAATGAGTACAGTGCATATTCCGTGTGTATACCGGATACCGTCCGTATTGAGGTTGCCGCGACAATTCGGATAAATTATTAAACAGGTTCAATAATTTCTCCGAGTTCCTCAGTGCATCACCGAACGTACACGAGTATATAGCGTTGGAAAACCGAGGGAAACCGAGGGAAATCCGTTTGAGTTCAGTTCAAACCGATTAAACACCGAATTCACAATTTTTTACTCGGAACATGAACGGAGTGACGATTCGGACAAGAGTGACAGGGGCTTTACCAGTATGGAAAGACCAATGTTGGCTCTAATCAAATCCAAAAGGGAAATATTTCAGGCTAAGACCCCTGGCAAGTTGAATTACAAAAATAGAATTACAATTTTACAAGTTCTAAAAACATGCTTTGACGCATGTTCTAAAAATATTAAACCATTTAATTATTTTCTCAAGTAAGGGCAAGGATGATTCTTTGTGATCGTTGATTTTGTGATTTAATTTTTCATTTTGGTTGCATAACGGGACTGTTGGGTTATGTAGAAATAATGCTTTAGTTGGGTTCTGTAGAAATAATTGTTTCGTTCACAACAAGTATTGTTTCCTCTTTGTATATGCCACTAATAAAATGTTATCAGAAAATGGTATGTAAGAAATGTTGTGGAGGGGGTTAGTCTGAAGTTTCGCTGTCAAAAATGCTGCTTATTCAGTAGAAGTAATTCACAGGCCTACAACTCACTTGTATGATTTGAAAAAGGCGCCAGATTCAACAAATGTTATTGTTTTCGTGTATTATTACTTCAAACTAAAGAAAAAGTTCAAATTTCATTTGTTAATTTTTTTGGAAAAATGACAAATTTTGATTCAGTACTGCCTTAAGAGGATACAATCCCCCAAACTTTTCTCACCAGATATGAAAAGACCATTGTTGGCTCTAATCCAATCCAAAAGGAAAATATTCTGAGACCCCTGGCAAGGTGACTTTTAGAGGGACAAAAATAGGTTAAAAATGTCAATTTTACAAGTTCTGAAAACATGCTTTAATGCATGTTCTAAAAATAGCATAAGAGTGAAATTTAAAACATTAATTTTTTTTCTCAAGTAAGGGCAAGGATGATACTTTGTAATGATATAGTTTATTTTGTGATAAAATTTTGTATTTTGACTTGGTGATTTTTTGAAAATAAGCACAAAAACTGTTTTTGCGGCCCCAAAACTGGCTAAAAGTGCCCAAAACACAAAATGGCCCATTACCATGGCAACGGGCAATAGAAAAAAAAAATATTCCAATTTTGGTTACTTGCTTACCAAGTCCTTTCATATTAAAAAAAAATAAAAAAATGCCGAGGACACTTATATGAAATATTTACGTGGACCCACTCTTAAGAGCCTGTAAACACCTAGCCTTGGTCAAGGCGAGTTCGTCGTTATCCGTCCGTCGTTATCCGTCCAGAAATACACTGTACGCGCGCCCCGCATATGCTGCATGCTAGAGGGCGCCCCGTGCAAAGATACAGCGCGAACAGCGACCTCATACGGCCACTATTTATGCAAATCAACTGAGGCTACTTTTTCGCCTTGGATCATTGGGTTTTTAAAATCTTATGTTTTTCCTATATTTTGCGCCACATTTGTGGCGCATGACCTCGTATGCGAATACAGATAAGTATAGGCGGGGCTAAGATGTGAAGTGTCCAATCACAACGCGGTTGAAACCCGACGTCATCAAATTTGATGCAGCATGACATTTAAGACAAAATGGCAGATATTCAGCGTCGTCTTTCAGTTCGTCCGAAGATCTGTCGTGTTGTTTGAATTTTACAGCGAAAATATTATCCCTCGACGATTTTAGACCCGAGCAGCGAAAGGCCATTAGAATCCTTTCTTCGTGGTCTTTGTGAATTGGCCGACAGGTTATGGGAAATCCGTCATTTTTCAGGCAGCCTGAGCCCCATTTTGCTCGGAGCTCGCACGTACGACCAGGTACTCAGCGTCAGTTTTCAGCGTGTTCGGTCAGTTTCTTATCGCCGCATAATCGGCATTAACCCAGGCATGCTGGTCTGTGCGGTATCGCCACATTGTGGTTCAAGCATGGTCCAACGCTGTGGGGAGGGGGCATGTTTACGGCTGCAGAACCAACCTTCAAAATGATCGCAATATCGTAATTTAAACAGGGACAAGTGTCTTATATCCCCAATAACTCCTCAGATTATTTTCTTGGCAAAATTCAGCCGGCAAGGCATTTAATTATCAGAGTTCCGCGTTTTACCGAGCCACGGTTTTCAGATCAGCTGGATTAGATGTGTGCGACATAATGTAGGGCCGAGTTCGACACGTTTCAATAGAGTCGCGGCCTTCTCCAGTCACCGCGGTTGAAAACTCAAAACTAAGCAGCTAAACACAACTAGTTTTGACCATAACATTGTCAACATTCAAGAAAATACCCAGCAAAACGAGCGAAAATAACTGCGACCCTCACCAATCAAGCAAGACAGTTCAAATCTTCATGTGTAATTCCTACAAGCCTTCGTAAAAATCACTCAACTTTCTCCGATAAAATATGTCAACGATGGCGGTGTTCGTAAACACTTGCGAGCTAGCTATGACCTTTCACCGCTAGCTCAAATTATGCAGTTTCTACGCAACGATCGACCAATAAGAAAACGACTATAAAGGTCAGCTTAATCTATTAGCATAATGAGCACCGCCCCCAAAACCTAATGATCCAAGGCGTTCAAGTAACCTCAGTTAGTTTGCATATAATAGTGGCCGCGTGAGGTCGTTGTTTGAGCTCAGATTACCGCTGCGCTGTACGTACGGACGGGTAACGATGAACGCCTTGACCAAGGCTAGTAAACACCCTGTTAGTCAGCAGAGTGATGAACAAAATTTGTTCAATCAAATGATAAAAACATTGAATTTGGCACACAATAAAAGTATGTAACAATAAGATATTTTGCTATAGGGCCATCACAAATAAGATCTTAAAAACAAAAATTAGGTCAAATAAGTAATTTTTTTTTTTTTCTTCGAATGCCTGCCATTGCATGTGATTCTGTGATGGCCCTATAACCAAATAACTTTCTCATGACATACTCCGACTGTGTGCCAAATGTCACGCTTTTATCATCAAGTGGATAATTCTATCATATGTGACCGGCTCTACAAAAAGGTGTATTAAGTCGCGCTGTGCACTATCATGTAATGGCCCGCTTAACGTAAAGAGGGTAAACATTTCATCAACATTTGTATTTTTTGTCATGAATGACATCTTATATACCTACGGTTTCAGGTTTCATTCAAAGAAATGTTGATTTTGATGAATAAAGTGGACAAAAATACCATTTTGTGTGCATCGTTCTGTTGTAGTGCAACAGAGCCGGCTATTTCAAAGCCTGTTTTCTCAGTTGTGTAATTTGAACTGCAAGGAAGTAATCAATATGTAAACACGTCATATCTCCAAAATGAGAGGGGCTATGGAGCTTTATTATATACCAAATGAAAGCTTACGTTGTGGGCTTTTCAACCGTGTATATAACTCAACCATATGTATATTGCGACATAATACACTTGTTTGTAGAGCCGGTCACATATTGTGCAATGGTCTGCCTGATTATGTGAAATTATTCCATCTGGCTTGCTGTCATTCAGACCAGTCAATTGACTAATTTCTTTGGGGGGAGATGAACATTCCATGCACTTACTGCCTCTTGGCATGCGCACGTCTTGCTGGTTACTAAGGAGGCTGCCCTTAGTGTTGTAACCTAGTACTTGCACCGTGTAGGGCGAGTCTGGGATCAGACCAGATATGGCCACTAGCATGTTAGCGTCGGTGGTGTTTAGCAGTGTTCGGGTCTGTGAAATAGTGTTGTAGTTTCCCGTCTCTGCAGAAAGGCAAACAATCACAAAAAATGGTTAGCACGGTATTAAATGCACAAAGCATCGGTTGACTGGCAGAGGGGCATATGTGTGGGGTTCTGAGTATTAATGAGACACAACTGACCAGAGGTTGAAATGAGAGTTTGTGGGTATGGGCACTAAGACCTAAAAAAACGAAACATTTCATGTTTTGGATTGTTTACTTGTCCTATTTCAAACATCTGGTTAAAAGAAAACCAACCTCATGTCTTACCTGAGAAATGACGAAAAATAAAACCGGTTGTTTACATCGAACACGAGTACGCATACACTTCTTGTCATTTTCATTCAATGTACGATAAATTGCACACGGCACCAATGCACAAATGTGGTTTCTTACATGTCTGCAAAAGGCGAACACTTTACGACTGGAATCACAACTATGCCCGAAAAGCTAGAGTTTTTAGGGCTGCGAAAATGAACCCCGAAACTCGTTCTACACAAGAATGTTTATATCCTAATTTTAAATGGTCTTTCTGATTCACTAGTTCGCGCCGGAGGACGCAAAGTTTTTCCGAGATTCAAATTGGATGACGCATAAACACGCTACGAGCAAGGCGGGAAATGTCTGTCAGCAGCGAGCAAGGCCGGAAATGCATGGGTGTGCTTCCCGATACCCATTCGGCCTGAACCCGCCTCGAATCTACTTTCATAAAAAATAATCCCGCACCTCGGCTCAGTGAATGTTACAATAATCCCGGCGCAAACTAGTTACCATCATTTCTATCAAAACACATTTTGTAGCCCAATTGGGTGCTTTCAGGACATGTCAATTCTTTTTCCTTAAAAACACATTGATTACACTACTTCCACACTTTTTCTTAACAAAATTAAGTTAGTAGGCATACCAAGGATTACAAATATCAAGAAATCTGAAAATAAAAAACAACCGCCAATTTTTATTTTTCTTTCAGTTTTCCCCATTAAGCCCTGTTCCGTCTCATTTTGCCAGAACGCCTCACATATGTTACTGAACCTCAACTAAAGCACACACCAACATACCTGGCGAAACGTAAAATATCCCAGTGAACAGCACCTCATACTGCAGGACACCATTGGGGTTATCCGGCGCGGTCCAGCGCGCAGACACGGTGCGCGCGTCCGTCACAAACACGCTGAGCAGGATGCTGCCCGTGGGTGGGGCCTCGGCGGTACGGGCCGAGGTCTCGGGGCCGTAGGAGCAACCTCGCGAGGTGCAGGCCTCCAAACGGAAGATATGAAGGCTGTGAGGGGCCAGGCCGGTGGCGCGGTAGGACAGGCTGAGATCGGAGACGACCACAGAGCCGTCCTGGATTAGGGTGTAGCGGGTGATGACCCCTGAAATTAGAACAAGGAGAAATATATTGTTGAAGTGCCTTTCTTTGATTTAGTCCCTGAATAGATTTGTTTATAGTCTGAACTAAAACAAAAGTTGCAAATCACAAGACAATAGAAATGGCCACTCAAGGAGAACGCTACACAATAGAGCAGAAAAAAGAGAAGCTCAAAAACAAAATTGGCTCAAATTAGTGAGAACACCTCAGATGTTGAAGCGAATGGACCAATAGAAATGTGCGTTGGCTCGCATGCCTTTGGCTGTTTTTCGTACCCCAGCTTTGTCTTCGTCGCAGGCTTCATTCATACAGTTTAGCAATAGGCTGTAGCCGGAACGGATTCAAAGCCAGGGTTTGGGAAATGGCCTTGGTCTGTTTGTAACGGAGGCTCTGATTGGGCGCATGATTGTTTGCGCTAATAACCACGGATCTGGCCGAATGTCCGCAGGGGTTTGAGCGCTATTAGTAGAAAGCGCGTAAAAACGCTGCGTGGCTCAGGATGGGTGTAACACCGAGGACCTCTTCTTTAGCCTCGTGAAACATTTGGAGAATTTTATTAGCTTTAAATTGAGTAAAGTTGGCCTGAACTTTGTTTGCATTGTTTTCAGCACTCCAGGACCCTGTCTGACACCGATACCCTTTGTGACCCAACTTCAATATTGAAGAATGAATTTCAAAGTGAATGGAAGGCAGGACTTTAACCTGCAACCTCTGGAATACACAATATGCAAATTTACCTAGTCAGTTTCCCTTGTGGTTGATTTGTGTATTAAAGAATGATTGGGTTTGGGTCCACTTGTAGAAGTTACAACTGTGGTATACCGAAATCATTGATTAATACATAATGAGTTGACTAATGAAAGTCTTCTCTATTCATAAGGAAAAAAAAGTCATTCAAAATGTGAACTCTAAGGCCAAAATCAAAAATGAATTAGTTGGTGAGATTTGCTTTCTTGACAGTGACGTTTGTCTACTCACCGTTGGGATTTTCAGGTGCCGTCCAGGACACATGCAGCTCATACGAGCTGATTACTGCCACAGAGGGAGAAGGTACACCATCTGGAATGCTCTCCTCTGTGCTGGCCGTGGCTGGTGCACTGTTGGTGCAACCTCCCCCTGTGCAAGCCTAAATTAATGAAAATTAGTATTTTTACTTAAGTTAAGATGACCAAAACTGTGCCAGGTACTATAAAAAAGCCAGTAGATTCTCTGTGATATGGGGAACGTGGCCGAATGGTTAGGGTTTGTGACTCGTGATCAGAGGGTCGGAGGTTTGAATCAAGCTGCTAGCCATATTATGTGTCCTTGGGCAAGCTACTTCATCACCACTCGCCTCTCTCCGCATAGGAGTATAGATGGGTACTGGCATTAGCTAGGAAGTAACATGCAAGGACTGGAATCCATCCCATGCTGATCAAAATAGCTTTAAAAAAAGATCCTTGCAATGATTTTAGGCTTTACTCTAAATATTGTACAAGGGAAAACAAATCCTGTGGGTAAACATTTAGGCTGGGTCTACATACTGAACATTCCTATTACTTACAACCAATTTACAATGCTGGCTATTATTACCCAGTTCGCGCCAGGATTATTTTAACATCCCCGAGCCGAGGTGCATGATTTTTTTTAACAAAACATTTCTCGGCCTTGCTCGTGACGTGTTTATGCGTCATCAGTTTTCAATCTAGGGAAAACTTTGCATGTATATACGTCTTCCGGCGCGAACTGATTAATAAGTGACTTAAATAACCATTTAACAGATTTCCATAAGCATATGTATTGACGACGTCACACTTTGTTAACATGTGCACTTTTTTGGGGGACTTTGAAACGGTTGTTTCAACTGGCTCCCTGGCTCCGCTCACACGTGTAAACAAAGACGTGCAAACATGTGACGTCATCAATACAAATGCTTTTTAGATGGTCTTTTTATGACTGGCAAGTTAAAACCATCAGAAAAAAATGAAAATGTAAAATTTCAAAGAAATTCAACACGCATTGTTTTATGCTAGCTTTCCATTGGTGGGGCAGATAGAGGAAACACTTAGGCCAATTGTGCCTTTGATGATGAAAATGAAAAGCATGAAAATTGGCACCTAGTCTGAGTATGTCATAAGAAAGATATTTGGCTGTAGGACCATCACAGATTTGTAGCACATACATTGTATGTATATGGGATATGCATTATACATTGGACACGTGATCGTTCTAGACCAATAAAATTACAGTATCCAAGACAGAGGTATAACCATTGTTCTTCTACCTATATTTCTTCAAAGGACAAATCTGTGATGGCCCTATAGGCTATAGCCAAATATCATTCTCATGACATACTCTAAGTGTGTGGCAAATGTCATGCTTGTGTCATCATATGCACAATCCCATCTCCTATCTGCCATACTACATAAACTGAGTTTAGCTTTTTCTTTTTGTTATCTAAACTTTCACGAATAAGATTAAAACTGCTGCAAACTGCTTACTGGCTGGAATGACCTGAAATATACAAATCAAATAAGTTAAGAGGGCCCAATATTTCGATCTTAACAAGATCTTCACCTTTGAATGGCTTCCAGCAAAAATAATGCATCATTAATTCTTGGCGTCTACTAGAAATAACTCACACTTAGGACCACGAGGTACGTCGAGCCTGCCGTCAACCCAGACAGAACATGACTGCGTATCAGCACAGTGGAGTTGTAGACCTCTTGACCTAACTGTCCAGGCTGGACCGACAGGAACAGAGCGTATCTCTCCAGACGACCGTTAAGCTGGGGCGGCTCCGTCCAGCTGACCTCAATGGAGGTGGGGCCTCTGACCAGTAATGTGGGCGGGGGGACAAAGGTCGGGGGCTGCTGGGCGGTGGGGATGCTGACCTCGGGGCTGTCAGTGCAGCCAATAGCCGTACACGCTACGAGTCAACAACAAATTGCGATTTTAGTTTTATATAAAAACAAAATGTACAATATCACTGCGATCCATGGCATATAATATTTCAAAACTAAATGTGGAATAATATGTAGGGTTCAGGCATAAAAGTCGCTAAACGCCAGCAACAAATATTTGATCATAGTATACTAGGCACTAAGAGCTTTCACTTTTTATGGAAGTGGCGTTTAGCAGCTTTTACACCTGAACTCTTCATATGCTAAAATACAAATGAATTTAAAAAAATATTCCTGACTTTAAGGCAACTACAATCTGTGCACTGACGACTGGTACAACAGATTACAACGGTTCAATCTGGATTAGACCAAAAGCCCTGGCCACTTTTTCATCGGCTAAGCTCTTCCGTTCAAACAAATACGTGTGTAATGTGTACACACATATTCCGCAGTGGTACAATGGCAAAAAAAAGAAAAAATGGGTGTTCTGCCAAAGGCGGGGGACTTTCAACATCAACAGGGACAAAGTTTGCAAACTGTTTCAATTGAGATTTTAAAAAATCAGAATTTTCTAGAATATTTTTTTGAAAAAGTCAGATTTCTGATTAAAATTCAAAAGGTTTCATAAAAAAAAAGGATTCAATCTAAATTGCCACATTAAACAAAAATGTTAGGCCAAGCATTTCTGCCTCAGGTCGCATCCGAAACTCTTGTCTAGGGCTATTGGCTATTGTCCCAACATGGGGGAAATGCTGACAATAGCCGTAGCCCTCACTCTGGAAGCCCGTTTTAAACACGGCCTCACCTGTGACCTTAAACCGGTACACCGTGTAGACCTGTAGGCCAGACTCAGTGTGCATCTGCTGGACACCGGTGTAGACTGTCAGGTCATTCATTTGTAATGAGTAGCTGATGATGACACCGTTGGGTCGGTCTGGTTCCAGCCACGTCACTGCTATAGTATCCGCTGTGGTGGACATGGGCTGGGGCGGATTGACAACTTCGGGTGCTGATGGAAAGGAAGAAGAATACAAATTGTTTGAAGCAGAAAAACTGGAACAATGGAACAATGTAGAACTTCTTCATAGTTCACAAAGATGTTCACAAAAATCTGAAACTTTTCCCAAAATTTTGTGAGGTTTCAGACTTTATCTTTATAGTCCTCTGCTTTGTTAAAAGAATTGTTTACACTTGGCACTGATCAGAAATGAAACTAGCCTATGAAAATTAAAAATTAAAAAAATCGGCAGATGTTACCTGCTCATACACACAAAAAGGGAAGAAAAAACCCAAGGTGGGTGGTCAAAATATTGTGTCAGAAATCTGGGCTGCGCACACGATGTACATGAATGTATGAATGTATAGTAAACCCATTGCCCAATTTCCGTACACCGACTGGCATTAGGCCTATAATTTATGTCGAAAAAAATCAGTTTTCTCATTTAAAAAGTCTGAATTAGGGTTAGAGTATCTAACTCATCAGACAAACAAGTTCACTTCTGTTCTTACTTAAACAAATCCCAGCTATACTATAAGGAAGCAATTCCGTGGGTGTGTGTGCAAGTTGGTCTTTCATTCAGACTGAGAACATGGGACAATGGGGGATTAGTGATAACAATGACCCCGATGACCTCAGCCGAGTACAAACAAAGGGAATAAGAGAAGAGAACAACAGCGAGTCCTAGAGAATATAGCTACATCGAGCCGTTCTGTGCTTGAGTGTGTATGTGTCTCTGCTCACAAGTTGCTCTTGCACATCGGAAGGCTGCAGGCTTTACACACATGTGCATCAGTGTTTTCATTTGTCAATGCATACAGGTGTTCCAAACAAACACAATTTTACAGCTGTAGACTACGACAGCAACAAAAATCTCCTATTTAAAGACAAAATCTCCTTTGTCTTCCTCAAGAACGTCATTGTAATTTTGAAAGCGATGTATTTTGTATAACTAAATTTTTAGAAAATCCGGGCAAAAATCACGCACTTGAAGCTCTAGTTTCACGTTTCACATGAAATGCTTAGACTTATTTCCAGCCGTGAGCTACTCTAATCTTGGCTAGCCTTGTGCAAATTTCTAGCGCACAACCTCGTATGCAAATAAAGATCAGTATAGGCGGGGCTAAGATGTGGAGTGTCCAATGACACCTTGGTTTATCCCAACGTCATCAAATTATACGAAGCTACGTTGCATGCATACCGCGACACAATGGCAGAAATAAAGCGCCGTTTGTCGGCAGAAATAAAGCGTCGTTTGTCGTCCGAAGATTTGTCTTGTTGTTTGAATTCTGCAGCGGATACATTATTCCTCAAAGATATTTTATGTACATAAACTACATATACAGGTAGTTTTGACCAAAACATTGTCAACATTCAAGCAAATACTCAGCAAAATGACCAAAAGCTTAACTAACATGACTGTCACCGATCAAGCCAGACAGTCCAGGGACAGTTCCAACCTACATAATGTACAATTCCTCAAAAGCCTTCGTTAAAATCACTCTATTACGAATAAACTACTCGTCCGATAATCTCCGATATTTTGAGCATGACCGTGTTATGACCTTTCACCGCTATCTAAATATACATTTTCTACCCATCGACCGACCAATAAGAAATCAACTTTAAAGGTCAGCTTAGGCTATTAGCATAATGAGCACCACCCTTAAACCTCAGACAGATGGTTGAAACAAGGCCCTCAATCGTCTTGAGTTGATTTGCATAAATAGTGGCCTGCAGCGCGCTGCGTGGATTTCGGATGGATAACGACAAATGCCTTGCACAAGGCTAAATCTTATGTACATCTAATTATGTACATCTACAATGCAATCTGTGCACCGACGACTTGTAAAACAGATTAAAAATTTTGTTCGTTTTTCATCAAATTTGTTGAGATAAAAAAAATTAAATAAGATTTTCCGGGGAAAAGATTGTTAAAAAAGATCAACATTTTTGAGAAAAAAAATTGGAAAAATGTCATCTTTGATTGATATACGATAAAAAATATCTTATCTCCAACTGGGTCTGGTGCAATGCCACTTTTGGATTATCAGCAGTTTTTTATCACCAGATCGAAACTGGACATGCCAGTAGCAGTGAAAACATGTCTGGAAGGAATAAGCCAGTTCGATATTCCATATTAATATTGCATCCATGACCCAAGTTTGATTGCAATTGGACTTCAACTTTGCATATAAGACCTATTTTGCAAAAACTTTAACAAAATGACACATACATACGGACGGATGAATGGATGGATGGATGGACTGCGCACATAAATAGTGATTGCATTGTCTCTTTCTGAACTTCGTTCTGACAAGACAAAAACCTCATAGTTTTCCAAAGTCAGAAGAGGGAGGGAATCTGTTCTCCCTGCTTCTACGTCCTGTTACCCACATTAATTACCTTCTTGTAGAGTCCCGACATCCACCCCTGAGCTCTCTGTGCATCCCCCGGCTGTGCAAGCTGTGACCGTTACCTGGTAGCTGGTGAACGGAATCACATCAGTGATGTTACCTGCTCATACACAAAAAGAGAGAAAAAAAAACCAAGGTGGGTGGTCAAACATTGATACGTCTGCACTAATCAGCAATAATGATGTGCAAAACAGACCCAAAACTAAAACCGACCAGACCCGAAACCAACTTTTAGGACCCGAAACCGACCTGGTCGGATTGGTTTTTCAGTCGGGTCAGGTTGAATTCGGTTTTGCGCTTGCAATTTTCGAGTCAAATCAGGTCAGTTTTTACATCTTGTGAAAAACCCGAAACACACTGATTTGCATGTAACACACAGCTCCACGTTAGGATTGTTTGTGATCATTATACAGTGTGGCTTTTTGACAGACAACTGTTTTCAATAACACGACTCGATGTGAATAATTTCTAGCACAAAAGCACAGACAATGTTTAGGGGAGGGGGGTTCGTTTTGGTTTTTGTCTTAAGCGCATCACGACGGTTAAAGGTAGGATACACCATTGGTAATTGCTTGAATTATCATGAATGGGTGGATTTGGGGGGTTGTATTTTATAGTAAATATCGTTTTAACTAACCTGTCCAAAGTTTTACAATCATGAATGCCGAGAAAAGCACGAAAAACAGAAGTTTGTTTTTAACAGACGTCGAGCATTTAATCCATTTGTGTTTTTTGCGATCGACGTCTGGCGATCGCGAACATTTCTTTATAAAATTATATTTTTCATAATAATTACAGGATATCTAGCGCAATCATTTTGCTGGATGCCTAGAATCATTAATTACTTTCAGATGAGTAAAATATTTCTTAATAATTTGGTAGTAAATGTTTTCGATATCTGCAAATGGTGTATCCTACATTTAAGCGCGTCGCGACAGTTATAAATTATCTGCAAAATTTATCTGCAGCAGATATGCGCCCGCCTTTGCATTGTTTGCACAGAACAAAATGATGTGCTCATTTACTGATTGTGCGTTTTAGTTTTTGGCACATCAGCTTCAAAAATGCACCTTTGTATAATACGAACACAGAAATGCAAATAGCCAAACAAAACTTTGCACTTTCCTTAATTACAAACATTGAAGTGCCCAGCAGGCATCACTTTGTACATTGAGTCAGTGCTCTAGTAATTTAATATAGCCCTATGATTAGAAGTCAGGGAACTGTTTGTCAACTAACCTGTATACTCTGAGGGCCCGGTGTCGTTGTGGTAAACCATGACTGGGTCCGTCTCGGACCGATCCTGATCGTATGCAGTCACGATATAGTGCAGAAGGAGACCAGTGTTGCTGGTAGGTCGCTGCCAGCTGAGCTGAATGATGTAACCACTAAGGGATATGGGGTCAGTGGGCGGAGTCAAACCAGTGGGGGCTAAGAATTGGAGGGAGGGGAGAGAACCGTGGAAATAGCATTTCATTTAAAAACATAAATACACATCTTTTTTCTAAAGCCTAGGTCACACTCTCACGATTTTTGCGACCACAGCCCCCGATTAGTTGTAGAATTTTTAATTGGGGTTAATTTGGAGAAAAGTGCCCCGATTGAACCTTCTTACGAATACTCACGGTCCTTCTACGGTGACACTACGAATGTAGACGACCTCTGTACGTTTATCAACGACGTCTGTACGATTTTGAATCCGACCCAACAGGACCTGCTACGGTATTGCATTGTACTGCGGTTCTAGTACGATAGCGTTTAGACCAGTCAGGACTACTCCACGATTACAGTCAATTACATATGATTGCTGTAAGATTAACAATGCTTTATGAATCGTGGGCTATCATAGAACATCGTAGAATAGTCATGGATATTCGTAGTGATTCAAGATAAATATAAACCCAGTTTGGCCATGATTGGCCACAGAAGGCCACAGAAGGCCACGGAAGGCCACGGAAGGCCACGGAAAGCCACAAAAGGCGACAAAAGGCCACGAATGCTCACAAGATGGCGCTATGATTGTACGCGGTTGAGTTACGATTGCACTGTGACTGCCCTATATAATTTGAAAAATCGTAGCACGCTAACAGTGAAGTTTGCCGACCAGCCAAGATTCATCAGGATTCATCAGGATTCATCAGGATTCACCAAGATGCCACTACGCATATGTCCACAAATCACCAGCATTTTGTGAATCGTGGGTGTTTATCGACGTTAAAAATCGTGACAGTTCACTTTTAGTCTGTCACCTTTCTTCTGCTAAGCAGATATTATCTCCGTTTGGTCTCTAAATTTGACAACTTCTACCGTATTTCAAATGTAGCTAGCTGAATAAATGCATAAAGGATCTTTTACAAACACTAAATTATTATGAAATACATTTGTAGCTCACTGGTGGAATGACCCAAATGCAATTGGATCCTATGTCCCTTCAAGATAGAATGATATCCACAGTAGAGACTTCAGCGACATTTGTGACCTGGCACCACGAAATGGGTGGAAAGTCGCAAAAATAAAAAGTTGACATTATTACATTTCTAGAAAGAAGAAGTCCTTAGCTTTCAAACTATGTATGGTGTGTTGCTGTAGCTTATTCCTAGCCGCCGCTATACTTTTTTGAAATAGCTGAAGTAATGCTCTCTTGTTTTGAGAAAACCGAGTTTAAAGTCTGTGAACCGTGCCAACTATACTATCACTCAGTGAAATTCAGCCACGAAAAAAAAACACTTTAAAGTTTTAATTGAGCTATACAATTTCAGAATATAATAATACAATTTTTTTTGTATGTAATAATGTTAACTTGAAACCGACCTCCCACTTGAAAAATGGACGTTTCGACCAATAACTCATTTTGGCCATGTGCGACTTTCCGCTTATTTCGTGGTGCCAGGTCACATTTTTGCTTTGTGCCTATGCGCATTGCTCAGTGCATTGCTATCTACTGGATGAGCTCGAACCCAGAATTTCAACAGGAGTACTTACGTCCTTCCCTTGTTCTGCCTACTGCCCAGGAGCTGGTGGTTGATCCGGCATTATTACTGGCTGTCACTTGGTACAAATACTCTGAAAGATGACAAATAAGTTTGTGAGAAATTTTGTGAGGCGTTCTTGAAAAATAAGAAGGAACTGAGCACAGGGTGATGTTTTTTTGATTTTTTTCAGATTTATTGATACTTGTAATCTTTGGTAAACCTACTATTCCAACTACATTGAAGAAATGGTACGGAAATAGTGCAATAAAAGAGTTTAAAAAAAAAAATGTTTGGCATTTATCCATATCACACGCACAAAACTTGAAACTTCCAAGGCCTTTTTCTCAACATTTTACTTTTGCAAAATATTGATAAATGAAAACTTTAAACGGCCATAACTTGTTAATAGAATGTCCCTTTGAAGCGCAACAAACGTCATTGTAAGGAGAATTTTATCCTCTTCTATGATGCCTGAGAACCCTCATTGCAACCTCTGCCCAGTTCCATCTCGTTTCGCCAGAACATTTGGAAGTTCTGGTCCTTAAATAAACTATGTTACTGTAGTTTGCTAACAAACTGCAAGAGAGAAAATCAACAACAATGTAAGACATTAAGAGTGGCATGGCATAATAGTTTAGTGTGTGACTGATTTGCAGGGGTATGCTGGATTGAATCCCAATGGGGCTGCTTAAGTTCTTAGAAAAACATAGTTCACTACACTAGTCAGCCGTACATTCTGCTATTATCAGATTCGAACCAGTCAGCCGATCCTGGCAAGCTCAGTGGTCGAGTGGTAAAACATCTACGCCAGTTTAGCAGAAGGTTGTAGGTTTGAGTCCCACCGTAGTATTTTGTAAATTGTTCTCACAATCACTAAAGAAAAAATTTGAGTATACAGTTGAGTCAGGTCGGCGCAGCGGTTCTTTCCTCGCCTTCCACCGCAGTGACCCGGGTTTGAATCCCGCCTGGGCCGATATGTGGATTGGGTTTTCAGTCCCTGCCTGATTCCGTGGGTTTTTCCCAGAATATTCTTCTCGGGGGTTTCCTCCCACCATCTCTAAAACTGTAACTTCACATTGTCTTCTCTCCCTTAACCAGTTCGCGCCAGAAGGAGATATACACGCAACATTTTTTTCCCAGATTCAAAACGAATGACGCATAAACACGTCACGAGCAAGGCCGGAAATGTCTGTCAGCAGCGAGCAAACACCGAAATGCGTGGGTGTGCTTCCTGGTACCATCGGCCTGAACCCGCCTCGGTTCGAGTTTCGTAAACAATAATCATGTGCCTCGGCTCGGTGATGTTTAAATAATTCCGGCACATCCTGTAATTGGCGCTAGCACTGTTGGATGTTGATTGATATATACTGGGTTTATAACAAAAAATATGTCAGTGACGGGCAAAACCCAATATTGAATGCACTTTTAGTAAATAGAAACACCTAAAAATGTGAAACACTTCACGATACCTGTGTACGTCTGTAGCCCGTTGTCCCCAAAGCTGGTATCTTGGCCTGTGTAGACGGTCATAGCGGTGGGCGTGATACACGGGCCAGAGGTCGTGGTCTCAGCCGAGCAGCCATCTAGGTACACATTAGAGAGTTCAGCACCCTGGACTGAGAAGTCCAGCCGCTGACCGCTGATGACCAACTGACGAATACACCCACCAAAACCTGGAGGAAAAAGGAACAAAATTGGTGTTCTGCAGATTGCGAGTGTCACCTTTGCCCGCAGTTGATCACTGGGTTCTTAAAGTTAAAAAATACACCATTTACTACCGAATTATTAGGAAATATCTTACTTATTTTAAAGTAAATAATGATTCTAGGCATCCAGCAAAATGATTGCGCTAGATATCATGTAATTGTTCCGAATTTTTTTATTTTATTTTAAAAATTCACGATTGCCAAAAAATTGTTTAAAAAAACAACAACAAAAATAACAAGAACGCCGGTTGAAAACGAACGCCGTTTCTCTTGCTTTCCTCGGCATCCATGATTGTAAAACTTTGGACAGGCCAGTTAAACGATATTTACTATAAAAAAAAACAAACCTACCTTTAAGTGTCTCCCAAAACTTTTTTTAAGCGATACAAAAAAATGCTTAATATACATATAATGAATATTTGTGACTGCAATGGAAAGAATATTTTATTGAGGTGAAAGATTTACTGTTCCATTCAATGAGGCACAGCCGAGTTGAATGTAACAGTTAATCTTTCACTGAATTAAAAATATTCCTTCCATTGCACCAATTAAAACAACAATCCTTGTCATTTGATATTTTATGACAAAATACTGAGGGTTATTTTTAATTTGACTTTGTCCCCATCCAGGCATCCACAACATAGTGCATGTGTGGTCAACGTGTAATAGTGTTGCAATCTCATATTACTAGTTTTGTGATCGATAACGAGGCGTGCGTGCAATAGGGCAAAACGAATGGAACGAAAATTATGCACGGTAATGGAACCAAATTGCATGATGTATGACATAAATCAAATTCCTTTTCCAACTATAAAGAAAGGTTTAGGAATGTTATTAAGTAGGTAAACATTCCAAACGAGATTGTAATTGTATTTAAAGTTTTGTCCGTAACCAGCTTGCAAAGTCGGTTGGTTACAATACAACGGAATATTTGTCAATGAAATGGAGCAAATGATTCAATATTATGTGAATAAATTCCACCAATCTAATGACATGGATCCACTTTTTCTTGACAAACCTGACTGGAATGTTAACCCGGCACCGCTACCAAAGTCCCTAGCGTCCTGAGAGTCCTGGGGGACACCTCCCACAAAGAACTCCGACGTGATGACCAGTGGTGTGCTGTCACCAGACCCAACGGCCTGCGGTCCACCCAGGACACTGACCGTCACCTGGGCTGCATTCTGGACCACGGTGACCGAGTGCCACTGACCGTCACAGAGGTTAGCCCCCGAGGTGGATAGGGTCTGGGCACTGGCTGATCCCGTGCGAATGACGAGCTGTGGGGGATACAACACCAAAATCAAAAGGAAATTCAATCAAAAACGTGAGGGGTTCTGGCAAAATGAGACTGAACTGGGGAGAGGTTAAAATTAGGTTTTTTTATTCAAGTATTCTGAAAGAGAAACAAATTCTCCTTACAAAACTCTGTGGTGCTTCAATCGAACATTCTGTTTATAAGTTATGCCTGTTTAAAATGTGCATTTATTGACATGTCGCCAAAGTGAAATCTTAGGGAAAAGGCCTCACAGTTTTCAAGTTATGGCTTGTGATAAGAAAAGAAGGCCAATTGTTTTTCCTTAAAAACACTTTCCATTATTTCTTAATATTTCTTTACAAGTAGTATACATAAACAGAAATTACAAAATATCAAACAATCTGAAAATTAAAAAAATAAAAATAACTCCTAATCACTATTTTTGCCTGGGACAGGGCCCAATTTCTTGGCTCTGCTTACTGCTTAGCAAAACATCCCTGCTTACTATAGCAAAACAATTATGTGCTTATATATATGTTTTCTTTCAAAAACACATGTTTTCTTTCAAACTACCAAGTATTCTTTTGCAAAAGATTAGCCAAAAAAAAGGAAAATTTGATTTTACCGACCGTACCCAAGAAGTAAAATGAAGCAAAATTAATGAAAATATGAAAATATCACCGCTGGTTTTATTTATTATATATTTTTTAAATACCCTACCTAATAAATTATATATCACTTTAAAGCTAAGAATTCAAGGAATCTGGAAATACCAATATCTCAAAATATCAATTTGTCAACTTTACTCCGATTTTGTGGTAGCAGGTCACATTTGACTAAATTTAGTTATGACCTAATTTAGTGTATGTATAATCAATATCTTATCAATTATCAACATTTCAAACAGAACTGACTCAAGGTTCGAGATATCACTGTCTATACAATTTTACAAGAAATTAGAAGTTAACACTTTTCCTACCCAAAATGAGTTCAAATTCCTGCCTACCTCCAAGTCTCCATTGACTATCTGCAGTAGTAGGAAGGCCCCATTGGAAGCATAGGCAAACATCACAAGACCAGAATGGAGCTGTGTTCTCATCTCCATTGTAACAATGAATGCCGGCCCACCGGTAACTGTTCCCTCTGGCAGAATGGCATACCCTGCACAAATCAGACAGTGTTTCTTCAAAGTCAAAGTGCCAGACCACAACATTTTGTTAAATAAAAGTTATATGGGAAACAATGAACTGTCATTGTGGCCAAGTCATTTTTTAGGTGCCTATGCATCTTGGTTAAAAATTCATTTTTGCAACAACCAGTTCGCGCCGGAGGACGTATATACACGCAAAGTTTTTCCCAGATTCAAAACAGATTACGCATAAACACGTCAATAGCAAGGCCGATGATGTCTGTCAGCAGCAAGCAAGGCCAGAAATGTGTGGGTGTGCTTTCCGGTACCATCGGCTAGAACCCACCTCGGATCGAGTTTCGTTAAAAATAATCCCGCGTCTCGGCTCGGTGATGTTAAAATAATCCCGGCACGAACTGGTGAATTTAGTGCAACACATAATTATCTCATCGCAAAGAGTTGCAATCATAATTGGAGATATTTATCGTAAACTTTGGCAAAACTTGCCCCGGTTTGCCTTTCTTCCTTATTGAAATCGTGACATAACTCGCAAGTGACTAGAGAAACCATGGTCCGGGGCTAGATTGATCCAGTTGGACTAGCTAGTCAAACCACACGTTCGAGTGACAACTAGATTGACTATAAATGGTTAAGTCTAGTCAATCTAGTCGCCCAAGTGAACTTGCTCCATGTACAAATTGGAGTGTTTCTTCTTCATCCCCTTAACTTCACAAAACAAAATACAACAGCACTACACGCAATAAACAGTCCTTCTTCCAACCTTTTCCTAAGAAGTGCACCCCTCCTGTCAGTTCCACGGGACACCCCTGCCATCCGGGCACGGTGTTCCGTCTCTCCACTGCGTCCTCCCACTGTAGATCCTCCCACAAAGAAGTAGGCCGGTGCTGTTTCTCTACCCTCAGGCTGCGCATGCAGCCCACGAACGAACGCCGAATGAGGGCGCTGTTGCCTGTCTCGGTCCGCGACAGGACAAAGTCCGGAGGGAGGCCGCCAACGTGGAGACCGGTCGTCATGCCGATGATGGTGGAGGCAGTCTGGGCCGAGTTTTGACCTAGGAATTGTCAAGAAATGCATTACAGAAACACAGGTGCCACAGCATACTTCAAAAAAAGTATCTTGTCCAAAAAACAAAGAAAAACAAATATTTAAAACTAAGAAATGTTAGGATGTGTATTATTTGTTTTTGTTCCTATTATTACTATGTTCCTATTGTATTACTTAATTAAGTTTATTGAGACTGTAACAATAAGGGAAAAAAAAACATGTTGGCCGGTTTTAAACAGGTTAACCAATTCGTGCCAGGATTATTTTGTGTTCATGAACCTCGATCCGAGGCAGGTTGAGGCTGGCTTCTGTTGACGTGATAGTGCCCGTACAGAAGGTGAGGTCATTATCCACATGAACTTGTTTAATACCAGCCAATTTATTCCCATTTATATAAACAAAAATGGTCAAAAAGTCAAAAATGTTACTTTTCCAACAATTTTATACTTAATGTTTTGTGAAACACCCCTCCTGCTATACTTAAGTTAAATTACTTGGAAGGTTCTACGAAAAAAATTCTTATAGGAGATTGACGCACACGTTGCGTGTACTGCCTGTACTGGATAGCTCAGTTGGTAGAGCACCAGAACGGTAATCCGTAGATCAACTGTTTAAACCCAGCTCCACTTAATTTCTTTGTTCAACTTTGATGAAAATAAATACAAACTCAGTCAGTTTTCCCTGTGGTAATAATTTAAACACTTTAAATTTACAATTGTCATTTTGTAACAATTGATGCCATGACTAGTAAAGTCTGCCTTCTACCACAGTACTCAGTATCTGTGGCCAATTTCATGGAGCACACAAATTGGCTTAGCATGAAAACTCTTTCTTGTCATTAACATGATTACAGACCAAATTGTAGGTGATGTATATTGTTTGTAATTGGTATTCTGCTGGTTTTTACTTGTATTATGACGATGGAGTTTGGGCTGGTAACCTGTTTTTACTGAGCAAGACTATTTTGTGCTAAGCAAATTGTTGTGCTTAACAGTTCCATGAAATGTAATACCTACCAGTATATAGCCCATCCACAGTGATAGTCCCAACTACACCATTACGCACAGCAACCACTCGGTGCCACCGCCCGTCATCATAGGACCGACCGCCGTCGTCAGTAGGTGTCACGGCCGCGACCCCACCCTGGGGGTCAAACAGAAACCAGGGGCGGCCACCTCGAAGTTGAACAGCTAGGAATTCCTCCTGCTGTCCCGAGGAGATTGCCAGGAGGAGTAAGGCGTCGACGGGGGTGGTGTTGGAGACTAAACGCTGCACTCGGAACTCAAACTCAATTCCTACAGAGTGGGAAAGTGAGACCAAACAAAAAAGTGACTTGTATGAACGTTACTCCTGGAATGGTAATTTCAAGGTGTTAAGGGTGTAACTATTCACCGATGCATTGATAATTGCGATACTCAAATGCCACGATACGGCATCGTGATACAAAATTGTGTATCGTGATACATGGAGGCCTGATATAGGCATAGGCTAATAGGCTGAATGAGCTATAGAATAAACGTGTGTGTACCCTCCTATGGTTTTACCTTTCGAAACCTTTCAAAATCTGCTTACTTGACAAAATGGCTGTAAATAAGTATGAACCTTTCAAAACGCTCCAGGATTTGTTGCTACTGCACTACTACACCTTTCAAAACCTTTTGAAAGGTATTTTTTTTCTCACACCAGTTTGTTCAGAAAGTTGTTTTACGTTTCAAAATCTTTCATAGGTTTCTTTTGTCAGACAGTTTTCTCGCCTTTCAAAACCTTTCAGTCCAGGAAACTTAAAAGGTTTTGAAAGGTCAGACAGCTCTATGGCAACTGCACTATATATAGGAGGGTTAACAGCTTTAATCTAAAAAAAAAAAATTGTTACACACAACCTTTCCTGCATCCGACATATTATTGTCTGGCAAACAATTTATTTATTTTTTGTGACACAATAGTTATCAAATGTGACCCAGCGCGAGTAAATGAGACACTTTGAGGCAAAAATGAAAATTGAGATTTTGATTTCATCATTTAAAGCTTGTTTAGCTTTAAATGATGAAATCAAAATCTCAATTTTCATTTTTGCCTCAAAGTGTCTCATTTACTCGTGCTGGGTCACAAATGTCAGTTCTATATCTTATTTATATTGCTAGGATAATATCAATAAAAAAAAATTAAAAAAATAATAATATTACAGTCAAACCTTGATATAGCGGCCATCGACGGTGCCGGTTTTCGTGGCCACTATACGCAAGTGGCCACTATAGCAAAACGTACACGTGTACACACATGTATGCGTGTATATGTACATGTACACACACATGTGCTCGCTTAACCCTAACTCCCTACACAACAAAGGAAGTTGGAGGATTTTGAAGGAATTGTATTGTTTAATAACAATGGTGAGGGAGTTAGGGTTAATGAATGTATGTAGTACGTGTGCCCACCATATGAACAACACGACTATATGTATCAATCTGAAACAGAATTGTTCTGAAACAGAATTTGTGTTTATTTGTTGTCCAATTGTATTTATTTATTTTAATCTCAAGGCACAAGAATGGCAAGAAGAAACTTACATAATATACTGTAAATATTATTTCTTTCCAATTGTATTTATTTATTTCAATCTCAAGGCACATGGATAGGCAATTCACACTTCAAAATGATGAAATAAAACTAAGCACCCACGATCTGACGTTTAATAAAACGAACACGTACGTTTACATGTGTCGCGACAACAAGAACTATTTTAGTCTGTGCGCTCGGTACCGTTTGTATAAAACACGAGTATGAAGTCCAGGAACCAAACAACAGGGAAAATTCTAAAGTCAACAGAGGGCGCACTTCATTTCTGCGGCCGGAGTACACAGGTTTTACGGCAATGCAATTGTACACATTTTATTTGCTGTGGGCTATTAAAGGTTGGCCGCTGGCCGCGTTACGCAGTGGCCGCATTAGCAAGACGTGGTTAGGCATGTTTATGCAAGAATCAAACTAGGACCAAGCAAAGGTGGCCAGTGAAGCCAGGTGGCCTCTGTATCAAGGTGGCGCAAAGGCAGGTTTGACTGTATAAGATAAGACAAACACATCTTTCATACTGACACTAACCTGTATAGGCTGAGCTAGGAAGTGTGGAGGTGGGAAACAGGTAGTAAGCCCCTCCAGGAAACCTTGTTCCCCTTTCCACCCTCGGTGGGTAAGAGTTGAAGGATGCTATTGTGCGCACCGCAGTGTACATCGGGGTGGGACCATTCTGCTGCAGAGGGGGGTTCCAAGTGACTGACATTGAGGAGAAATTGTAGCCGTCGACAACGGGAGGCTGGAGATCTTCTGGTGCTGTGAAAAGTATAAAAAGTATTATTGGGTTTTTTCGTCTGATTTTGCAGGAAAAAAAATTGACAGAAAAAATGAAAATTTTTGGGAATTTTTTTTTATCTCTGATGCATTTAAGTTTAGCTGTACCTGATTGCAGTGTTCTTCCATCCGACCTCTCACTCTTTACACAGCCAATGCTGTTGCATGCCTCAATGATAAACTCATGGAGGGTGTATGGCTGCAGATCATTCACCATGTAATAGTTGGAGGTTCCATCCGATGTGTGAATCCGCTGTCATAAAACCAAACCCCAAAGGACACACATATGATTACAAGGATTATAAGATCATTTTACTTTTGATACAGTCTGGTGCAGGACCCTTTTCATTGGTTGAACGCCACCCCCCCCCCCCCCCCCCCCCCCCTTCGGCATGCACAATACTACTACAAATGAGTCCTATATTAATACACATCACTCCAACACAGATCACAAATGCCTACCATCTGGATCTCTGGGGTAGCAAATGGGTCGTCAGACATGACAATCTGATAGACATTGTACTGAATGATAAAGCCTAGAGCTTGTCTCTCTGTAGATGGCTACAAGATACCAAAGCAGACAGAGTATAATCCTACCATCTGGAGCTCAGGGGGAGCAAATGATTCGTCAGACAAGACAATCTGCTAGACATTGTACAAGAGCCTAGAGCCTGTCTCTCTGTAGGTGGCTACAAGATACCAAAGCAGACAGAGTATAAACCTACCATCTGAATCTCTGGGGGAGCAAATGGGTCATCAGACATGACAATCTGATAGACATTGTACTGGATGATAAAGCCTAGAGCCTGTCTCTCTGTAGGTGGCTACAAGATACCAAAGCAGACAGAGTATAAACCTACCATCTGGATCTCTGGGGGAGCAAATGGGTCATCAGACATGACAAACTGATAGACATTGTACTGGATGATAAAGCCTAGAGCCTGTCTCTCTGTAGGTGGCTACAAGATACCAAAGCAGACAGAGTATAAACCTACCATCTGCATCTCTGGGGGAGCAAATGGGTCATCGGACAAGACAATCTGATAGACATTGTACTGGATGATAAAGCCTAGAGCCTGTCTCTCTGTAGGTGGCTACAAGATACCAAAGCAGACAGAGTATAAACCTACCATCTGCATCTCTGGGGGAGCAAATGGGTCATCGGACAAGACAATCTGATAGACATTGTACTGGATGATAAAGCCTAGAGCCTGTCTCTCTGTAGGTAGCTACAAGATATCAAAGCAGACAGAGTATAAACCTACCATCTGCATCTCTGGGGGAGCAAATGGGTCATCGGACAAGACAATCTGATAGACATTGTACTGGATGATAAAGCCTAGAGCCTGTCTCTCTGTAGGTGGCTACAAGATACCAAAGCAGACAGAGTATAAACCTACCATCTGCATCTCTGGGGGAGCAAATGGGTCATCGGACAAGACAATCTGATAGACATTGTACTGGATGATAAAGCCTAGAGCCTGTCTCTCTGTAGGTAGCTACAAGATATCAAAGCAGACAGAGTATAAACCTACCATCTGCATCTCTGGGGGAGCAAATGGGTCATCGGACAAGACAATCTGATAGACATTGTACTGGATGATAAAGCCTAGAGCCTGTCTCTCTGTAGGTGGCTACAAGATATCAAAGCAGACAGAGTATAAACCTACCATCTGCATCTCTGGGGGAGCAAATGGGTCATCGGACAAGACAATCTGATAGACATTGTACTGGATGATAAAGCCTAGAGCCTGTCTCTCTGTAGGTAGCTACAAGATATCAAAGCAGACAGAGTATAAACCTACCATCTGGAGCTCAGGGGGAGCAAATGGGTCATCGGACAAGACAATCTGATAGACATTGTACTGGATGATAAAGCCTAGAGCCTGTCTCTCTGTAGGTAGCTACAAGATATCAAAGCAGACAGAGTATAAACCTACCATCTGCATCTCTGGGGGAGCAAATGGGTCATCAGACATGACAATCTGATAGACATTGTACTGGATGATAAAGCCTAGAGCCTGTCTCTCTGTAGGTGGCTGCCACGTCACATTGAGTTGGGAGCTGGAGATGCCGTATACATATGGAGCTGGTGTGGACAGTGGCACTGCAAAGAAATGTCAAATACATGTAGGTAGATCAAAGGAAGATCGCTAAAAAAGTTCTTAATCAAAATCCCCTATTTGCACCCCACAAAATGTTAAAGGTAGGATACACCATTGGTAGTTGCTTGAATTACCATGAATTGGTGGATTTGTGGGGTTATATTTTATAGTAAATATATCGTTTAACTGACGTGTCTTTTGACGTGACGTGAAGTTTTACAATAATGGATGCTGAGAAAAGCAAGAAAATCAGCATTTGTTTTCAACCAGCGTCGAGCAGTGTTTCTTATGTTGTTCTTGTTTTTCCGTGGGTTTTTACCATGGATATCCCTCTGGGGTTTTCTTCCCACCTTCTAAAACTGTACCTTCTTCTCATTGTCTTCTCTCTACAGGTTTCTTCAGGCTTGTGAGCTACAGTGCCTGGGGTACTTTTGAAGAATCCTTGGTTTAATTTAATACCAGAAGGAATTAATAGTACAAGTAATAATAATATGCAAAATGTTGCAAAATCACTCACTAGCTTCCAGGGTCCGTGCCCGAGCCCAGTCACTCTCCCCGGTGCCCTCGGCATTTCTGGCCGTCACTTTGAACTCATACTGGGTAAAGGGCTCCAAACCCTCCTGGGTGTAGTTTGTGGCAGGGGGTTCAGCTGGAGTCTCCAGGGGGGTTAGGGTGGGCCTGGGGTTGTAGTAGCCGGCGGGGAAGAAGATGCGGGTTTCTGGAGGGTCTCGGAGGCCGTTAAGGCCAGGCAAGCCGCGCATGAACAGCTCGTAATGGGTGATGATACCTGAAAAAATTTAAGACAATTTAGTTTTTGCTATGAGAGAATGATAATCTGTTCTCGAGGGAAAAAATTACTTTACTTCTCGGGTGGCAAACGTGTGAAGCACTCGTCTCTCGCCAATAACGCCTGGGTTTGATTCCTGGCTCAAACCAATCATGTGAGTAGAGTTAGTCGTTGATTCTCTCCTGTGCAACAATGGTTTTTCTCTTGGTCCTCTGGTTTTCCTCCCTCCGCGAAAATCAACATTTATGATCTTTGGCTGTGCTCTGTGATCAGATACATGTATGGGTCGCATGGCCGGCTGCCAGAGGCACCTTCACGTGCCATCGACTCGACCAAATTGTAGTAAGTCCTTTGCAATTCAACACTCCAGCTGCGAGTAAGGATTATTATCCTCCCAAATTGTTATACATGTAAATGCCTTACCATCCACACATGGTGCTGCAATTGCTGCAATAAAACTACTGACGTACCCATAGGATTGGTATACAAGCTAATCAGCATTTACCACAGAATTTTAATTCAAACTGGCATTCGATGAAAAAAGTCACAAAACTACACTTTTCTTGAAAACCACAGCGCACCATATGCCGTAATTTTACAAGATACTTGAGACTGTCATTCACTTAGAGTCAAGTATTAAAGGTATTCCATCATAAAATACAGTAGCTTTTGGTTTTTTTTATGTTTGGAAATGGTATATACTACCTTGAATTAGGACTTGGTGACATGAGAGGACTTGCAGAGAATAATGGGCCTGTAGGGTAATCTGCTGCTATTCAGATTGAGTGGTTAGACATCTACACTAGAAAGCAGGAGGTCGTGGGTTTGAGTCCCACCTAAGAGATGTTTTCTAATAATCTATCAGGAACAACACTGTTTATACGTTGGTGAAAGGAACTCAGGACACTGTTATTTAAACAGGCATACTGTATCTAACTTGTTTTGAGGCCATTTTTCATCAGGTTTTTCATTTCTGCTGTATAAGTCTATATTATTATTATTATTATTATTATTAAAAACCCAGTATTAAATAATAAACTTAAGTACATATGGGTTATATGCTGACATCGTGAACAATTACTGGAATACTCTCCTCTTTAATAAAAACCTGGAAAGGGAAACATGGTTGATCATATGAAGCACGATATGTGGCAGAGAAAACCCCCCCTCTTTTGTGTTGACCATTGTGTTTCCGGAATCTCAGGAATTTCTTTTAGGTTTCAAGGGGGGATGGGTTAGGTTACAATAGTGTTGAGTGCGTATAAAGTATAGGGATAAGAGGGGGGTACCCCTCTGCCACATATCGTGCTGGGTATAGGGTTGATATGCCAGTCAGTTTCCTCAATACATGGGTTATTTCAAGACTTTTACCCACCATTTGGTTGTGTGGGAGGTTCCCAGCTGATAAAGAACGCTGTGGTGCTAATCCCTACAGCGTCTGCATCCTGCACCCCCTCTGGAGCCGCCATGGGCGTGTAGGCAACATTCCCTATGCCCCGCCCACAATCGCTGGCGGTGCACACCGTCAAAAAGAACGTGTAGTTGGTGAAGGGGATCAAGTCGTCGGCCGCGTAGATGGTGGCTAGCCCGCTGTAGTGCTGGGTGGGTGGGGTGGTCCTACTGGGCGTGACGGAGGTGAGAATGTACCGGGCGACAGGGGCGACGATCGACGCGGGCTTGGTCCAGGCAAACTGGGCCGTGCGGGCCCCGACGTTGGTGATTGTGAGAACGTCAAAGTTAGCAGGGATGGCGTCGGGTGTGGTGGCCGTGATTGGTGGGCTGGATGCGCTGCCTGCCTGGTTTACGGCTTGCACGTAGTAGGTATACTGGGTGTAGGGTGTCAGGCCCGTGTCGTTGTACTCTTGGTTACCTGTGAAAAAAAAAGTGGAAAATAAGACAGCGCTCAGTGTATTAGGATTTATACGAAGAGTCAGGTTTGTGTATGGTTCTTTTATAGCCTTTCACCACTGTGACATCCAATGACAAAGATATATCTTTATATCACAGTATAGATGATCACTTAAAGCTACAGCAGCCCATTTGTCATCTGTGCATTTTTATCAATTGAAGCAGAAAATGTTCTAAAATCTAAAGAAAAATACTTGACAAATAACCTGATAAAGTTTCATCTCTGTGAATGTTGTATACTCCGAGAAAAACATAAGGTTATTGTAGTTACAAGAGATATGTAGAAAACTATGTTCCAACATAACAAATGTCTCACTAGGGTACCGCCATGTTAAATTGATTATATCTACTGATTCACTTGTATTTCAGGTAAGATTAACCAACTTAAAGCTTGTATGGGGTGCATTCTGTGCTTTTTACCTAAAATGCATGGAAAACTGTGTAGTGATTGTAGAAGCACTGGAATGGCCTTACAACAGGTTCCGGATGGAACCGTGGGACACCGTGTTTAAACTTGGTAAAATGACCCATATGTGACAATTGTGAGGTGTTCTGGCAAAATGAGACGGAACTGGGCACAAGAAATAGTGGAGAAAACTGAAAAATTAATAATAATTGGTGATTCATTTTAAATTTTTAGATTTAATGATATTTGTAATCTTTGGTATGCCTACCAACTATATTTTGTTAAGAAATGGAAATAGTGAAATAAGTGTTTTTAAAGAAAAACATTTTTCCATATCACAAGTACAAACCTCTAAACTTTAAAGGCCTTTTTCTTGACATTTTACTTTTGCAACATTATAAATGCAAACTTTAAACAGCCATGACTTAATAGCGGAATGCCCGATTGAAGCATTGTAAGGAGAATTGTATCCTCTTTTCTAATACCTGAGAACCCTCATTTTAACCTCTGCCCAGTTCCGTCTCATTTTGCCAGAACCCCTCACATTTTTCTAAAGCAGATTGCTTATACTCACCAAGCGGATCATTGCCGTACAACCCATTGTACACCATCACACCATCTCTGTACAATCTATACTCTAGGATGTTGCCATTGGGTGCATCAGGGGGACCCCAGACCAGACGAAGAGAGAATGGTGTCAGAGCACTCCAGCTAGGGGCGGGCTGCTGCTCAGGGGCTGATAACAAAAATTGTCATTTTTATTTTTTTTATTTTACAATTTAATATAAAATGAAATTTGTTTTAGCTTGCAAAGTTGTAAACACCCGACATTATTGAAATAAAAGGTAAACACTATTTGCGACCCACTCCAGGAAAAGGTGACATAAGTCGCGCTATGCATTTATGAGTAATTACCCATGTTAAAGTTAATAGGGTCAATATTTTTGTCAAAATTAGATTTTCATTTTTTGTCCTAAATGACATCTTTAATATCCAAATTTTAAGATTTAATTAACAAAAAGCTGGAATTTGATTAATAAAGTGAAACAAAACCATTTTAAGAGTGGACGGTTCCAATGTTTTGTCTTAGTTTTGGTGCGTTTCGAAGCCTGTTTTCTCAGTTGTGTATTTTGAATTACATGGAACCATTAATATGCAAAAACGTCGTATCACCAGAACGGGAGGGGCTATGGAACTGTACTATGTACCAAATGAAAGCTTATAACCTGGACTTTTCAATCATGTACTTAACTTTATTGTTTTTGTGACTTATGTCAGCTTTTCCTGGAGCGGGTCACATTTGTTCCATACACAAGATCATGTGATCCAGCACCGTGCGTCAAATTCGAACACACAAGACAAATATCACCTGCTTCAAATTTTGTTAGCAGACGGGCTATTACTGAGATAAGTTACCGAAAATTTCAATAAAAAGTAACTCAACCGCACTATTTTTAATCATGAAAATACATTCTAAAAAAATAATGAAGAAATATTGTCACAAAAGTTCATTTCATGCTTCAAATGTTTCAAAATAATAATGTTTTCTCTCTGTAAGAGTCATAAATCATCCAATCTTAATATGATTTTTTACAAACCTTAGGGAGTTAGGGTTAAATAAACTACAAACAACATACATCACACAATATCACAGCATTATTGTCTGTGTTTTGCACATTTGTAGGAATTTCGGTTTAAGAGTCGCCTTTGTGACCACCTCAGAAATCCTCAAAAGTTATTTCGAACTAACCTTTGCTGCAACCTAACGGGTTACCAGCCTGCAGACTGCTTGTGCCACTCTTACACGTATCACACCGCCGACCGGTTACCAGTTCCTTACATTCACACAGGCCGTTGTTGGGCTCGCAGCTTGTATTGAGACTACCCGCTGGGTCACAGGCACAAAGCTGACATCTGGGAGAGACAAAAACAAGTAAGAATTCTGTTAAGTTTTGGTGTTTTTGTTGCGTAAATCTTTCCTGTTTTTGTCGCGCTGTATTACACAAACACATGTGACCTGTCACCACAAAATGAGAGTAAAGTCGCACGATGTGATTCAGAGATATGGCCATCCAAAGTCAAAATATGAAGGGGTTGTCAATTTTAATATTTTGCGTTATTTGGAAAGCCCAAGTCCTCCTCTACATATTCCCATTTTTTGGGTGAGATCAGACGATCGAAAACCTCTTAAATTAGGCAATTTTGTGTAGTTAGTGTTTGGATTGAAGTCCATTAGTGGTCTAATTAACACCATAATTAAATATGCAAATCAGGTCCTCGTAAGTATCCCACGTTTTTGAAATTTTGGTATTTTGTTGTTTATACAATAGTTTGTGAAAAATTTCCAGAAGAAATAATGATTAGAACATAGCCGTTGCTATGCTCAACCAAACATTACTTGTCCTGTTTTGTAATCTTTTGCGTGTTTTTTAAAGATGTTTAAAGTAAGTTTTCTCACAAACACGTTTTGTTAAACCCATGACTTTCTAGAGCGCTGTAAAAAGTATTTATCGCAAAACCCCCAAGTGTTATATACCATTGGAAAGCTCTCTTTCTCAAGAATTTGAAAATACCACTATCTCAATTTTCAATATTTCCGACTTTACTCTCATTTTGTGGTGACAGGTCACATATAAACAGCGATCTCTATAGTTATATTGGCGTGTAGCTGGGGAGTTTCCCTTTCAGATGAAATAAAGAAAGACTACTGTTGTTATAGAAACAAACGACGTTACGACCTTTCAAAGGTCGAATCCCTAGCTCCTAAAATGTGCGCGTCGTGCATATATTATATACGATGTACATGTACATATTAATAACATTTATATGTTTTTATGTATATTCGTAACTTGTATGATGTAAAAGGCCGCCAGAAATTTCTCGCAAGGGATAATAAAATTGAATTGATCGATGGATTGTCAGCAGCGAGCAAGGCCGGAAATGTGTGGGTGTGCTTCCCGATACCATCGGCTTGAACCCGCCTCGGATCGAGTTTCGTTAAAAATAATCCCGCGGCTTAGAAATAAGAAAAAATAATCCCGGCGCGAACTGGTTAATAATGATCATCATACAATTCCTGACCTAAAGTGCTCCATACCTTCCTGTTGCCTCGTTAAAGTCCCAGAATTCCGGCAGACAGCTGTCACACCGTCGTCCTGCAACACCCGACGTTGACGGGTCGCTACACTGACACTGACCAGTCACGGGGTGGCAGGTATCCGACAGGGAACCAGTGGGATGGCAGTTACAAGGAAGGCAACCACCACCGACATCCAGAGAGAGGTAGCCTGGGGTATGAGAAGAAAGAGTGTGGAATAAACGACAACTGGCAGATTGGGTGGCATGGGTGGCTTGTGTTCCCATGCCCGGGTTCGATTTCTGGCCCGGACCATATGTGATAAGAGTTGTGCGTTGGTTTTCTCTTGTGCCACGAGGGTTTTTCTCCGGGTCCTCCAATTTTCTTCTCTTTGCAAAAATCAAACTTTTTCGATCTCAGGCTAAGCTTCGTGAGACGATGTGGCCGGCTGCCATAGGCGCCTTTACGTGCCAGCGGCTCGACCACGTTTACGACTGTTTCTGTATATTCATGTTCTTTCACAAAATTGTTGAATCACCTCCACCCGCCATTTTGAAAATAGTTTTGTCGGACTTTCCGCGGAATAGTGAGGCAACTCTGAAATTTACTTCAAACACAAGGCTGTGATTGTCATTTATCAAGCTTGATAAGTTGAGCAACGACAGGCTCCACGACAATCACAATTTGCTGGTAAAATTAGTCATTTTAAGTCACTACGCCACAACTTACGCCATCTAAATCGACTGCGCAAGCTACGCCATAATTTGTTGCATAAGCCGCAAATTAAACGATGTCACACTTTCGTAAAACTGTCTCAAGCGAAATGTTGAGCAGCTAAGAAAGTTGCGCAACCTACTGGTATGCACAAAATTTGCTTAGGAGGCTTGTGCCATTCGTGAAGGTTTCGTGAAATCGGCTACAGGTGCAGTGGATCCGTGGATCTGCGCTCGGTGTCACAAACAACATTGGGAATGTAAATACCTAGCGCCGCTCTCCACTACAGGGGGGCGCTATTATCAGTTCTGTTCTAGTGCGTTTTCATTTGTATGTGTTTAATAAGAAGATATTCTTGTGACCCTTACTACTGCTATAGCTTTCCGAGTTAAGGTTGCATGAATACAGAATAAAGGCTTTTCTTAATCAGTACAATGTTGTGTAGTGAAGTATATTTGTAAAATATACCTCAATTGTGCAGAAAAAACACTTACGTAATCTGTCAATCGGTCTGTTTGTCTATTTGTTTGTTTGTTTAATTGTTAGCAGGATTACACAAAAAAAATACTGAAGAAATTTTACCGAAACTTGGTCGATAGATACAATGTAGAAATATGGGTCAAGGAGGATTCAACAAAATTTTCAGACTGATCTGAAATCAAGAATCTTTATATTTTTGTTTAATGTTGGGAGATTTTTGCGGATGGGCAACATTTGCCAATTGAGGGCACTGTACTCGACAACCGGTAAACATTGGGGGAACGTTTTGTGGTTGGCGGGGAGGTCCGCGCTCTTATCTTGTATTTATAATGTTTTGGGTTGGTTTGGACTGTTCAACCCTGATGCACATCATTACTTCAGGCGCAAGCAATCTATATGTGTAGACTTTTTTCGTAACTGTTAGACGTCCTATTTTGATATTTGCCAAACATTCTTCATCCCCAACTAAAAGTCTGTCACTACTCACCCACTGCGCACCGATCACACTGCCTGCCCGTCCGTCCGTTGAGGCACGAGCACTGGCCCGAGTTCTGGTCGCATCCCAACAGCGTACCGTCACTGCCCCGCTGGGTACCAGTCGGGTCGCACGCGCAGGGCAGACACCCATTGGGATTGGACGGTTCCAGGCCCCAGTTGTTGTTCAGGCACTGGTTGCAGGCTCGCCCCGCGACGAGAGACTTACAAGAGCAGGTGCCCGCGATGGCGTCGCAAGTCGGTGAAGCGTTGACGGTGCCGGCTAGGTTGCAGGCGCAGTCGCTGCAACCGTCCGGGTTAGAACGTTGCAGGTTGTAGGCATTGACACGACACTGATCACATCGATGACCCTAAATACAAGAAATCAAGAAATTGTTCATGTTCCAGCATCAGGCTCTAAATTTCCTCTTTTTTCTTCTTCTGGGAAATTGCAGATAGCCTTAATAATGTAACTACTTCCAACCAGCTTCTAAAAGCCATGGATAAAAAAGTAACATGAAGTGTGACATTGACAGCGCTGCTACAGGGGTGGGAGATGACAACCTTCACGCGGTCCACCCTGTTTCCACTAATGTCATCAAACCGATGTATGCAATAACACGTTAAGCTGCTCATCATTATAGGAAAGAAGAAGCGCTGCTACACACATACATGTACTCATTTACTTCACAGAAACTTCAGTTTGACTACTTGTTTTAGGCTCTTTTTTATGAGATCCTTTTCAAAATGCAAAGAGACACGACCTAAACTAGAGGCATAGGCACAACACTGGTCACATCAATGACCCTAAATAAGAATCAAGACCCATTCAAATCTACCCGTCATTTTCTGAGAATAAGCCAGTTTAGTATTCCAACTGCACATGTGGTCATGAAGATTTGACAATTTTTCTTTCGAGATAACATGTTATCGTATGCATGCAAAGCATAGCATGTACCAGCAAACAATAAAGAGATCGTCGTGTTCTTAAGTAACATTTTTCCAAAATAATGCTTGGACAGCGAAATGTTTTCAGGTGTTTTGTGTGTCCAAACTTTTGTTCAAATCCATCGTCTTTCAGAATGGCCGAGAAAATTCACAGAATGCGAATTCGGTTTACCACATTTCCCATAGCCCTGTGTGCATTTATCTGCCACGTTTATCCAAAGAGAAAAATTGTCTTATTCTGCAGGATTTAGATGGGGACAAGCTTTAGGCACCATGTGCTCCATGTGGTTTTTGCACAACTTTAGATTTTTTAGATGTATATAGCGCAAGAATTCTCGATATTGTTTGGTCCCATCTGTGAGTTTACAGATTGAATTAACAATTTTGATTGGTTCTCGACAATTGTTCAGTGGATAATAGATTTCCGCTGGGTGGTACGTACGTCTTTTTATGAAAAAATATTAAATTGAAACGGACAGCCATCGACAAAAATAGGCATAATTCTTGTCTAGGAAATTACTTTCGTGGAGAGATGATGGAGATTTTGCCTATAAACTGCCGCAGTAAAGGTCGGTTCATACTTCCCGTGAAAGCGAATGCGATACGAATTATCACAAAGCATTCGCTGCGAACATTCGCCGGAGTTGAAATGTGTTCAACTTTTGTAGTACGAAAACTTCTGTGCATTATTATTCGCGTTCGCATTTGTGCTGTGTACTGGCATTTAACATCTGTTAAAAACAAACAAACTAACAATGAGACATGGTGATTGCTTGAGCTGCTTACTTGCAGCTAAAACAGAAAAGACATCATACCTCAACATTGGCTTTGCAGAGGCACTGCCCCGTAACCTTATCACAAAATGAGCCTGGCACACTGCCGGCTTCATCACAGTCGCACTGTAGACAGCCTCCGGGACCCAGACCGTAGTAGCCATCTAGGCACTGGTTGCAGTTCTGGCCGTGCGTGCCTGGGTTACACTGGCAGCTTCCCGTGACTGGGTTGCAGTAAGGGCTGACTCCGCCGTTAGGGTTACAGCTACAGGGCTGACAACCTTGGGGATTGGAGGCGCTCATATTGAAGAAACCATAGTTGCACCTGTCACACTTGTCACCTAGAGAACGAGAGACCACAAGTACAAGATGCAATCAAAGATAATTTAAAGGGAAGGTACAGTGGAAAGCCGCTATACCGAACACCGCTATACCTACGGCTATACTAAACACGATCCTTGGTTCTCGATTTTTGTGTATAAAAATACCGAACATTGGTGCGAAATACGGTACCCTCTGGAGACATGAACACAATGTGTACAATGGAGACAAAACGTCTCCGGAGGGTAAATTTCTATAGATGAATAGGTCTCCACTGGGAATTTCACGAATTAGATTTTTGGATTTTACTTAAATTACTCAAAAAATAGGATTAGGATGTGGGTTAGGGTTAGTGTTTGGGTTAGGGTATAATATAGGGTATATTGGGTCGAAATTTAAACCCAGGAAAAAAATTGTGGTTAAAATGGGAGCATTTTAAAAAAAAGGGGTTGACTTTCTAACCATTTTGTACACGAGAACAAAGCCATGTCTCCACAGTGATACAAAAATGCGAATGCATGTTGTTGAAAAGAATCAACAGAAAAAACAAATTCTTTGCTTTCAATGTTTGGGGCTAAACATGCCAAACTTTGTTGTTGACAACAGATTTTTAGAAATCCACTTTGTATATATCAAACCTTTTCTAGGCCTTTTTAAGTCCCGAGCGTCAAACTACCGCGCACACTACTATCACAGTGCGTGACTGCACTGTGCTTCACGGCCGGCCGCCTTTAGCACAACGGCAGTAAAGTTCGCGAAAACACGCTCCGCTGTATCGCTTAAAGTACATTTTTGTAGTTAGCAGCTCCATAAAATTGGCTTCTGCTCTTCAGTTTTAGCTCTTACCAATGACATTGAGTTTACATCTACAGACCCCAGTCTCCTGGTGACAGGTAGGATCACCACCTGCGGTCCCAGCCGTCTGGCAACCGCACTCCTCACAGCCCAGCTGGTTGGCACTCTGCAGGTTATAGAAGCCAGGCTGGCAGGCACCACACTGGCGACCCATGGTGAAGTTCTTGCAGGGACACTGGCCGCCAATCTATAAGTGAAATAAGGAAGTATTTGTCAGTATGTTTGTTTTTAATTTACTTGTTTTTTATGAGACAATTTCACAAAAATGACACAAAAATATCTTGCACAGTAAAAACAAGGGCCAATTTCATAAAACTTGTAAACACACAAATTTGCTTAGCACAACAAAAGTCTTGCTCAGTAGAAACAGGTTACCAGCCAAACCTCCATGTAGTTTTCATGCTAAACAAAAAACAGCTAAATACCAGTTGTAATTACTTAAGTAAATTGGTAAATGACTCAACTCGACTTGAGTCACTGCAGGCAAATGACTCGACTCGACTCGACTCCCTGTGTATTTACTTTTTTACAGCTTGTTGGTGTGGGTAGCGGCACATCCAAATTTTAGAGAAAAAAAATGCATGCACACTATTAACCCTAACTCCCTACCCATTTTTACTTACACATAACCTGAATCCTGCAAAATCCTCCAATTCCTAAATTGTTAAAACTCCAAGTAACCTGAATCCTGCAAAATCCTCCAATATTGGTCACTGGTGACCATACAGCCTGTATCCTGCAAAATCCTGCAGTCTTGCCCTAGCTGCAGTCAGTAAAAACCCAAGTAACCTCAATCCTGCAAAATCCTGCGATGCATCAAACTCCAAGTGACCTCAATCCTGCAAAATCCTTGTGTGTCACATTCAGCCTGATAACCTGAATCCTCCATATTCCTGCAGGGGTAAAACCCCAAGTAACCTCAATCCTGCAAAATCCTGCAATGCATCAAACTCCAAGTGACCTCAATCCTGCAAAATCCTGCATTTTGCAATGAGGAATTTGGAGGATTTGGGAGGGTTAGGGTTAAAGATACATTGTAATTTTTTACATAAAACAGGACGGCAAGTTAAACTGGCGGACGTTTATGTTGTTTGATCAATCGATATTCAGGCACAAAACGTACACATTTTTTTGTGAAATTCAGGATGAACTGCCCTAACCATCCAGACATTCGGGTTGTTTTATTTTTTTCTGTGTTTTGGTTTTTCTAGAGTTTGGAACCGTTTTTCTCGGTTCATGTCGGTTTTTGCCTAAATTTTTGTTGGGTCAGGTCAGGTCAGGTCAGGTCAGGGTGGAGAGTTCAGATCGGTTTCAGTTCAGATTCAGTTTATATTTTTAATGTTTCGGATCGGTTTGGCCTAGTCACCCCAATCCGATGTACATCGGTATGGGACTGCCTGCCTGCCTGCTCACCTTGACAAGGGCAAAAAACAATTGCGCTTCGCAGAATGCAGCAATGCTTGCCAGACCATGGAGAACTGAAAGAGTTTTGTTACAATAACTGCTGATTTGGTTTGTAATGAAAACAAAATCTCTGAGATTTTTATATTTTTTAGCTATGAGACATGTATCAAAAACCAATCTTCCCTCAAAAAGAAATTTATTGCTCAGGGTTGCTTTAATCTTTTATGAGGTTTTACAATTCTTTACCAATATTTTACGAAAATTTGAAGAATTTATTTGCAACCAATATAATTTATTTGACTCTGTGACTAATAAGGAAATTATGTGATCCAAAGCACAATTTTCGACGATTTTGTACCGTGTGGGCTGTAGCGCTAGCATTACACACCAGGGTTCTAGTCACGGTGGGCAGCGATGGGCGGCGCCGGGCGGTACCGCCTGGTACTGCAAATTGGCTGTGCCGCCTGGCACAATTTTATTTGTTTTGTTTTTTTTTAATTAAATTATGGGAACAAAAGAAAGAGAGGAGATACAAAGTCACGTTAATCATGTTCATGTAGTAATTAATTTTATTAACTTAGATAGACTTTCACAGAAACATTCAAAAATGAACTAGACTCCGGCCGTGAGGCGCAAAAGCTACGTCGCTGCGCTCACAACGCTTCGCAATCTGATAATTTACCCGGCACTAAAAAGGTCCTAGCTAGAACCCTGTTACACACAGCTAAGTCATGAACTGCAAGCAATATTCGTAAAGGCATGCGGCCCAGGTATATTTCCTTGCTGCGTTTCACATGTCGTAGACTAGTCGTGACTTTAGACTGTTGTTTTCTTTCTTTAAGCACCCTTTTATCACACAATTTGTATACTAAATATATTTCTTTAAAATATGTGTAGTAGAAATATATCGAAGATCGCAAACATCAATAAATTCGTCTCCGTTTAATTTTGCCACAATGTCTCACGTGTACGCATTCCTAATGCTATTGTACTCACAGTGTTACAGATGTCTGATCCTCTAACAGTGCCGTTAGTCCAACAGTCACACAGCCTGCAGACTTCAGGCGAATCCAGCGGCATGCCTTCCTCCCGATAGTAGCCAGTCAGGCAACGGTCGCAGAGACGACCCTCGGTGTTGTGCTGGCAGTCAATGCAGACACCACCTCCACCCCTGAGCAAAGACAATACGCCAGTAATCAAACAAGTTAATTATACCCCAAAGTCAACATATCAAGTATTCATAAATACCTGATGAGACAGTTGAGCCATTCCTATTGGTCGAGAGGCCGACACGTGGGTATGTTTAAACGGCCAATAAAACATGGCCCAGGTAGTTTTCAGACATTATTGCGTCCAGGCCCATGAGCCGGTTTTAAATTACAGAATACATTCGTTTTTTCCACCAACCTGGATAATGTTTAGGGCATTACTGTGAACACACAAGTTTGTATCGGCCTTATATGTGATTTAAAAAAATGCGTCTCAGAGATGCACTTAAGGAATTTTCCGCAAATGATGCGCGTAGGCGTTCGAACAACGCACACCTTGCGCGTGTATGCTACTATTGGTCTGTTCAGTCCGTGACACGCGAGCACATGTAGCTGCAAATCGCTGGCTGAGAACAGACCCTGAACACAGATTGTGGTCGTAATTCAAATTGTGACGGGAAATTTTGAACTGAAATCAAAATCTTAAAATATGGTTTTCTCGGAATATGCATTATTCACAGAGCTAAAACTTTACAAACACGATATGCGGCAGGGTACCCCCTTCTTGTCCCTATACCGTATATACACTCCACAGTATTGTTATCTAACACATCTGCCCTTAAAACCTTAACAAAATTCCTGAGATTCCGGGGAACACAATGGCAAAAAGAAGGGAGGGGGTTCTCTCTGCCACATATCATGCTTCAATCATCAAACGATACAATGCACAACTGACAAATGGTCTATTGTGCCTTTAGCCAGTTCGTGCCGGGATTATTTTAACATCACCGAGCCGAGGCGCGGGATTATTATTAACGAAATGCGATCCGAGGCGGGTTCAGGCCGATGGTACCGGGAAGCACACCTACACATTTCCGGCCCTGCTCGTGACGTGTTTATGCGTCATCAGTTTTGAATCTGGAGATAACTTTGCGTGTTTATACGTCCTCCGGCGCGAACTGGTTAATATAGCTCTATGCTTGACTCATAACAAATATTACTTTCTTAAAAGGTCACAATCTGGCTAGCATACCTGAAGTGGTCGTCAGGGAAGGGGTCCACTGTCACATTGTACTTGCACCTGTCAGCATGGTTGTAGCAGGCGCATGGCTCGCATTGATAGGCTTCCTCCTGGTCACCATGACGGAATGGTTTGGCATTGTATAGAGGCAAACACAAGTCACACTGCCAAGAGAATGTCAACCATGGAAGATCAGTATCACTATCATCACTAGATTCTAGACTGTTGTAATGGTTTGTCAATGTCTAGAGGCAAACACAAGTCACACTGCCAAGAGAATGTCAACCATGGAAGATAAGTTTTACTATCATCACTAGATTCTAGACTGTTGTAATGGTTTGTCAATGTCTAGAGGCAAACACAAGTCACACTGCCAAGAGAATGTCAACCATGGAAGATAAGTTTTACTATCATCACTAGATTCTAGACTGTTGTAATGGTTTGTCAATGTCTAGAGGCAAACACAAGTCACACTGCCAAGAGAATGTCAACCATGGAAGATCAGTATCACTATCATCACTAGATTCTAGACTGTTGTAATGGTTTGTCAATGTCTAGAGAGAAACACAAGTCACACTGCCAAGAGAATGTCAACCATGGAAGATCAGTATCAGTATCATCACTAGATTCTAGACTGTTGTAATGGTTTGTCATTGTATAGAGGGAAACACGAGTCACACTGCCAAGAGAATGTCAACCATGGAAGATAAGTTTTACTATCATCACTAGATTCTAGACTGTTGTAATGGTTTGTCAATGTCTAGAGGCAAACACAAGTCACACTGCCAAGAGAATGTCAACCATGGAAGATAAGTTTTACTATCATCACTAGATTCTAGACTGTTGTAATGGTTTGTCAATGTCTAGAGGCAAACACGAGTCACACTGCCAAGAGAATGTCAACCATGGAAGATCAGTATCATTATCATCACTAGATTCTAGACTGTTGTAATGGTTTGTCAATGTCTAGAGGCAAACACAAGTCACACTGCCAAGAGAATGTCAACCATGGAAGATAAGTTTTACTATCATCACTAGATTCTAGACTGTTGTAATGGTTTGTCAATGTCTAGAGGCAAACACAAGTCACACTGCCAAGAGAATGTCAACCATGGAAGATAAGTTTTACTATCATCACTAGATTCTAGACTGTTGTAATGGTTTGTCAATGTCTAGAGGCAAACACAAGTCACACTGCCAAGAGAATGTCAACCATGGAAGATCAGTATCATTATCATCACTAGATTCTAGACTGTTGTAATGGGTTGTCAATGTCTAGAGGCAAACACGAGTCACACTGCCAAGAGAATGTCAACCATGGAAGATCAGTATCACTATCATCACTAGATTCTAGACTGTTGGACAAAGATTGAGTGGTTTTAAATTGTAAAATGTGAGGGGTTCTGGCAAAATAAGACACAACTGGGCAGAGGTTGAATTGAGGATTCTTAGATATTAGAAGAGGATACAATTATTCTTATAATGTTGTTCCTTGTGCTTCAATCGCACATTCCATTAACAAGTCGGGCTGTTTAAAGTTTGCATTTACCAACAGGTCACAAAAGTAAAATATTGAGAAAAAGGTCTTTTAAGTTTTAAGTTTTGTACATGTAATATGGACAAATGTCAATTTGTTTTCCTTAAAAACACTGTTATTCCACTACTTTCTTACTATTTCTTTAGAAATATAGTTAGTAGATATAACAGAGATTACAAAAAATCAATAAATCTTAAAATTTGAAAAAATAACTACTATTCACTAATTTGCATTTTTCTATTCTATAGCCTGTGCCCAGTTCCGTCTCATTTTGCCAGAACGCCTCACAACTGGGAGGAATATTATCGCTCGGTAAAATCTGAGCCACTCAATATGTGACCTGTCACCACAAAATGAGAGTAAAGTCGCACGATGTGATTCGGAGATATGGCCATCCAAATTCCAAATATGAAGGGGTGGTCAATTTTGAGATTTTCCACATACCCATTTTTCGGGTGAGATCAGATGATCGAAAACCTCTTAAATTACGCGATTTTGCGTAGTGTTTGCGTAGTTAGTGTTTGGAATAAAGTCCATCAGTGGTTCAATTAACACGGTAATTAAATATGCAAATTAGGTCTCCGTAACTGTCCCACGTTTTCAAAATTTTATTATTTATACAATAGTTTGTATGTGTGGAAAATTTCAAGAAGAAATAATGATTAGAACATAGCCATTGTTATGCTCAACCGAACCTTACTTGTCCTCTTTTGTAATATTTTGCGTGTTTTGTTTAAGATGTTTAAAGTGAGTTTTCTCACAAACACGTTTTGTGAAACCCATGACTTTCTAGAGCGCTGTAAAAAGTATTTATTGCAAAACCCCCAAGTGTTATATACCATTGGATAGCTCTCCTTCTCAAGAATTTTAAAATACCAATATCTCAATTTTCAATATTTCCAACTTTACTCTCATTTTGTGGTGACAGGTCACATACTGTATGTGTATAATGAGGGACATCTTTTCTTTAATAGTCACAGAGGGTGCAATTTTCTTACATGATTCCCCATTGTGTTATGCAGACACACACACTGGTATGGCGTCACATTCAAGTCACATTCTGATGCATGGCCACTGCAATCACATCTGCGAAAAGAAACAGAATGTTAAATTTAAAAGTATACACCATTTGCAAACATCAAAAAACAAAACTGCTTAAATATTATGTGAATAACAGTCTCAAGCATCCTGTGAAATCATGGCAATCGTTGTAAAAACCTGACTTTGTTGAAACAATGTCCCTAATATATTTATGAATAAGGATAAAACTGCTGCAAACTGCTTACTGGCTGGAATGACCTGAAATATACAAATCAAATAAGTTAAGAGGGCCTAATATTTCGATCTTAACAAGATCTTCTTCAGAGACTAAATGGCTGTGTACAAGAAACAAACATATATAGGGCAACATACAACATGATGCACATCATGGATGTCTGAAGGAAGTCAAGGAACCAGACTGCAAAAACAGAACATTTTTTCTTGGTTTTTTCAGCTTCTATAAACACAAAACTTTAAACAGGTCAGCATTACAATATTTACTACAAAATATGAATTCCATTCATTTTCAAAAAATAAAGCAAAATCAAATGGTGTATATACTGCCTTCAAAAAATAACTTTGCACGACATTCAAAATATCAGAATAGTTCAACGCTGTCAGAAACAGTTCCATTCCTTCCATTCCTTCCATTCTTTCTTTTTTTTCTTCTTTTTTGTTTGTTTGAGGGGAGTTAAAACGCAAAATAGTTGGCCAGATCTTTTTCATATTTTATCTAGTGACCCGTCTTTTTCTTAAAAGTACAAGTGAATCAGTAGCTATAAACAATTTAACATTTAAATTGTTACGTCGACACATATTTGTCAACATATCTCTTATAAAATACACATGGTTCCATATATGCAGAGGTTTGTACAATAAATTTTGCAACTTGACAAAATCATGTAAAAGAGATAAGGTGTCCATGGTTAACACCTCTGAGCAGTTGGGCTTGGTGTTGTTAAAATAATCCCGGGGCGAACTGGTTAAAGATTTTTATTTACCTTTCAGTAAAAAGAACAGCGTCAAAACATATTTTAAGAAAACTACTCGCTTTAAACGTTGAAGCTCCTATTCAATGTGCCCAGAAGTTTGGCTTTTCAAAATGTCTGGTACGTTCTCGAGGTCAATTTACAGGCCCTATTCCAATGATTGATAGGATAAACAATAATGCCATTGACTTATTATTCATACCTTGCACTGACTGTCAACTCCTCAATGCCATAGTAATTGTGTCTTAGGTTGCTGGTGTGGTAGTGGTTCTGCAGGTGTACCCGTATCTGCGTGGTCCGCACATACTCCAGCAAGGCCGGGGTGTTGTAGAAATCATTGTAGCCTGGTCTAGCGATGGGCTCGGGGGCCAGAAGCTGGAACGTGATGTTGCCCTTGGAGTAAGGGATCGGTGGGTCCCTTAACGATCGAACACAAGACAAAAGAAACAGAATGACATTAAACCACTCAGCGTTCTTTTTTGTCATCATCATCATTATCATTATCATTATCATTATCTTGGAATAAGTACCCTTTTAGAGACCAATTTGCGTAAGTTTAACAACATTAGGGAGACCATGGTCATTAGGGAGACATTTCGAGGTCTCCCTAACGTTCCAACTACAGGAAGGAGATACATTTTAAAACATTTAACAGTCCAGATCGATAGAGTAGGGTCCAAAATGCATAAATATGAAATTTCGTGGGAAAAGCTCTAGGTAAAAACGGGTTAGGTTACAATAAAGAATGGAAAATTTTGTGCACGTCATTATGGAGAGGTCTCCCAAATGTACCATTTTCGGTTATCATTATCATTATTACACACAAAAAAAGCATGATGGTTTTGCATTCAAAGCGGACACGGCCAGTAGTCGGATTTTATTTTAACAACAAATTTCCAAAATCACATCCAAATGCTCCACATCCTCAATCCAAATTCACATCCAGTGGGTTAAAGATAGTATACACCATTGTTAATTGCTTAAATTATCATGAATGTGTGAATTTGGGGGTTGTATTTTATAGTAAATCTCGTTTAACTGACATGTCCAAAGTTTTGCAATCATAAATGCTGAGAAAAGCAAGAAAAACGGTGTTCGTTTTCAACCGGCATCGGGCAGTTGTTCTTATGTTGTTCTTGTTATTTTCGCAATCGCCGTCCGGCGATCGTGATTTAAAAAAAATTCAACTTTTCCAAACAATTACAGGATAAACGCAATCATTTTGCTGGATGCCTACAATCATTATTTACTTTCAAATAAGTAAGATATTTCTTAATAATTCTGTAGTCAATTTTTTAGATATCTGCAAATGGTGTATCCTATCTTTAAGTCGTTAAAGTCCAAATACTTTACTGACTTAACCCAGAATGTGAATTTGGAAGAAGATGTGAATTTGGATGTGAATTTGGATGTGATTTTGGCTTTGAATGCAAAACCACACCATGCCCATTCCTAGTGTTACCATTCAGCTCCATTGGGGGACACTACATTTCAAAAACCAAATTTAAAACCACCCAAATGTGGCCCGCTCCAATTAAACCAGAAACGAGTCACACGACCGGTGAACATTTATTGAATTTTAGCTTTTGAGTTTTTGATGGATTTGGTAGTATTAGTATATTATCTTTCAACCTGGTTTGGGGTTTTTTAGGATTTAATTTTTTTTTTTTAATGGGTTAAGTGGTGAAATTGTTTAATTTTGAGAGCAAGTCGCACATAAATAAACAAACTTTTCATTATACATGTACTGTCTGGATTTGAGGTAAAAGAAGACGCTACATTTTGCATTAGTCTTTTTATAAACTTTGGCAAAAGTCTACTGCACTTTTTAATTTTTAATACAAAATGAGCGTAAAGTCCCACTTTGGCTTTCCAAGTTACAAGTAGAAACAATTTTCACTGAAAAGTCAATGTTTGAATCTTAACAACTTTCTATTTGAAAAAGCCTATTCTGTCATATCTCAAAGTATTTAAACTGAATCTCTTCGCATTATATCTAATTAAAGCTTGCAACCTGTACTTTAACGGTAGGATACATCATTTGCAGATATCAAACATTTTTACTACCAAATTATTAAGAAAGATCTTACTTATTTGAAAGTAAATAGTGATTCTAGGCATCTAGCAAAATGATTGCGCTAGATATCCTGTAATTGCTTCAAAAAATTAAATGTTATTAATCATGTTAAAATCATGATCGCTGGACGACAATAAACAAATTAATAAATAAAATAACAACTGCCCGACGTCAGTTGAAAACGAATGCCATTTTTCTTGCTTTTTTTCTTGGCATCCATGGTTGTAAAACTTCGGACAGGTCAGACGATATTTACTATAAAATACAACCTCCCAAATCCACCCATTCATGATAATTCAAGAAATTACCAATAGTGTATCATACCTTTAAGCAATTACTATAGTTTTTATTTCCGAATTTTGCTACTTTACGCGCTAACAGGTCGCATATGTCTATCAGAAGTGTCGGGGCATAAGACTAGGTAGTTAAAGGAGCAACCTACGTTGGAAACTGCAAGCAGTTTACAGAGGTGGGCAATGACAGCGGTCCGTTATTTGGCATGCCAAACGCGGTGGTACAGTCCTCTGCGTAATACTGCCAGATAGTCCAATCGGTTGTGTCGTTAGCTCGTCGGGATATCGTGACTGACGTGGGCTGGGGGCTGTAGAACTGCAGAACGACGTAGAAAACCTGCAAGAAAACATAGGATTGTTGAATTAATAATTAATACATTTGGAGTATTTATACTGCACTATACCAAGCTCACAGCGTTCAACATCAACAACAAATATTAACATAGAAATGAGTGGGACAACAGGAATACAAACAATACAAATTTTGGGTAAAAAGAGGATGATTCCAAGGTTTTGGAAAAAAATAGTGTCTTTGAGGATCTCCTGAAAATTTACGATGACTCCACCTCTCTGAGATCTACTGGAAGTTTGTTTCAGAGATGCGGGGCTGTCCAAATAACTTGTGAATTTCCGACATTTATTCAAGTGCGCCACATCGAAAAAAACGTGGCTAATTTTGTGCCTAATTTCTGAACGCCACCATTTTAAAATTTCGGACTAAATTTCTGGACACCATATTTGTTCAAAAAGTTTCAACAGCAAGGATTTTAGTTGAAAGTATTAGTATTTAACTGAAAGGAATTTAAACTGTATCAAAAAAGTGGTTTGGCAAAACTGCATGAGGAAAGTCGAAGTGTGCCACACAACGTGGCACACTTTTTCTGACAAACCCCCCCCCCCCCACAAAAACCATTCATATAAGACTGATCGCATGTGGCAGACATGTACATGTACATGTACATCCATGTACATGTACAGTACATCAAGCACCATTCTAGCACGCTCAGCTTAATACTTTTAATACTTTTCAGGACTTAAATCTAGATATTTTAATTGAAGATATTTTAAAGACCTACAGATACCCTGTATTAGTGGTTGTTGAGATGATTATTGCAGATTTTTTTTTTTCAAAGATCTTTTTCTTTCATTGTCTTTTTCGTTGTCTGAGAAGTTACCATTTAATTTTAAAAGTTTGTTACGGCTACTCGATTTCATAATCTGGAACCACTGGTTACAGTGTTCAACTCGTGTACGATGGTGTGTGGGTTCGATCCCTGCCAAGAACATGGTGTTTGCGCTCTTGGGCAAGATACTTAACTACAGTTGCATCCCGGGAGTATAAATGGGTGCCTGCGAGGTCGAGGCCTATAACGCGTGGACCCTGATAAACGGGGTAATAATTGTAAAGTGCTTTGAGATCGTTGTTACGATAGAAAGCGCTATATAAGCACAAGAATTATTATCAATGGTCGGGTTCAATGAACACCCCTACATGACGCTAACGTTAACCCTAGCCCTAACTCTAACCTGGAACTCTCCACTGACGAGATCCACATAGAGCACGATGTCATCTGTGAAGGTGGAGACCCAGCTACTGCCGACATCTCCATCGTTGGCGTACTCCAGAGGGTAGGCTTCCTGCCGCAGACGAGACTGGAAGTCAGCGGTTGTGTCTGGATCACCATTCCTCAGGCAGAACCTACAAAAGATACAATCATACCAGACATAAGGACTTTTATTGCACAAAACTATGATTTACCCTATTAATCCTGAATCATTCAATTAACCAGTTCGCGTTGGAGGACATGTTTCCGGAATTCAAAACAGATGACGGATAAACACGTCACGAGCAAGGCTGGAAATATCTGTCAGCGATCGGCATGCAGCGAGCAAAGCCAGAAATATCAGGGTGTTCTACCATCAGATGCCGCCCTGAACCTGTTTTAGATCGAGGTCCGTGAAAAAATAATCCCACGCCTGGGCCTGGTAAAGGACCAAACTGAAAAGTCATCTGCTCACCTATCATCCAGAGGGTGGATGCGAGGATGAGAGTCAGACAGCGACAGTTGGTTTGGGCATAGACATCTGGTAAGGATCCTGTCTACTAAGGACCAAGCTGGTAACTCATCTGCTTACCTATCATCCAGAGGGTGGATGCGTGGATGAGAGTCCAGGCAGCGACAGTTGGTTTGAGCATGGACCTCTAGTCTACTAAGGACCAATCTGAGGACTCATCTGCTTACCTATCATCCAGAGGTTGGATGTGTGGATGAGAGTCCAGGCAGCGACAGTTGGTTTTGAAATGGACCTCTGGCAAGGATCCTGTCTAATAAGGACCAAACTGAGAACTCATCTGCTCACCTACATGTATCATCCATAGGGTGAATGCGTGGATGAGATTCCACGCAGCAACAGTTGGTTTGGGCATGGACCTCTGGCAAGGATCTTGTCTACTAAGGACCAAACTGAGAACTCATCTGCTTACTTATCATCCAGAGGGTGGATGCGTGGATGAGGGTCAAGGCAGCAACAGTTGGTTTGAGCATGGACCTCTGGCAAGGATCTTGTCTACTAAGGACCAAACTGAGAACTCATCCGCTTTATTACCTATCATCCAGAGGGTGGATGGATGCGTGAATGAGAGTCCAGGCAGCGACAGTTGGTTTTGAAATGGACCTCTGGCAAGGATCCTGTCTACTAAGGATCAAACTGAGAACTCATCTGCTCACCAACATGTATCATCCAGAGGGTGGATGCGTGGATGAGAGTTGGGGTATTTATCATTGTTGTCTATGGGACTTTATTTGGATGTGCGCAACCTATGGGCCAAACTGAAAACTCTTCTACTTACATGTACATATCATCCAGAGGGTGGATGCGTGGATGAGAGTCCAGGCAGCAACAGTTGGTTTGAGCATGGACCTCTGGTAAGGATCCTGTCTACTAAGGACCAAACTGAAAACTCATCTACTTACCTATCATCCAGAGGGTGAAATGCGTGGATAAGAGTCCATCCAGGCAACGACAGTTGGTTTGAGCATAGACATCTGGTAAGGATCCTGTCTACTTAGGACCAAACTAAGAACTCATCTGCTTACCTATCATCCAGAGGGTGGATGTGTGGATGAGAATCCAGGCAGCGACAGTTGGTTTGAGCGTGGACCTCTGGCAAGGATCTTGTCTACTAAGGACCAAACTAAGAACTCATCCGCTTACCTATCATCCAGAGGGTTGATGCGTGGATGAGAATCCAGGCAGCGACAGTTGGTTTGAGCATGGACCTCTGGCAGGGATCTTGTATATTAAAGACCAAACTAAGAACTCATCTGCTTACCTATCATCCAGAGGGTGGATGTGTGGATGAGAATCCAGGCAGCGACAGTTGGTTTGAGCGTGGACCTCTGGCAAGGATCTTGTCTACTAAAGACCAAACTAAGAACTCATCCGCTTACCTATCATCCAGAGGGTTGATGCGTGGATGAGAATCCAGGCAGCGACAGTTGGTTTGAGCGTGGACCTCTGGCAAGGATCTTGTCTACTAAAGACCAAACTAAGAACTCATCCGCTTACCTATCATCCAGAGGGTTGATGCGTGGATGAGAATCCAGGCAGCGACAGTTGGTTTGAGCATGGACCTCTGGCAAGGATCCTGTGGCCATCTCAACAATCTCTCGGTTGGTCAGCGTCTCTGAGTATATGTAGAAATCTTGCAATCGCCCAAGGTACTGGTCTCCCCCTAACGTAAGAAAAACAAATACTTTTTGTTTCCTTGCTTGCTCCACTCAAGTCTAGTTAGCTTTATAATTTTTTTAATTAATTAATTTTGTTTTTATTTTTGAAAACAGAAAATAAATGATGTTGAAAGCAAATTGCATCTGGGCATGTGCGATTAGTGGACAAATGGCCAATGGTAGTGGGGCAGATAGAGAAAGTATTTGTGGGTGTCACAAGAAAAACACTTGTACAAAAAACGGTAGTAGATGATTGAATAATACTATAGAGTTTTAAAAATCCTGTGTGAATAATGGTAGACTCAATACAATGTAGTTTTTGGGTGTGTCCCAAAACAAGCATGATCATAATGCATATCACATGAAACATGAATGAAAACGAGATGATTTGCACTATTTTAAGGGGAAAAAAGGTGGTAAAGGAATAGATTATTTTTGTTCATTTGTGACCGGCTCTACAAAAAGGTGTATTAAGTTGCGGTGTGCACTATCATGTAATGGCCCGCTCAACGTTGAGAGGGTCAACATTTCATCAAAATGCGATTTTCATTTTTTGTCATGAATGACATCTTTAATACCTACAGTTTAAGGTTACATTCAAAGAAATGTTGATTTTGATGAATAAACTGGAAACAAATCCCATTTTGTGTGCATCGTTCTGTTGTAGTACAACAGAGCCGGCTATTTCAAAGCCTGTTTTCTCAGTTGTGTAATTTGAACTCCAAGGAAGTAATCAATATGTAAACACAGCATATCTCCAAAATGGTAGGGCTATAGAGCTCTATTATATACCAAATGAAAGCTTATGTTGTGGGCTTTCTAACCATGTATTACTCAATTTCTTTTTTTGCGACTTAACCCTAACACTCCCAAATCCTATAAAATCAATATGATTTTGCACACACCCTAGGGAGTTAGGGTTAATACACCTTTTTGTAGAGCCGGTCACATTTAAACACCATTTTATTTATTAAAAGTAGGATACACCATTTGCAAATATCGATAATGTTTACTACCGAATTATAAAAAATATATCTTACTTATTTAAAAGTAAATAAAGATTCTAGGCATCCAGCAAAATGATTTGCGATTAAAGGTAGCTAAACACCATTGGTAATTGCTTGAATTATTGTGAATGGGTAGATTTGGGGGGTTGTACATTATTTTACAGTAAATATCTTTTAACTGACCTGTCCAAAGTTTTACAATCATGGATGCGAAGAAAAGCACGTTTGTTTTCAAGCGGCTTCGAGTAGTTATTCTTATGGCATCTTTGTTTTTTTCGCGATCGCCGTCCGGCGACGGCAAATTTTTCTTTATCAAATTTAATTTTTCGGAATAATTACAGGATATCTAGCGCAATAATTTTGCTGGATGCCTAGAATCATTACTTTCACATGAGTAAAATATTTCTTAATAATTCGGTAGTAAATATTTTTGATATCTGCAAATTGTGTATCTTACCATTAAACAAAATTGAGCAGCAGTATAGTTACAAATCTCAAATTTCGAAGTAAACAAAGAAATTAGCAAGGCGGAACTCGAACCTGCCACCTCCGGAATACCAACTCAGCTATCTTGCCCTATGTTGGGATCTCCCAAATTGTCCCAACTTTGTTTGAGGGCGCTAGTCAGAAGTCATAAACTCCAGAATGCCGTGCGGCCAGGGATCACACCCGATTTTACGATACAACCTGGGAAGCGACATTGTGGGAATCACTCAATGCGGATACGACTTTGTATCTTATAATACACAAATAAACTACAGTTACAAACCTGATAGTCTTTGTCCGACTCTAGTTTCTGCGTTGCTCTCATCATACATCTGTCCTTGTAAGGTCTGTGTCTCTAGTGCCGTGCCGTCTGCGGCCAGGCCATTGATGAAGACACTGATTTTGGTGTCATACACCTTGAGACAGAGAGAGGAATACATATGTGACCAGCTCCATCGTAATCAGGAATAAGTCGCTGAGGCTATTTTACGCAATCGGTCGTTGAAGTGAACGCATGGGTGAACATCGTGACCAAGTCGATTTTCTGAACATTGTAATTTTAGGAAGTCTAGTTATCACAGATTATTGTCATTAATGTCTTGTATGTAAAAACGATCAATAAAAAAGAAAATGAAGAGGATTTGTGTGCGCTGTCCGTATGATTTTGGCCAATTTTGTTTATTTCAAAGCTGTTTTTCTCGGAATGTGGATTCGGAAAATAAATATACACCTAATTTTGAGACTTATTCCTGATTTCAATGGAGCGGGTCACATATAAACACAAACATGAAAACCAAAGAAGTAAACGTTGCCGGTACTTCGTCTGACTTGTGGAATTGAAGAGCTCTTTTTCTCAGTATTAATCTGGTCAAACATGTAAGAATGTCCATGTAGCACGTTTCTAGGCTTTCAAGCAGACCGACGTGTAGAAAGTAGTAGAAAAGTTGGTTCAAATTTGTTTTTAAAGCCGGAAAAAAATGGCACGTTGGACTTTGTAGGACAAAATCAGGATAAAAGTAGGACTTTTTTGTTTTGGTTGATGTACATGTACTCACATATGCCCACAGCATCATAAGCATTTGACATGTTCTGTTCTCACAACAGGCCAACCTGTGCTTCATCCTCAAATAAGATCTTGGAAGTACAGTTGGAGTACTGTTGCACTCAAAGCCCTTCATGTACATAAACAGCCCTTCATGGTGCTCTTTAAATTGTAAAAAGCCCTTCATAGTGCTATTTACATAAAAAGCCCTGCATAGTGTTATTTACATACAAAGCCCTTCACAAGTGATATTTACATAAAAAAGCACTTTGTAGTGCTATAATAAAAGCCCTTCATAGTGCTATATGGGTCTTTCCATAAATAAGGGGGCCAAAGCAGGACATGGTGTTATTTCTCAAAATGTAATTTACTTTCTATATTCTTTGCATGTTCGTATGGTGGGGATAGCTCATACGTTTAATGTATAACTTCAATTTCTTGAATCAGATGTTTTGTTTTCATATACGATCCAAAACTATCCATCACACTGTAACGGAGACACCGGTGTCTCAGTTACAGTGTGAAGTGTGAAACTTGTGACTTGTTTTGCCATAAATTAGTAGGTTTTCATTGAAAATTTAAATTTCAAAGGGTAATATGTAAACATCATTGGTATACTGTAATTCAGCTATTTTCAATGAAAACCTTCAAACCTTGGCCAAGCAGTAAAGGCCGACAGTTTTACGCGTAACCGTGACACTGGTGTCTTTGTTACACCGTGACTCAAAAAGTCCTGTCTCTCTTATTATGCATCATAAATGTCTGAATCTAGCAAAGTGCATAGTAATACCTGCTACATGTACATGTATGTAGCATGTATTACTATGCACTTTGCTAGATTCAGACATTTATGATGCATAATAAGAGAGACAGGACTTTTTGAGTCACGGTTACGTGTAAAACTGTCGGCCTTTACTGCTTGGCCAACGTTTGAAGGTTTTCATTGAAAATAGCTGAATTACAGTATACAATGATGTTTACATATTACCCTTTGAAATTTAAATTTTCAATGAAAACCTACTAATTTATGGCAAAACAAGTCACAAGTTTCACACTTCACACTGTAACTGAGACACCGGTGTCTCCGTTACAGTGTGATGGATAGTTTTGGATCGTATATGAAAACAAAACATCTGATTCAAGAAATTGAAGTTATACATTAAACGTATGAGCTATCCCCACCATACGAACATGCAAAGAATATAGAAAGTAAATTACATTTTGAGAAATAACACCATGTCCTGCTTTGGCCCCCTTATTTATGGAAAGACCCATATATATAAAAAATATATAAAAATTTAATTTTTCAGTGTGGGACAAAGTAGAAACTTCCTGGTAAAAAAAAGAGGAGCAAGGTGAACAAATACTTGAAAGCCTGGTGTTCATGTATCTTTTTTACAGAGCCTACTATTACCGTATTTTGATTTAATTTAATTTTCCATTTTTTTTAAAGATCTATTTTCCTTGCCATTTCCGAATTTTAGCTCAAATTTCAATTGCTATTTTCCTAGCAATATCAAACATTATCAACTTTTGAATGAGACAGCAAAGAACTTTATTACGATGTTTAGTTGTTAAATTTTTAGTTTTTCACACAACTCGGGTAATAAGCTGCCTGGCATAATTTGGCTCCTTAGGCTGGGTTCATCTGTGGCCACTAGGCACAATAGAAGCCCTTTTCAGACGGTTGAAAAATGAAGTAATTTTTTTTATTTTTTTTTATTAAGTTTAGTATGCACCATTTGTTTTTGCTGTAATTTTGAATGGATGGGTTAGGGGATTAATATTTTATTTCCCTAACCCTCCATGGTATTTTGGCTAGAAAACCCTGCCAGACGCAACAGATTGCATACAGAGTCCAGCAAGGTCAAGCAGTCACCACAGATGGCGGCACTGTGCTGGATCTGGCAGGGTTAGGGATGATTATAGTAAATATCATGACGCTGACCTGTTTAAAGTTTGGTGTTCATAGAAGCTAGAAAAGCCAAAGAAAAAAGTGCTGTTTTTAGAGTCTGGTTCCTTAAGTTCCTTCAGACGAATTCAATTAATTGGGGCAGTGTTTGAAAAAAGTCTGCGGTCACCTAATGCAGCAGAATCTATCTCTGGCATTGTTCAGTGGGATTAGACTGTACATTTAATTGTTTATGCACTGGTTTTGACAGCTGAATGCATTTAACGCAGATACACACAAAAAGTCGCTGTATGTTAACCCAAAAAAGTATAAAGAAAACACGGCATTATTGAGCTGAATACTCTACCTGAACAGCCAAGTGCGTCCACTGTGTTGGGGAGATGTTTGCCTGTGTACCTATGAGATATGCCGAACCTGGACTCGTTCTATACTCAAAGGATATCATAGTCTGAGATACAAGCAGGGTGTAAATAATACTGCCTGTCAGACTGGATCGCTTCTCCAATAGAGTGCTGCAATCAAAGTGAGAGAAAACACAAATTGGTTTTTCTCGATATTTGCAAATGGTGTATCCTACCTTTAAGTTTCAATGATTCTTCTGCCGAAGATATTTTCGTTAAAATCAGTTTAATTTCAGTTTAACTCTCCCCCTATGAGGGCAGATCACTGCGTGGCATGGCACATGCCAATTCACTCTAGCTGTGTGCATTGAAGGATTATACACAGTTGTTTTTGGGGGATGCATATTGAAGTGCGTTGGAGGATAAACAAGAGCAAGGGTTAAATAACTTTCCTCAACCCTTACCACCAAAGCGTGTACATTGCGCGTACAATGTACCTGTTTGCCTGTTTTCACTAACAGGCAAATGTACTATGTACTTTGCCAGTATTTTGCACGTACCATTTCAATGAAGAGGCAAAAGTCAGTTTGCAGCCCAGGGCAAAACTACTCACTGCCAATTTTTTTTTTGCGTTTTCACAAAGTGATAAAATACTTCACTACTAATTAAGCGGTTTTAATTACCGTAATTCCTGCAAATGTTATTTTGTGGGTTTTTAGGGCATTTAAACGTACATGTAGGATACACCATTTGAAGATATCGAAAAACTGTTACTAATGAATTATCCAAGAAATACATGTATCTTACTTTTTTAAAAGCAAATAATAATTCTAGGCATCCAGCAAAATGATAACGCAAGATATCCCGCAATTGTTCCAGACGGCGATTATAAAAAGAAAGAAAAAAGGAACAACTGACCGACGCCCCAACGCCACCTTGTGGTTTTTTTCGGCATCCATGATTATAAAATCTCAGACAGGTCAGTTCGCGCCGGGATTATTTTAACATCACCGAGCCGACGCGCGGGATTATTTTTAACGAAACTCGATCCGAAGCAGGTTCAGGCCGCCAGTACCGGGAAGCACACCCACGCATTTCCGGCCTTGCTCGCTGCTGACAGACATTTCCGGCCTTGCTTGTGGCGTGTTTCGTGTTTATGCGTCATCAGTTTTGAATCTGGGGAAAACTTTGTGTTTATATTCGTCATCCGGCGCGAATTGGTTAAACGATATTTACTATAAAATACAACCCCCTAAATCCACTTATTCCTAATTTTTGCAATTACCAATTACCTTTAAAGATAGGATACACCATTGGTAATTGCTTGAATGATCACGAATGGATAGATTTGGGGGGTTGTATTTTATAGTAAATATCAATTACCTTAGCTGTCGAAGTTTTAAAATCATGGATTGTATTGAAATGAAAAACAATCATTTTGCTGGATGCCTACAATCGTAATATTTCTGTAGTGAACAATTTTGATATCTGCAAACGGTGTATCCTACCTTTAAGATGTGTTCTTTCATGTAATTACCCTAGTTAAGTCAACAGAGTTCCAAATTACAGCCAAATGCACAATGTAAAAGGAGACTTTAAATGCAATTTTTCAGAACATTATTTCCTAATCCGCAAACAGACTTTTCTCTCTTCGTCTAAAACAGTGACGAAATATTGTTAACAAATTGTTGTTTGTAAAAAATATATATATATAAAACAATATAATACAAAAAAGCAAAAACAAAATCGAAACTGAAATCTAAATCTAACACTCGGCTGCACCTTGAAACATTTTTTTTAACCAACAATACAATACAGCTGTATACATGTAATTAAATGCAAAATACAATATCATAAATGATGAGAAGGAAAGTCGATGAGAAAGTACGATTTACATTTTTTTTTACATCTTTTATTTTTCCCCATAACAATTCATACTCACCCTTCCAGAGTTTGAGATGGATCTGGTTTCAACCAAACAGACATTGTAAACCTTCCATTGCTCCCAACGGCTGGCACAACTCCCGGGGAAATAAAACAACCAGCGTCAAAGATATGAGAAGTGGACCCGGCCGGCGACAGCGGCCGAACGTCCAGAGAATCTCGCCTGATGCAGGGGGAAGCCGGCGACAAAATCGCGGTGGGGGAAGGAGAGCTAGTCCTGCTTGGACACCCCTGTGAACAAATAGTTTGGTGACACGCCGTCACCGAGGAAGCTAGCGTTGAACTCCGGCAAAACGCCGTGGTGATAAGCCCGCCCGTCGACGGGTCGTACCCGCAGGTGCCGATTGCTGGTGCGGTGGAGATTGGCTTCCGTTCGGCCGCGTTGATCAACTGCGGGAAAACTCCCGGTCCTTGACAAACGGCGGGATTTGGGTGGCTCAAAAACATGATTAAGAAAATTGCAGCACCGGTTTGTGCAGACAGAAGTCTGCTATTCCTCCGAACACACGAAGCCATGGTTAATAATTTCACGCTGGGAGTAAAAATAGGCAGAAACAAACTTTCACTTTTGTAGAAATTGATTCGTGTGACTGGAAGTCGCCATTTTGTTTTTGTTTAACCGTAGCCAACGTGCAGCGTCCGTTGCAACCAATAGCGTCACTGCATTCCTTCGTTGTGAAGCAACGGTGGTGTCGAATTTCTCTCGCGTTTGTATTTTGCTGGGGAAAAAATTCAGTGTTGTTGTGTTAATTACCGGTGAGATAAATCATAAAGTGGGCGATAAAATCAAAGAAACCAAAAGACTGTTAAAGTTATCAAGATAAGCTTTCATCATTCCTGAAAAAGCTTGGATTAGGAACAATGTAGGAATTAATGCATCCACAATTTTGATTGTTTAAGCTTAATCAGTGAGCAAACAATGTCTTAAATTTGGCAGAGATACTCGTACAATGAACCCTAACAAAAGTATGGCGCTATTAAAATAAAACCTAGCTCGACAGAAATAATAATCTTACAAGAACACAACTCACAGTCAGAGTTGAAAATACGATTTCCTGATGGCTGTGGAATTTCTCTTTTGTCGGATCGATTTTGTTGAACTCGGACAGGTTTTGTGTATTGTCATGTTAATCTACGCAGCGCGCGCTGCATGATTCACTAGCCAGCAACCCTGACCCGTGGCCACCCAGCCGATACTTTTATTGTTGTTCCCCCTGCTGGGATCTTATACATTGGGATGACATCCAGTCGGGGTAAGTCGTTAAAAGGTAGTTGCGCAGGGAGTGGAACTGGTTTCGTTGTTTTATTTTAATTAATTGAGTGTACGTACGCCAAGCCTGCATGCAGAAATATCATTTTTGGCTTAGTACGATGAGATTATTGTTAGAAGGCGATGCACTGGTGCGCAGAATGATATAAGACTTTCCAGATCTATACATTAATGTACTTAATCGAATTGTTTAAAAATGAGAAAATCTACGACTAAAACACCGTCTGTCTGAGTAAAAAATAGCGTCCTCTATTGACACAATAAATAACATTTTTCACGCATTAACATATTCGTGCGAGGCGGTACTTCTTTCTTGTTTTATACCTACTTTAAATTTCAGGCCTTTTGCAAATTATTTCTAAAGCAATCTGCCACATTCGGTTTTTTTCAATTTGAAATGACCAGAGAAACCCCTAAATTATAAGATTGATGGCAATTTACTTGCTTTATAAAGTTGTATCAATTTGTAAAACCCATGCGCCACTCAGAACACTTTTCGATTCTTTAATCTCCAAATAACACTGTTCCGTTTTGAAAACTTGGTTTTGAGTACATTCCACTAATAACCAAACCGAGGAATAACTCTTTTAGACCAAACTCACTTTGAAGTGTCTTATTATAATCCTAACTGTCCCTAGAGCATTTGGAAAAACATTAAAATACGAGGATTTGGGACTGTTGGGGTTAGGTATGTAAAGCTGTTGGTAATCTGATTTGTTTGGTGTTCATAAAATAACTAAAATAGTTCTATGTGCTTTAATTGTATTACAATTTGGCCATTTGCGTGTGGAATTGAATAATATCTGGTACACTGACTTGTTCATGACGCTTGGTACAGTTTACATTCAAATTCTCCAGACCAAAGACACTGTTGCTATATCACGTGATTCAGGGCAAGCCTTATACGCTAGCAACCCCCGGCTCTGGAATGGTCTGGTGTCTTTGTACCATTCTCAACCATTGTGAACAATGTATTGGTGCTGAGCGTCTCTAATATAACTATGCAAGAGCTTGCCCCGAATCACGTGATATAACAACAGTGTATTTGGTCTGGATAATTTAAAGTCAAACTGTCAGTGCCAAGCTGTGTGAACAAGTGTTCCAGATATTATTTAAATTCCACACGCAAATGGTAAATTCACTTCAGACTTATGGGAAACAACTACTACGCATGCGTTAGTTTTTTAGGACAGGGCGGTCTATTATTTACAGCGCATGCGTATAAACACCATTGACTGTACACAAAAGACTGGTCCGCGCTGCGCTGAATGGATAAAAGTTAATGTATTGCATATAATAATCGTGGCTATGGGACTAGGATGCATGGATCGGCAAACTGCAAACAATAATGTTGTTGCAATGGCGTGCGTTTCAACTTCGGTTCGTCGACCCGAGGCGGTTCGTGGGCGATAGCTTCCTCTCGCGGGAATCGTGTATCAAACGCAAATGAGAAGGTCTTGCACCAAGACTACCGGCCGGCCGGCCGTGTTAATTGGGTTTTTTGTTGTCAAAACAAACATGTCACGAACAAGGCTGGAAATATCTGTCAAAGACCGGCTCGCAGCGAACGAGGCGGCGATCGCGAAAAAATAAGAACAAATTAAAAACCACTGAAAACGAACGCCGTTTTTCTTGCTTTTCTTAGCATCCATGGTCATAAAACTTCGGTCAGTTAAACGATATTTACTATAAAATACAACCTCCCAAATCCACCCGTTTCTGACAATTCAAGCAATTATTAATGGTGTATCCTACCTTTAAAAAGGAAGTCACCGAGTTAGAAAATATAACTGGTTTGTTCCCAGTTTGTTTGTTTTCCAAACGCACGGGGTGTCACACCCCCACCTACCCACTGCCACCATCAAACATTTTGTGCTCAACATTCTAATTAAAAGTCGCTGGGCTATCGGACTATATTTGGTAAAGCTTGGTTTCTATATAGTCTGGTTCCCAGACCAAATAAATGTATTTCTGATGAATTATTAGGTCCGGTAGCCGCCAATGTCACGTGACGGGCAGAAAGCAGCCCGTTTCCGAAAATGTCGGAAGTTTTCCGAACACGTTTTATTGACCGTTGGGTATTCGCGATGTTCGAGTGTTCGTAAGGTAAACAACGTTAACAAAATAAAGACCATCGTTCTATATTCTCTTATTTGGTTTGCATAAAATCGAAACTCGCACTGGCAAATATTAACACTAGAAGAAATCTAATTTAACAAAACAAATGCAGGCGTTGTGCCTTTTGGGGGAAAACCGATATAATTTGAATTGCTGCATCGTCTAAAAATACGCAGTGCGTCATAATCTATTGTTGTCGCCGAAAACTACCTGACCCTACAATTGAGACGTCAAGGTATAACAAAAATGTCAGGTCAAGAAACCAGACTATCCGACTTGCACAGACAGGACGCGAAACCGTCTGCATAGTTGAGACGGGTTCAACTTTTCCGATTGTCTGCGAGTTAGTTTGCGTTGTTTGTGGCACTATTTACTTCCGCATAAAATGTTTCCATATTATGTCTGCGTTGCAGTTTGGGTCTTGTTTTGCGTTTGAATTTGGGTTTCTCACGTCGATGTGAAAACTAGGCCTAACCCGAGGTCACGCAAAGTTGCGTCCATCTGGTGCTGTGTATTCTCTTTACGCATTAACGATTGGCCCTGAGCAAACTTTAAAATTTACTGTGAGTCTTAGGTCCGCGGCCGTCATTCATCACCCATGTTAATATATCATATCATTAATATATCATTCATCATCTATATTTATGGCCGTTTCATGGTTCTTTGAAAAAAGAAACTTAGTATTGTAAAAACCAAAATCCACCATCACACGTACAAGTCCTATAGCCGGCGGCTCGGAGGTGTTTAGAAGTTCAAGTGAACTTTACGCGCGAAACTAACCCGGTCTATTGGCCGACAAACGTTGAGAAATACATTGTCTATCAAGAATAGCAAACACATTTTTGCAGTTTTACAAATTACCCTTTCTCAAAAAAACGGGAAATGAGACAACGCCCGTGTGACGTACCTTGCACCCCCCCCCCCCCCCCCCCCTCCCCCTTGTGGCCGAATTGGTCATTTTTAAAGTTCAAACGTTTACAAGCCGGATTTTGAAAGTTTAAACTTTCTTATTTTAACTTCAATTGCGCCAACGTATTTCCGTTTACCCTTTAAAAAGGTAGGCCAAGAAATTATTGACCAAACTCGGTAAAAATATCATAGCGGGAACTTCTTTGAGACCTGCATATAAAAAGATCAAATTTTATGCCTAGGGCCGTTCTGGCATTCTAGCCCCCACCAAAATAGCTATACGCAGTGCAGTGCGTCATAATTCTTTTTGGGGTCGCCGAAAGCTACCTGACCTACAGTTGAGACGTCTGGGTATAAAACAATTGTCAGGTCAGGGAACCAGACAAGGTTTCTATATCGACGTTAAGGCCCTGTCACACCTTTGCGTATATCAAGTACTTATAAGTTCCTTATTAAAAAATGTCAATACGCAGCCGTACGCTCAAAAATTCAAAATGTTTCGATTACTTTGACTTATATGCAACGCACGCCTAGCGTATAAGTAACGAATTCAGCGCATCCATGGCGTATGAGGTGCGTATGAGTTGCGTATGCAGTGCGCAACACTATTTTACTGCTGCGAATAGCTGCGTATGCAGTGCGCATGCCGAGCGTATTCCAGACGCACCCTACTTATCCCGACCGCATGCCTGACGCACTTCCGACGAATGCCGAGCGTATTTCCGTCGCGTGTCCGCCGCTCGCCACGCGTTATAAAAAGGCGGCGGCTTCCCGCTGTTGTCAGTACCAGTGCAGATTCCATAGCGTGAACATCAGCGTATTACCGCGTATGAACCGCTTATCCCCCACGAACCCATGAGCGTATTTGTACTGCGCTCGACCGATGCGGGACCGATGCGCTGCGTATTTATAACTTATGACCTGCGTAACAGCGTACGCTGCGTAGTTTTGTGCTTGCCTAAAACTATCCGGCGTACTGGGCCGTACTGTGCGCATGCCTACGTACATAAAACTTACACAAAACGATTGAGATGCATATGAGGTGCATATTGTGCGTATGAAAAAAATGTCAATGCGCAACTCATAAGGAATTAGGATACGCAAAAGTGTGACAGGGCCTTTAGACACAGACTATCCGAACTGCGCAGACAGTACGCGAAACCGTCAAAATTGAACCAGTACGCAAAATTGAACCGGGTTCCACTTTGCCGATCGTCTCCGAGTTAGTTTGCGTTGTCTGCGACACTAATTACTTCGGCATAAAGTGTTTCCATATTATTAGGTCTGCGTTGCAGTTTGGGTTTTGTTTTGCGTTTCAATTTGGGTTTGTCACATCGATGTGGGAACGAGGCTTAACCCGAGGTCACGCAAAGTTTCGTCCATCTCGAGTTGTGCATTAACGATTGGTCCTGAGCAAGCTTTAACATTTACTGTGAGCCTTGGTTCCGTGGCCGTCATTCATCACCCATGTTCATACATGTATATCATTTTGTATACACAAATAAAATAAGATATAATAATATGTTGTAAAATTAATTTTGAATTTATCATCCATATTTATGGCCGTTTCATGGTTCTTCGTAAAAACAACTCAGTATTGTAAAAACAAAATCAACCATCACGCGTTCAATTCATATAGCCGGCGGCTTGGAGGTGTTTGGAAGTTCAATCGTGAGAAACGCGCGAGAAACCCTTTCTCCAAGAAATGGGAAATGAGACAACGCCCGTGTGACGTACCTTGCACCCCCCTCGTAAAAGTTCAAACGTTTACAAGCCGGATTTTAAAAGTTTAAACTTTCTTATTTTAACTTCAAATGCGCCAACGTATTTCCGTTTACCCTTTGAAAAGGTAAGCCAAGAAATCATTGACCAAATTCGTAAAAAATATCAGGGCGGGAACTTCTTTGAGACATGGATATCGAAAGATCAAACCTTATGCCTATAGGGCTAGGGCCGTTCTGGCATCCTAGCCCCCACCACAGTTTGTATAAAATCTCTCAACCTTTCCACAAACTCAGTCCAACGGAGCAGCATCCAGAAGCAGACTAGTCGACGGAGAAACTAATCTACGACAACAACAAAAACAGTTTAAAAGCCTGAGTCAGCCTGAGTCAACCTGATTGGGTCAACAACAGAAATGGCATTGACGGTAAGACTTCGTCGGTTTTCTTTGCTACATTCATGTTTCACCTTGAACAAATATTTTTTTTTCTGTTCGGTATTGTTATGTTTTTCTTAGCAATGAAATTCTTCCAAATAGGCACTTTGGGAGACAAATTAGCGATAGTTTTGATTCACTTGGGAGACAGTGGCACTTAGGGAGACATTTCAGTGTCTCCCTAAGTGTCTAGCTACCCCACAAAACGATATTTGGGAGTTATTTTTGCTCGGAGAAGACAGATTTGGGTCTAAATAGCATAAATATGAAATTTCGTGGAAAAAGCTCCAGGTAAAAACGGGTTAGGTTACAATAAAGATTGTGCACGACTCTATGGGATTGTCTCCCAAAGTGCCCATTTGGAGGTATTTAAATATTGCTTCTCAGATCCTTATTTTCCCTTAAATTAAACTCACTCCAACAACAAACTTGGAGACCAAAATAGTCAATGAAAAATAGGCAGAGAGCGAATTCGAACCCCAGTCGAACGATCTATAACCTAACCATTATCCACTAAGCTACCGTGAAAGGTCGACAGAAGCCGTTTTCAAAGTGCTTTAATGCACCTCTGGGCTATGTGTAAGTAGTTGAATGAGCAATAACAATGTATTAGCGTCCTTGTTAAAACTACTGAATAATCATGACGCGAGGGGTCTAGAGCCGACCATTTATGATAATTACCCCTAACCCTCCTAGGAAAAAAAATACGCGGCCCAGCACGCGCCGAGCATTTTTTTTTGTAAACCAAGTTAAAACGGTACATTATGTGCATGCGTGAAACATTATTGAAACAATTATTCACGTGATTTGAGACAAAGGAACGTGGCTCAGTCGTTAATGCCGCAGCAAGCAAATTTTTCCTTTATTTTTACACAAAATGTTAAGTTTCTTTCTTTCATTCATTCATTCTGGTTTCAATAAAATAAAGTTTCCGTTTTATTTCGATGCATGGTTCTGGACCGGCCGCCTGTCAATGGAATGGAATTCTAGTCCAAGAATCATTCCGTTTACAACTGACACAAGAGCTTTTAGTCCGGTCAATTTACATGAAAATAGGGCCTGACGTAGAAGTAATTGCAATATAATTTATTGTAATACTTTCACGCGGGGGAAGCTTCACTCTTTGACATACTACTGTGAATACTTTGTATTCACTTTTTGCTACTATTTTCTATCATACAACAACAGCCGACACAAAGGGAGTGTCATTTATCTTTTGCGTCTGTTAACCGTCAGAACATTCGTTCACATCACGCATGCGACACCGCGAAACCAGACTTATCACAAAATACGACTTTTCTATGTCTACCAATTTATAAAATATACTGGAATCTACCTTGCGACACAATCATATTTGGTATTTTCTTGAAATATTTGGATATTTTTGGCTGTCAGAATGATTAATCGGTTAAAATAAATCACCTCATGTTATTAACCATTTGGAATGTTTTGGCATAAATAGGTCAAATTCAAAAAAGGAGTGGACAATGATGTGCATGAAGTGACCCATTTGAACTTAGGTGTCCATGCACATAATCTTAGGCCCAATTTAGGGATATGTCACAAATCCGGGATTCGTGTGTTTGTTTCCTGAGAAAATAACGTTCTTGGCATAACTTTTTATTTGCAAAAAAAAATTATACGCCAAAAGCCTTAAAGGTAGGGGCCGGGTTAGAATCCTTCACTGAAAATTTCTGTAAATATAATTGTCTACTTGTTTTTTAATATCGAGGATCAAACTTGAAGTTTCACCATCCTTTTTGCAAAATAATAAACGTATTTCATCTATGGACTTGCGCACTGTTGGGTGAAAGTCATCTACGCTGTCAGAAGTGGACTATAGGATCATGAATAAAGTTATGTCTTAAAAACTACAATTTTACGTCAATTGTAGAGTTGTAAACAAGTTAAAATGTGTATTACTCTCAAAATATAACGTAACTGTATAGTTTATGTTAATGAACAACGAAAAAAGAAGAAGACAAAAAAGGAGTGTTTTCAAACGTTGAACACTTTTTTATTATTTAGGGCCGTTTCCTAAACCCCGATTCCGACTGCACTCGGGCCTTACTCGTTCAGTGTGGCAACTAGGGTGAAGCCTCATACGAACCGAAGCCAGGGTTTTTGAAATGGTCTAAATTTCTGACGCACTGTCGTCTACTGCACTCGCATTTGGTCTTGAATCCTAAACATTAGCTCACACAGGCATTTCGATCAAAGCAAGTCACCAGGCGAATTGTTCCAGGACAAAAGTCCTAAATGTTATTCTTCAAAAAGTGCTTGACAAAGCAACCTTAGTTCCACTCAATACAAAACATTCGATTTTGTCACATGTTTGTTTATTTCTATTGCAATTAGTTCTAGGTCTTAACGTAAATTGACTGGGCTATTTGGTGGATCTAGCGGATTGTTAGTCAGCCAGATTGGTGAACTAAACTGTTCACTTGATGATTAAACCATGAAATTGGGACACATTCAAAGTATGTCATGAGAAATACATTTGGCTATAGGGAAATCACAGATTTATGAGTAAAATTTTCAAAATGGCTAGCATTGCATGTTATTCTACCTATATTTTTCAAAGGTCAGATCTGGCATTGTAGCTAATTTAATATCTCTCACATGACATATTAGGACTGTGCCGAACTTGATGTTTTTATCAAGTGAACAATTCTATCATATAATTGTGCACCAATCTGTCTGACTGTAGTACTCAAGCGAAGAGTGGGTATCTTATTGTCTGGTATTACAGATCACTTACCAATGTTTACTTACATTTATTTATCAAACTTCATGTTTCCAATAACACTAATCACAATACATTTTGTAATCGTAATTTCTCTAAATTCAATATTGTGTTTTCTGCTGCGATGATCCAGAAGTTGCATGTAATACCTTTATGGGTAGATTTAACTATTTCTATGATAAAGACATTCCACTCAAATCTCAAAAGCACAATAGTAAGTCGCACATATTTCTTCAAATACTCCACGGATAGCTTCGGCACTTATTAAATCAATTAATAAGAAAAATAAACTATATCGTCAATATTTGTCTAACCCTACAACCCTACGTAAAAATAAGTTAATACACAAATAAACTATAGCCTCGTGCGTGCTTCTAGGAAAATGCATTATGGCCAACAATTTGAAGCGAAAAAAACCCCCAGTATTCGGAATACTTAGAAGGTAATCAATTTGATTTTAAATAAACCAAAATCTTTTAAATCTATTACAAGTATTACTTCAGAGGAGAATTTAATTAATAAACCTAATGAAATAGCTGAGTGTTTCAATGCTTATTTTACCAATATCAGTCCCAATCTTGCTAGTAATATCCCACCTACTCAATCTCCCCTTGGCTTTATACAGAGTACCTGTCTAATCCAAATAATAAATCATTATTTTTAACCCCAGTAAATAAATATGAAAGTATTTACAAAGTTAATAACCTACAAAATAAAAAGAGTTCTGGTCACGATTTAATTAGCATAATTTATTAATTACTATTAAAAAGTATATTATAGCCATATGCGAACCACTTATACATACAATAAATGCTTCTTTTACGACTGGTATTGTACCATCTCAATTGAAAATTGCTAAAGTTATTCCAGTTTATAAAAAGGCGATCCCAACTTTGTCAACAATTACGGACCTATATAATTACTTTCATGTTTTTCTAAGATTTTTGAAAAATGTGTATAATGCACGTATTATTACAGATTTTGATAAATTCAATATTTTGTTCAAATCTCAATATGGATTTCGTAGTAACATTCAACTTATCATGCCCTTTTATATGTTATTGATAAGGCTTCTAAAGCAATTGGTGACTCAGCACACATGGGGATATTTATTTATCGCTCAAAGGCGTTCCCAGTATGCATCTACGTGTATTAATGGTGTTAATTCACACCCTAGGAACCTTTTACATGGTGTACCTCAATGATCCATATTGGGACCCTTGCTTTTTTTATATATATATACATCAATGATATTATCAAATCCTCTGAGGAACTCTCTTTTATATATTTTATATTTTTATATTCATTTTTTTTCTCCGAATAAAATATTTGTTCGATTTGAATGTTTTAATTAGGCGGAAAGGTCACATGGCATGTTCCTCTATAGTCAGGCAGATTGGAAAACAATTGTTCAATAAAATGATAAAAAGCATGGGATTTGGCACATAATCATAGTCCCAAGAAATGTATTTGGCTATATGGCCGTCGCAGATTTGTCCTTTGAAAAATATATAAGGTAGAATAGCGCAATTTTTTTAATTGTCAAAATGTCTGCTGTTGCATGTTAATCTACCAATATACATGTACATCTACTTCAGCCTAAGACGAAACAAAGCCAGGGGTTCGAAAAGGCTCCTTAAAAGTATCCGAAAATTACCTTTTGTCTGTACCCAAGACTATCGCCATGATACAGTACTCACTTTAAAGAGGACTACCCTCTTTAAAGGGATCGTATATACGTTTGGTAATTACTCTAAAAATTAATGGCAATAAAAACTTACTTGGTACGAAGTACAGCAGCTTTGGATAGTATAATGCATTTTTAGAATCTTTTCACTTTGAAGTACTGCAGTTATGGAAAAAGATATCACTTTTTATCGCCAAAAATTTGAATCTGAGAAGCGTTACTGCAGTGACGTTTCTCAGATTGTGTATTCCAATGCATTATTCTTCCTGCGTGGACACAACCGCTCCAGATTTTGGGCAATATCTCAAAATCGCTACCACCTTTTGAAATTAAATGTTTACAGGTTAGTGTTATGGTATATATCTATAACTATACAGGATTGAAACAAACAATGGGTTCCAATTACCAAACGTATACGATCCCTTTAAAGATTACATTAAATACAAAACAATAAAAAACAATCAGACACAGAAACCAGACATTACGGCCGTTTTCTAAACCACAGCTGCATGAGGCCCCATAAATAAATGCATGAGCGAAGCCAAAAATAAGCTGGGGCTCGAAAAATGGCCTGAAATTCACATCCTCGAACATGCATGGGATATGAAAATGGCGCAACTTACACTAACTTTACCGATCTTTTGCTTACGTTAAGCGTCATCCAAGTAAGTATAATTGAGCGCTTAAAACCCGTTATAAATAAATAATGAGCACATTCTACCACCCCCCTTTTTTTTTCAAACGGATTCACACGATTCGTGATGACTTTTAACAGCCAAAAAAAACCAGAATTCCGGGGGGAAAAAAGAAAAATACATCCCTGTATAATATAAATAACCAAATTTATTTCTCATGACATACTCTGAGACTGACTGTGTGCAAAATGTCATGTTTTCATCAGCAAGTGAACACGTTATTGTTATTGTTCACAATTTATATTATTTTGTCAACATCCTATTTTCCAAAAACGGACAAAAATGGGCTGTTAATAGTTATAAAGTTATAAATTATCCAAATAGGCACTTGGAGAGACAATCCCATAGAGATGTACACAAACTTAAAACAGTCCTAACTTGTTTATACCCTAACCCTTTTCTCTAAGATCTTCAAGATTTATGATATTTAGACCAAAATCTGTCGTCCTAGAGCAACAATAACTTCCAATTATCGTTTTTTTTGTAGGGTAGCTAGACACTTAATGAGACACTAAAATGTATCCCTAAGTGCCACTGTCTCCTTATTACCTAAAAACGTACGCTAATTTGTCTCCCCAAGTGCTCATTTAGTAAAATAGGCCAGTTGACTCACAGCTCACAGCACATGCATCGTTAGTCGACAGCCATTGTTTACAAGTTATCCTTGTTGGAAGTATTAAACAAAATTTGTTTTCATAATGTACAGGTGAGACGTAAGCCGTGTGTTCTTCTGATGATTGTTATGCTGCTGGTACCAGGCAGCCACAGTCAGAGTGACTCGGAGACTACAGGACAACCAACAGGCTCGTCAAGTTGCTGCAACGCTTGCCTTTCAGGCCATCCTGGCATACCAGGGATCCCAGGAAATCCAGGGGGCATCGGAGGTCAAGGACCTATCGGCCCCAAAGGTGACCCCGGCTTTGGCCTCCCCGGACCCAAGGGCCAGGGACAGACCGGCGACCAGGGAATGAAGGGGGACACAGGAGACACAGGGATGCAGGGACCTTCGGGAAAGCTGGGACCTGCGGGTCGTAATGGGCAGAAAGGTGACGAGGGGGCGCCAGGGGTCGGGGGACCACAAGGCCCACCCGGTGTAAAGGGCCAGTCGGGAGAAGCTGCCATTGGGGCACCAACGGCGCCCTCTGCTTTTGCATTCAGCGCTTACCGCGAGTCAAGTGTCACCGGCAACAGCGGCGATATCATTGTCTTTGACAATATCATGACAAATATCGGAGATAGTTACGATTTGCAATCAGGCGTGTTTACATGCTCACAACCAGGACTCTATTTTTTTACAACTAGTTTTCCTAGCTTGAAATCTGCAACGCGGCCTTATGTAAAGCTAAAAAAGAACGGTGAGTTAATTTTTTCGGTCTATGACGACCACGGCGGATATTACCATCAGTCTAGCAATTCGGCAGTCCTTAACTTGGCTACGGGAGACAGAGTCTGGTTGGAGTTTGGCAGCAACAACAGAGGTATTTACAGCGATGGAGATAGATATGCTTACTTCTCTGGCTTTTTGATCTGTGCAGTCTAAAAACAAAAGATGGTAATCTGATGTCAATTTCAGTGTCTCTTCGATATTACCCACTTATTGCCTCATTACATGTTTATGGCACTTTGTAAAATTAAAGATAAGATACACCATTTGCAGAGATCGATTTTTTTTACTACCGAATTATTAAGAAATATCTTACTGAATAAAAGTTAATAATGATTCTAGGCATCCAGCGAAATGATTGCGCTAAATACTCTGTAATTGTTCCGAACCATTAAATTTCATACAAAGTCGCAAAAAAAAAGAACAACAAAAACAACTGCCCGAAAGCCGGTTGAAAACAAACGCCATTTTATTGCTTTTTTTCTCTCGATATCCATATATAAGCAGGTCAGTTGAACGATATTTACTATAAAATACAACCCCCAAATAAACCCATCCCTGATAATTCAAGCAATACAAATAGTGTATCCTACCTTTAAAGTCGGTGTGTCCGTGCTTTTTTTTTATTTACTTTTCTGAACAAATTTTGAAAATAATGTACTCTAACGAATACATTTGCTTGTTTACATTGGTAGGCCTTTTTTACAGTTTTAAAAAGTAGTTTTTTTATTTGCTCAAATTGCGCGGTTAGTTTTGAGTGAAAGGTCATAAATATTCGTTTATGATATTTTAGGCAACGTGTACGTATAGCGAGTCGCACAGATATAATACACACTAGATTTTGATACGCGTATGGGATAGGCCTACTTTATAAATGAACAAACTATACTAGAATGAAAAAAGAGCATGTGAAAAGTTAAAACAAAATAAAAAATTCGCATCTCGCGTTTCTCTTTATTGTGAGTGCTTAATGATATTTCTGCATTGTTCGTTTATTTCCGAGTTGTTCGTTTATTTCGTTATCTTACTCGTTTCTTACTCGCTTCTTTACTTAATTACGTATTTGAAAATAAATGCCCCGTTGCATCAGCATTCAACAGTCAAAAGGAGTAATTTCATTTAAGCAGTTAGCATTCACTGGCCAAATAAGATCATTCAAATTCATGAGGTCGCAAAGATCGTTCAAAACGCTTATAGAAGAAATATACATATAAAACAGAAAAAGAAAAGGAGCTCTGAAAAACATTATGTTTTTTCGTAAATGTTATAACGACCCCCTGATAATTGTAAGCTTTTGTTTCTTAAAAACATTTGTTTAGTTTTTAATTTGACATGGTCCGAGCATTAGCAGAAATAAAGAAGAAAACATAAAGACCAGTGCAAACGATCACAAGGCTGTAGCGGAAGATTTTGTTTTAATGTTAAACTTCTCACTATAACTTTTCTAAATTTACTTAACATTCTTCTAGATACGGGGTACAGGTTTTAATTGTAATCACGGGGTAACAAAGCACAAGGAACAATTGTTGCAATTAAAACAAAACACAGAACATAAATGAAGTGCAAACAACACGGAAACACAACTAACAAGAAAAACTGAAGTGCCAATATAGGCCCTATATTGCCATACAGCTTCCTCGAATAACAAAGCCACAACTCGTGTTTAATTTGAACGCAAAGAAGTGGAAATTCGTTGCCTATAAACGAAAAAGAAAACAAACCCTAGCAACAAATTAATGTGCGCTTCGATGCGTCTTAATTGGATTTTATCAATTGTAGATATGTAGCAAAAATTCAACTGAAGAATGGTGAAAATGTAGTCTTGAATATCTATAAATGAAATAGATTGACGAAAGCGAACCTGAATAAAAAAAAAAACGAAATCATGTGTGCACAAACACGAAAATGAATGCAATAGTAGCTAAACAGAAACCCTATAGTTTGAATGAATTCGGGGAAGTGCTTGAATTTGATTGTGTGTTAATGAAAGTGAAATAATTTGTGATGAAATAAGCCGGGAAAACCTATATTTATCTCATCTTCTTTTTTATTTTGACATTTGATTGTCGTGTGTTCTACATTATTTTGTAAGATTTTTTTAAATTTATACGTGTAAATTACACATGTTTGTGTAATTGTGTTCGATTTTCTGTCTCATTTTTGCTTTGCAAGTTTTGTTTAATTTTTGTTATGTTGTCTTGTTTGTCCTATTGGCTGCCCATACATTCGTGTATTTATTTTATACGCAAGCATAACTTTTTGCGCAGAGTTCGGAAATCCGTACTTTTGTTTGCACGCTCAACGTGCAAACAAAAGTACGGATTTTTTAAATTCAAAATAGCAGATTGCATCACAAAATTCCAAACCTGATAACAAATCTTAAAAATTCAAGCAGACATTGAAATGAGATGTTACTTTTCATTAGATATTTGGTTTGAATCAACATTAATACGTGATGGCAGCACGAAGCCATTATAGACAAATCTCTAATGTCGATGAAAACAGTCTCATTGATGCTTTCGCCAGGGATTGCATATCTGCAGATTATCAATACTCAAGGTATTATCATCCTGAGCCGCGCAGCGCTTTTACGCGCTTTCTATACTAATAATAGCGCTCAAACCCCTGCGGACATTCGCAACAATCAACAAGTTGGCCAATACATGATATGAACGTCCACCCCTGGTAAAATGACAATTTCTACCACTATACTTCATTTTTTGGCGTTTACGTAGCTTTTCAGTCTTTTATGTTTCTTATTCTGTATAATATATAATAGCAAAGCTTTATTTCACGTTATGTACGTAAAATCTTTCAATTTTTCCGATTAATACTTTTTTTTACGTGGGAGAATGAACATTATTTTGTGTGAACACCTCAGATGTTTAAGCGAATGGACCAATAGAAATGCGCGTTGGTTCGCATGCCTTTTGCCTCAGGCTTCATTCATACAGTTTAGCAATAGACTGTAGCCGCAGACGAATCAAAAGCCAGGGTTTGGGAAATGGCCTTGGTCTGTTTGTAACGGAGGCTCTGATTGGGCGCATGATTTTTTGGGCTAATAACCACAGGTTAGAGCGCCGCTGCGCGGCGCTCTATGGTCTTTGCTAATAACCACGATTCTAGCCATAAGTCCGAAGGGCTTTGAGCGCTATTAGTAGAAAGCGCGTAAAAGCGCTGCGTGGCTCAGGATGGGTATATATCGATCACAGGAATTTTTCGAGACCGCAAAGACCAACTTCTGAAAGGTGGAGCTGAAAACCGAATAGTTGACGATGACATGGGTACAACACTGGAGAGACTTCTTAATGAAAATCCATTGATGGCTCTGGTGCAAAATGAAGCAGCATATTTTCAAAAAATGAACTGGATCTCGACCCCATGCAGATGTAGTCAGTGGTAGCTTTGAGGGCACATTAAACTTCAGAAATGGAATGGTCAATGTTTGAAATCGACCTCTAAAGGCGAAAAAGAAGTCTTGTAAACGAATTTGCATGGACATAAACGAAAGGTTCTGCATAATCACTTAATTGATTGAACTGAAATGGAATTGAATGCTCTGGTAGCGAAAATGAAACGCGTGTTCTAAGTGATTCTCAAATTCAGACGAAAATAAATGACCGAGTTTCAGAAGTGAATGAACATTATTTAAAGGAAATTGGCAATGCGTTCGGACGATGTTGTCCGATGATCGTGTTCGACCGCGAACACTATAGCCGCATGCTTTGCACACGAATGCCCAGACTGTTCGAAAGAGTACAGCGACCTAACGATCACAATTATGGCCTATTTTCTGTTTCGATCAATTTTCGTGGTTTTTTTGGGGTAGTTGGGATTGTATCCAGGAATATTTGGTCTACGGACTCCAAACCGTTGTTAATAGAGAATTCAACCATATGCATATGAACCTCCACGACCAAGTGTTGAAAAATAATAACATCTTTATTTGCGAAAGATACTGTCTCTGGAAATCCATCGATCAAAACAAATCGTACGCCAAGATGGTTCAACTGATTTGCATATTGTTGCCTTACCGCGTGAGGTCGCTGTTGGCGCTTTGTGTGCAGTATGTGATGTGTTTGCATAACGTGCGGCCACTGTGTTGAATGCCTCGACTGAAGCTGTGCTTCTATTTTGTTCTAAAATGAAAAGCGTAATACATGTACAGCCCACAAAATGGAAATTGACAAAAACAATTTTTACAAAGTTTTTTCGAGGTCAAAATAAAATCTATTTTTGTGATGGAAGACAAGGGTAGCAACAAGCATTGCACCTGAACGACACCGTCGAGCAAGACGAAAGGTTCATATTCTGCAGACGTATCGCTTTCTGTAGATTACTCTTAAATCTGTATGTCAATCTATTGGTATTAGTTCAATACACACAAAAGGCAATACAAGGGGATATATTCCTAGCAATAAACACAGCACTTGAGGATTGATATGGACTGCGGTTGCCGCTTTGTGACTACAATGACGGTGTAGCGCGCATCGATATCTGGGCAACAGGCCCAATACCGCCGCGGAATGTTGCACGAGCCGTGTAACAACCAACAAGTACATCAAGATTGTCATGTGTGACAGGCGAGCGGGCTGGGGTCGTAAGTTTGCAACGTGCCCCCTTTCTTGGTTCATTCTGCTTGACAGATAAGATAATAAAGACCGTACAAGTAATAGGGAGGCTTAAATACACACTGAACTGGAATATGATAGGGACTTTTATACGATAATAATTGGATTATATTATGAATCTGTTTTTTATTGACTGTCTGTGTGACAGCTTGACGGATTGAATGAATGGTGGCATTGTTATCTTCGCCAGTAGTTAAGTTATTGCGATCATACCACCAATTACTAGCAGAGTGTTGTTGTTCTATAGTATACCCAGTGTGCTGACTGACAAGCTGTCTGTTACATCAGTACATGCCCTTTCCATGGGTATATCGTATTAACTAAAAAGCTTTTGCCTGCCGTTCTCGTAGGCTATATACGTGCAGTTATAGCCGATGTGCGATGTTGTATACATCTGTATTTAAAATGTGCCCGGCGGTATGCGCACGCATTATGTTTTGCATAAAATTGGGTTGAGGAGTGACGTCGCAGGTCACATAATAGGGTTTTCGAAACCTTTGCTTTGTCTTTGGCTTTGGTTTCGCCTCCGATTTCCGAATCACTGAGAATCAAAATAATTATGGAAGCGAATGGAAATATTTAGACTTTTGGGTTGATATTAATCTATTGCCCGTTTCTAAAGCACAACAGGCACCAGAATGTGGCTATAGGGTTCCCGCAGTTGGAAGCCTAAAATCAGGTTAAGCCTAAGACGCAGACAAAGCCAGAGATTCGGAAAGGCCCTATATAATTCAAAGGCAATCTGGGGCCAATTTCATAAAACATGTAAGCACAAAAATTTGCTTAGCACAAACAAAGTCTTGCTCAGTAAAAACAGGTTATCGGCCAAAACTCCACGTGCTTTTCATTCAAAGCAAAAAACAGCTGAATACCATTCACAAACAATAAACATCTACGAAATTGTTTGTTTGTAACCCCGGTTTTCACCAAGGAAGGATTTTCATGCTAAGCAAACTTTAGTGCTCACACGTTTTATGAAATTGGTCCCAGGTCTGCGACGTCACTCCTTAACCAAATGTTATGCAGAACACAATGCGTGCGCATACCGCCTGGGAAATAAGAATAGTGGTGAAAACAGAGGGCACGTCGTCTATATGAACAAATCTTGTTTGAAAGTTAGTGCAACCCTGTGAATATGCTTTTAAAATTATGCAGCTTGTTTTAAAAAAAAAAATTGTAGAAAAATTCGCAACATTATTTACGCACTATAGTAATTTATTTGTATACGGTCATGTTTACCATGCAGATAAGAATACAATATAAAAGTCCGCGCAGACTTTACAATTAGGTAGCAATTTGCAATTACCTTTCCGGAGTTCAAGGGAAAATGAGCTCGGATTCAATGGCACTGTAATGTTATAAGAATGAAAGGTTTTAGCAGTGTCTTTGTCCTTATCGGCAGCGCATTAATTATCGTTGGCATTGAAGTTGTGTTATCTAGGTTTCCCGCGCCATCGCGATGGTCGTCGACGGTGTGTGTTTACTATTGTTCCCAATCGGTCGTCATGACACCCAAACGCCTTCATTGCGCGAGCCAGGAATATCATGACCTTCGATTTTGTTTTTGTTGTATGTGAACATATCGAACAGCGTGGTGTTTTGTTTTTTCTGTTTTGGGGGCCTGGTATCAAAATATTGGGCGACTATTATTTATTACTGCTCTCGAGATGTGCCACCGTGGCTGTGCGTCATTGGCGCAAACGCCACCCCAGAGCTAGAGCAAAGGACAATGAAACCAAAACAACTGTAGGCGAATGAAATTCAGACGTATGTTTTAATTACCTGCCATAATCAATGAATCATGAGAAGGGGAAAGGACTGTTTGACATGAGAATAATAAAAACAAAAACCCACGCAGACAAAAAGACAAACAAACACGCCCGTCAGTTTATAAATTGAGGAACTGCATTATGTATTTGAATCTATACATAATGTTTAACAATCGAAAGGCCACTTATAGTCCTGCCTATTTTGTTTCACCTCATGTGGATCATTCCATGAGCTTGGGACACAAAGTGTAACATTTTGCTGTAAGTTAGACACCATATATCGACTATATTATTTGAATATTTTAGTCTTGATATTTGTCTTGGATGTTCGACAGAAGTTTTGTGTCATTCGAACATTAGTTTCCTGAGAAATTTGACATTCGGGGGTCATGGTGAAACGGGGGCCATGAGACCGTGTCTTTTTTACATATTTTTGTCGTGTTGCAAGATTTATTGTACAACCCTTCTGTACATACTCTGGTTAATTTTATTAAAATGTTTGATAAATTACAAGGGATATGTTAAATAAAATATGTTTCAACGTAGAAATTGCAAAAAAAACATGTGTTTATAGCTACTGAATCACTTGTATTTCAGGTACAGGTAGGTATAAGAGTAACTGCTTTGTGAATTTTGCCTATGTGTATTTGTGGTGCGATCTGTGAAAACCCGTCGGATGTCGCAAAGTTACAAGTCCCATAAAAGCAAAGAAAAAAAAATCTATTTAAAAAGAAAAATTTCAATTGATGTTTCATTGCTATTCTGGTACCCTATCGTTAAACGCTGTTTTCTCAGAACTTCGCATCGCCAATAATCGACGTTCATTTTAACGTAACTTTTGATGTAGAGGTCCTAGAGACCTAATTGAAGCATTAGAAAAGGATGATCTCAAGTTTAAGATGGTGTAAAGGACTCATTATTTTATTTTGCCACCATGTGGCGGGTTTTCACAGATCGCATCACATTTGCTCGCGATGGTGATAATCACTGAGAATGAACGGGGAGTTTGAAATGTATAGGTCCAACCCCTCTTTAGACAACAAAATAAATACAAGGTCCTGGATAATCCTCCAAGTTTAAAATCTCTTGAAGTCTAACTTTGTACTGAACGGTTTTTTGCCGTCTCAGCTCAACACTGACACAGTATATTGAGAGTCCGAATCAGGAAGAAGCATGCATGTAGAAATTATATCAAGGTTTATATTTTAAAGTTCAAAAGAAAAGTGGTAATTCTATAATCGGTAGTGGGTGACAGCCACTCAATGCACTTTAGATTCTGTTTCTCAGTTAGGCCGTGTCTAAAATGGGCCCCATTAAACATTGGACAGCATGCTTGCATTTGCTTCCCAAGGCTGATCCGCGCTTGATGAGCCTTTTTGTGGTTTGTCAGCACGAATTCTATAGAACGTCAACGATGCATAAAATTACAAGTCGTGTGTCTGGTGTGAGGCCGTGTAACCATTAGAAGTATTTGTTGTAACCTTCAATATTAAAAAATATATAAGCAGCATTAACAATGCTTTAGGCGGGATTAGAAATGTCAGCCCACAGCAGGGACGCCGTGTTTCTGGAATGACGCAGAAATAATGTAACCTGTTGTACTTCAGTGTGACATTTTGTTACGTTGGGACATAATTTTCAACATACAGTATTCCTTGTAATTTATCTACTAACCTTATACAAATACGTATGGTTCAATTTAGTATTGCTCCATGGTTAGTGGTACACTATCGGAAAAGGTTTGTACAATAAAAATTGCAACACGACAATATTTTCTTTTAACAGGGACACAGAGTCCCCTGAAGTTACACCGGAGTTCTAAATTTGTCATGAAATGTAAAGTATCTCAGGAAACTAATATTCGAATGGAACAAAACTTACCCAATTATGTACAACATCCAAGACAAAATATCAGGAATAGATATTCTAATAATTTACTAGAAATTAGGCATGTAGCTATAGAAATGTAGCCAAATGTAACACAATGTGTCGTAGGTTTGTTGTGACCTCCAAAAAACACTTCATATTTGTCAAAAAAACAATATAGCATTTGTTTTATTATAATTGTGACCGGCTCTACAAAAAGGTGTATTATGTGCATTATATGCATGATTACGAAGCCCATAACGTAAGCTTTCATTTGGTATATAATATAGCTCCATAGCCCCTCTCGTTTTGGAGATATGACGTGTTTACATATTGATTACTTCCTTGGAGATCAAATTACACAACTGAGGAAACGGGCTTTAAAATACCTGGCTCTGTTGTACTACAACAGAACGATGCACACAAAATGGTAGTTTTTCCACTTTATTCATCAAAATCAGCATTTCTTTGAATGAAACCTGAAACTGTAGGTATTGAAGATGTCATTCATGACAACAAATTTAAATCACATTTTGATGAAATGTTTACCCTCTCAACGTTAAGCGGGCCATTACATGATAGTGCACAGCGCGACTTAATACACTTTTTGTAGAGCCGGTCACAATAGCATATATTTTTAAGTTAACACACAGGCAATCGAGCCTAGCATTTGTCTCTATTAAAACGATCTACTATAGTAGTATTATAATAGTAATAATATACCCCCTTTCATTTTTTATGTTTAAGGGGACATTGAAATATTAAATGCGAGTACAAATAACGTAGGAGATGTATTATCTGTGAAATCATTTTGTTTGGTTTTATTCATCTGGCGGCGAAACCATCTGAATAATTAGACGTGTAAAAAAAAAGCTGTTTTAGAAATGAAGGCAAACCCGATTATATTTTTTTTTAATGAGCTGTTATTGACAAGCGGCAGCTTTTCTGAATCACATAGGCTACACTGTACATGTACATAATTGTGGCATCGTTTTATAAAGGCCTCTAATATTCTGCTATATATCGCATGCTTATTAATACGTCCACAATGACGTGCTGGCCCACATACACGGCGCAGCCCGCACGCCACAAATTATATTTTATAAGGGTTTCAACAGTTGGTAAATAAATAATAACAGCGCAGGCATCTCAGCTCAGCGGGCGACGACATAATTATATCAGGAAGGGGGTGGCCACTTTAATGGTAAGTGCCGATGACGCAGAGGGGCCAGCTGGAGTTTTTTCCACGGGTTTTTATCCATTAGAACCTGTGCTTGACGCGTTGACTCATCGGTGACCAATCATGACTACCCCCGCTTCGTAGTGGATTGCGCCGTGCGCGTGGGTGCAGCGAGCTCTCAGCTAAACAGCATCAGCTTCACTAAATCCACAGAGCACGAGCGGGGCCGTACTTTAATCATCGTCGGGAAGACGGTTTCAATCTGTTGCTGTCGTTAGAGTAAACACGGTTGTAAAATGGGAGAGAAGCAAGGGACTGATCAGAGAAGCCCCAGCACGGGCAGGCGGCCATCACCAAACAGCGTCAAAGAATTGCTGGATATAGTGCATCTCCAGCAGGCAACAGTCCCGCTGAATGTCGCCGTTAAACAGGGCACCGAGGCTCTATCATCGCGCGGTGGATTCAACCCGCTGCCGGCTATTGGCAGGAGTGCCTGCTCGCACCCTCCTCCTACACGAAGCATCTCACCGCCGCCTCAAGTACTCGGAGCTACGAACGAATTTACCCGAACGAGGGCCAATTCGGACGGCTACCCGTACAGCGGTAGTTTGAAGGACAGACACTCCGGTCTCTCGTCGAGTACAGAGAACGGCAGCGCAATGCCAAGCATACACACGCCGAGAGACGGCCCAAATCACCCCGTGTCGTCTACTCCAGCGGGGCGGCCAACTCAGCAACGACGGGAGAGGATTCTACCGCCTTTGTCCGAGCTGAAATCGGAGGATAGATCTCAGAGCCGACTGAAAAAACTTGAAGTTTCTTATAGCAAGACTCCACTCCGGCGCACTGCGTCAGGAGACAGTCGTGTTTGCAACTCGTCCGTGGATAACCCGAGCAATCGCGGACATCAGGAGGAGCCTATGCAGAGGCCCAAAAGTTCCCACGGACGGCGCCGACCTTTACCAAGCGAGATCGTTGCCATACACAACAGCACGCCGGCTCCGTACGGTGACGGTGAGGTTTTTTCGCCTAACGGCACCGGGCGAGGCGGGAATAGCGCGAATCCCTCACGGGAGCTGAGCCCTCGCGACCCACCAAGACCTCCCCATCTAGCCCCGCCATCGTTGCAAAGACTAGAGAGACCAAAGAGCACCAAGGGTAGGACGCGTCGGAGGATACGAACCACGGACAACTTAAGCCAGGGAGACGACTGGAGCAGTGACGAGGACGTACGGCCCCGGGCACCCTCGCCTCCATCGCCCGGACTTGATAGTGACTTGGACTCGGGAAACGAGTGTTATGATGTAAGCAACCGACGGAACGTCCGTCCTAGATAATACCACACCGACTTTGCGTCGTATCTGATATTATGCCATAACTGTGCAGTTGTACTTAAGGAAATTCTGGTGTTTTTGTTGTTGTTTCGCCGATCTGTTCAGGAAAACAATTTCAATGTTGAATTTTAAGGTTAGTATGTAAGTGCATGGAATGCGCAATGAGTATTTACAGCATCTAACCCGTCACTCTACGAACAAACTGTGTCATACGTGTATTCCCACAAATCGAACAAGTCATAGAAACTCAATAATTACTTGGAGACTTGCTTACTCTAAAGTGCGCCTTTAATGTAAACCTAGTGAGGATGCTTCCATAAAGAGGGTAACGACGAAACGGAAACAAAGATGTGTACCTCGTTTAGTGAAGAGGAAAATCATCTTACAGTTACCCCGTTACCATGGTGCCGGCATGGCCGGCAACTGAAAATCCTCTCTTGCCGCAATGTTTACAGTTGGCGGTATTTCGAATTCATCACAAATGCGTACAAATTGAAACAGTGAAATTGGTATAAAAAAAATTCGTTTACTTTAGGTCAAAGCGTGCACTGTACTAACCCAAGCGCGTTGTGTATACATGGCAAGTATAATAGCAACCATCAACACATAGTGACCAGTTATTCAAGCCGTGCAATGTGATAGCCAGAACAACCCTAATTATTGTCACAGACATGTTATAATAATCTCTGTAGGAGACCCTATCGTCTCGTATGATTGATTCTCTTTAAAGTATATAGTAACTACACAATCATCTAGAATTTTATTCAGAGAATTCGATGAAACTATTTCATTTTCTCACGCTGACTGTTTGTTTGTTGTTTTCCCTGTGCGGGTATCCGGTTGCTTTGCGTGTAACCCAGGGTGGTTTTCTGCCCGTTGTGCAGCTAGCTCCGCGTTGTCACCGATTCACATTATTCACGGTTTTGTATGTCTTTTCATCGCGTGAGAATTATATTTCAGCTATGATTGTGAATTCAGCACCAGCTTTGAAGCCCAACAATAGCCGAGGCGCATCTCCAGCTCACATTACGGCGCCTGCATGCATAATCTGTCCTATATAAAAAAATACACGTCGGAAAGAAATATTAAGTAGCGTGGCTGGTTATGAAATAACTAAATAATATTTGTTTTTGTTTTCAAATTAAACTTACCTGACCTGGATATCAAAAAGGATCTGGCAATGTAAATGTGGTTATTGTGTTCAGGAAAGCATCACTCGAATTATGACTGGCAGAAAAAACGCTAACTTCAGTAGTCCATTAATTATCAAAGACCCCGCGGGTATAACCGCTGTCTGCTCACTCCTTACTACACATAATATATTATGCAGAGAAAAATAACACATTCAGCTATCTTTTGCAGTGCTATTGTCTTGTCCACGTTTTAAAGATAGTATAAACCATTTGTAAACATAAAAAAAACAAACGAATGAATTATTATGAAATACCTACCTTGACTGTAAGTGAATAACAGTCTCATTAGTATCAATGTGAAGTCGCAGTATTTGTGTTGTGGTTTTCAAGAAAAGTTGAATTTTGTATCAATTTCCAATGATTGCCGGCCGGCATTTGTTGGAAAAACCTTACTTTTTTCAAACAATTTTCCCAATTTATAAAATTGAATTTATTTACAATTTATTTTATTTACAAAAATACTGCTACACTTCCGTGAATGGGTGGCAGCCAACTGGTATGGTTTCCTAACCTGGTAATTCCCCGGACGTCTATAAATTGCTCAGTTTCGTCTGGAGAAAGTCAAGGAACCAGACTACAAAAATAGCATTAATTTTTTTTCTTTTGTTAGCATCTGTACACACAACTTTACAATTTGTGAGCGTCACAATAATTACAATAAATATAAACCTGTTCTCCCATTCATTTTCAAAAATTACAGCAAAAGGTGTATACTTTAAGAATTGTATTCATTTCAATCAATGATCGATTATGATCTTATTTCAGTCAGCCAATTTCATATTGATATTTAGTCATGATTAACCATGGATGTAACCTATAAAAAAAAGAACCAGCTTCTTTCTATTCTGTAAACAATGAAAATCGACGTGTACAGACTGAAAATCTTATAATCCAGTTATTACATGAATGAAATACATTTCATAATGTTTGCTGCCCAATACAATTTGCCTTGTTGGTATAGCTTGCACTGCCTAACAGCCGCAGCAGTGAAATTAAAACGAGTGATGCATTTTGCATTTCAATCAAGAAATTATCATTTTCTCTACGCGTAGGAGCCGCTTTGCCCTGGGCTTTTGGCACATTTTAGAGCGGATTGCCTGAACAAAACCCACTTTGAATGCTGTCTCTTTTCTATTTTCAGGCTAGCCAATAAATTACAGTTTCATTCGATGAGTTTGTGTAATCTAAATTTGTAAATATTTAACCTTTCAGAAGCTTTTAAGACAAATGTGCAGCTGCCTTTGTTCAACGGCCTTTGTGATGACAACTCAAAATCACCACTGCGAGATAAAGAGGTTCACAATATTTTAAAGCTCTTCGACACTTTTATTATTATACATTTTCGAAGATTGTGATGATTGTGCTAATGGGAAAATGTGCGCTAATGGATAAATTATATTTAGACTTGCTGGTGAAGAATAACCTTTTGGGAAGTGCCGGCTCTGTCACAACGAAATATATATTAAAAGTGAACAACAACAAAACTGGCAGGAGCTGGATTTGAACCTGCGACCTCCGGAATACCATACCGGCGCGCGATATTATTTTTCGTACCACATACGAGCTATGGGCGCATCCTGATTGGACGGTTTTCACGATTGGTCATGCATTATACATGTAGTGAACATTCATACGGTTAAAGGTTACGACCTCGTGGCTGTACCAAACATCTAGTTGCAAAAATACGTACACATCTCCATGTGGGTAGCACTACCGTCGTACGTCTATAGCATTTTACCTCGTTGATCTCCATTTCAGGGAAATTAGACCATCACTTGCCGTAATGATAGCCACTGCCTAATTAAAAATTAGTGGGTAGGCGACCATGTACAATGGATACACAGACACCAGTTAGAAACAATAATTATTGCACAGTAAACATGATGTACATGCTTGGATGGGACTAGTATAAAATGTGCTGACATGTAAGTTTAATAGCAGGTAAATAAGCCATATTACTTTGGTCAAAATCAAAGTGTCGTATCCATCATACGCTTATATAGCCCTATAATTAGGGCCATAATTGGCTATCTTTTGTCTATTGTCTTATCCCCTTATGGCGAAAGGATAAGACAATAGACAAGATCTTATCCTCCTCCGTTGCGAAACAACAGCCAGGCGCGGATCCAGGGGGGGGGGGGGGGGTCCTGGGGGTCAGGACCCCACATTTTTTGACTGGAATTTTTTCCTTTTTTTTTCTTTTCCAGTTTTATTTAGTATGTTGGACACTAGTTGCTAAATCATTTGGCCACCAGTATTGCGTATAATCAGCAGCCTAAAGTCTAAAGGTAGCTTAAAGTGTAAACAATAACAACCAACAACAGGAACAAAATATATAAGATAAATAGGCTCATAATGTGCCAGAATGCACCTCAGAGCTTCTACTGTCAAAGAAATTCGGGGGGAGAGCCCCCAGACCCCCCGCCTATGGCTAGTACCCCCACATTCATAAATTCTTGCATCCGCCCCTGACAGCAGACAAATCTTCTCCTAAAAAAATCGGAAAATATCTCCCATGCATCATCGACGTGATGATAATGCTTGCGCAGGCTTCGCGATAGTAGTCTTGATTCCAAGACCGAGCTGTTCATCTGTTCCGGGGCGCGCCGTCCGCTATCCGGGCTTATTGAGGGCGCCCTTAATTATCGCCAGATTCAGTGCTCTGAACAACAGACATAAATAACCTAGGTTATTTATGTCTGTGCTCTGAACTGAATCTGGCGATAATTAAGGGCGCCCTCAATAAGCCCGGATAGCGGACAGCGCGCCCCGGAACAGATGAACAGCTCGGTTTTGGAATCAAGACTAGATGGGTGCACCACCCTAATTGAAAGGATAATTTCTACGCGAGGTCATTTGCATGAAATGTGCCCCCACAATTTCTTTTGAAAAAAAATGCCGTTTAGTGAAAGAAATGGTGGGATTGTGTAAATATAGCATAGAATCAACTCCCTGGTTTTTGAGCTTCAATCTGAGGGCAGACTTGACAAAATTACGGTTTAAAAATGGGTCCTAATTGCCCTAGAACGTGGAGAGATGCCATTTGTAAAATGACTGCTTTCAGGCTCGGGAAGTATCACTTTTCGGAAGGTGAGTTTCTTTTGGTGTAAATATTAAAAAATGTAATCGGCTAACCTACTAAAAATTGAAAAGAAACTGAAAGATAAAGACCAAGACAATAATCTGATTGTTGTTTGATAAACCCCAGTGATGTCGGTATGCATGAAACTTGGTCCTAAACATTGTTGATTTTACACTGTTTTCAATGGGACTTGAATTAGGCCAGTGCACCCAGATTAAGCACAGCTAGGTACAGCCACATGACCTCGACCGAAAACAAAAAACAAAAGTCATATATAATGCATGACCATTCGTGAAAACCGTACAATCAGGATGCGCCCATAGCTCGTATGTGGTACGGAAAAATAAATCGCTACCGGCGCTCTACCAACTGAGCTATCTCGCCCTATGTTGGCGGTTTCCCAAACTGTCAATATCTTTGTTCAGAAGGGCGCTAGTCAGAAGTTATATACACCAGAATTCCGTGTGGACAGGAATCACGCCCGAATTTACGATACAACCTGGGAAGCGGCATTGTGGGGATCACTCAATGAAGATACGACTTTTTTTATCCTATTATTACAAGAATATACCACAAGAAAACAATTCCTAGTCAGTTTTCTTTGTGGTACAAAGAAATATACACAGTTGACTATAACAAGTTATATAATGGATACATTATAAACGCCAAAGATTGGTGATAGTGCCGAAAACATTTTTCACGTACACTAATTTACTACGAGTTATTAGGGAATACACAACATTTGCAAACATGGATTTGTTGATCAATTTCCAACGCTGGTTGGCCGACCAGTCTTAACAAAAACTTGGTTTTTTTCTTCAAATACTACCCCGGTCCGATTTATCATGTTCACATTAATTGTCAGCAATCAAAATGAACGGGTACAAGCCAGCTAGACTGGTTTCCTGACCGTACAGTTCCCCTGACGTTTATAAATTGCCCTGTTTTAAATTCCCCATTTTAAGCGGGAACAGGGAAACATACTACAAGAACATGATTGTTTTTCTTGGATTTTACAAACCTAAACCTTCAAACAAGTCAGTGCAACAAAATTTTATATACAAAACTAACCCCCAAATCCATCCATTTACGCTAAAGCAAATGTTGTATAATTTTCTATAAAAACATGCACAGAACAATCGTCTATTGTACAATACATGTACATTTAAGTTGTACTCCCAGTTCTACTTCGGGTTTTATTCCAAAAATTCTAACTTTAAAAAAAAAAATGCTACTTTCTGGTTTTTATCCCCTAAAACGGACTCAGCAAACAGCTATGTCTTATTTGACAATTTTTTGATCAGAAGAGCAAGATTCTTGTTCTCTCTCACTGAATGTTTCAATGTTTTTCTATTTTCTCAAATGCCAAAACTTTACATTATTTTACCTACCAATCTCCCCAACAACCCCCCCCCCCAACAAAAAAAAAGAAAAAAAAAAAGAAAAAAGAAGAAGTCAATTTTGAACAGTTTCTTACGGAGCTGTATTAGGGACATGGTCAAAATAAAAATTGTCTCCCTTCAGCTAACTCGTAAGTACGACTTATATCTCGTACATAATGACTTATGTCATTATGACTTAAGCCTTGAGAATTGCAACTCGTACGTACGACTTATATGTCGTACTTACGACTTTGAATTGTAATCTCGTATGAGTAATATCTCGTACGTATGACTTATGATTTCTGAGTCTAAGTCAAGTCATCTCATTTTATTCATCAAATAAACAGTTGGCAGTAGCCATTATACAAAGATGGCGGACAAACTTAATTGTGCACATGTAACCTATTGAGGAGTACTTCCTGTATAAGTCGTACGTACTAGTAGTTAGCTGAAGTGAGAGAAAATTGTTATTGTCACCATGTCCCTAATACAGCTTCGTAGTTCATAGTTAACTCCCCCCCCCCCCCCCCCACCTCCTTTCCCCAAAACAAGATGTTATGTACTCTCATTAAAAGTGCTTTCGGGCCGTGAGCCTGAATAATATATAATATTGACGATTACAATCACTATGTCTGCAGTATAGACATAGGCGCTATGTGGAATGATGAATCTTTCACAATCTTATTCAGACGAACGTGTATCTCGCGTATCTGCAGGCTACTGTTGTCATCATCTTATAGAACCTGAGTAATGTCTTCGACTCTTCGGGTGGCGTTTTTTTTATAAAGAAAAGATCCAGGGATTTCCTATCTGATCCCCCTTCCCCTGGACATTATTCAGAATCTAGGACGCGGCTTGCGGCAAAAATTGTACCTTTATAGTCCCCGACTTCAGCGGTCGATGTTCCCTCAGCAACCGAAGAATCGTGTTTTTTTACAAAGCTTATTCATCCGCTTAGTTGGTTCAAGCTTGTGATGTACTAGGTTCAACATTTTGAATGCTGTTTTGCGAAAAGAATGATCAGGAGCCAATTGCTTGTAGCTGCTAAGCAAAAACAATTGCTTAGCATGAACATTCTTTCTTTGCAAAAACATGGTTTACAAGCACAATTTTCAGGCGATGTATTTTATTTGTGACTGGTATTCAGCTTATTTTTGCTGAATTAGTCGGTGACCTGTTTTTACGGAGCAAGACTTTTTCGTGCTTAGAATTTTGTTGTGCTGAGCAGCTTCATGAAATTGGCCCCTGGTTTTTTCCTATATCATTAAATATTAATAATTTCAGCTTTAAAACCGCGATAGCTCACCAGAATTGAACAAAATAGTTAAGTACCGACACATTTTTGAGAACATGTCTTGTATTCCCAAATGTAAGACATAATATTTTACAGTAATTTTTTTTTTTTTAATCCTGATAATAAAATGTAATATATGAAGCGTTATCATGGCCTAGATATTTATTCAATTTTACTGGCTTGTAGATAACAAAGATTATTAATTTTTGTTGCTGTATGCAACACTACGGTGGGAAGACTACCACGCGCTTTCGGTGTTTGAAGCCATTATTATAAACAAAAGGTCCTGAATAAAAATTATGTTTTTTTTAATATATTTTGTTAGTGTTGTTTGAAATAAAGAAATAATGATTATTTTCTAAGGCTTGTGTAGTTTACTTAGAGCTAACTGCTTCTGCAAATCGGGATAATAGGAGGTATGGTCACTTTTTACTACCGAATTATCACGAAATATCTTACTAATTTGAAACTAAATAATGATTCTAGGGGCATCTATGGGAGTCAGGTTGGCGTAGCGGTTCTTTCCTCGCCTTCCACCACTATGACCCGGGTTCGAACCCCGCCTGGGCCAATATGTGGATTGGGTTTTCAGTCCCTGCCTGACTCCGTGGGTTTTCTCCAGGATATTCTTCTGGGGTTTTCCTCCCACCTCTAAAACTGTACCTTCTTCTCATTGTCTTCTCTCTACTGAGGGCCCCAAATGATCAGCTCCTGCTGGATGGGTTTCCCTCATTAAACTTCTCTAACTGCCCATCTCTGTATGCTGTGCGCCGTCAGGTTGCCGCTACCATAGTCCTCTCTTGTACAGCGCTTTGATCTATCTTGTAAAGGCGCTCTATAAATAAATACTTTATTATTATTATTATTATCCAGCAAAATGATTGCGCTAGATATCATGTAATTGTTTCGAACAATTTTAATAAAAAATAAAATCGCGATTGCCGGACGGTTAAAACAAATGCCCGACGCCAGTTGAAAACGAACGCCGTTTTCTTGCCTTTTTCTCGGCGTCCATGATTTTAAAACTGTAGACAGGTAATTTAAACGATATTTACTATAAAATACCCCCCCCCCTCCCCCATCCATCTATTCCTGATAATTCAGGCAATTTTTAATGGTGTACAAAACATCACCGTTTTCACAAAGAGGCGAATTTAGCCTTTCACGGTCTGAATAAACTTTCGAGAAAATCGCTTGTAAGGTTGGTCCTTTTTTCGTTTGGCAGTTTGAAACATAAAGACCTATAGAATATACAAGATTAAGGTATCATTGGAAAGATGAGATTCCAATCTTCTCAAATATAGCAAACGTTAAGAAAAATAAGTGATTAGTTTTGCAGAATTAATTAATTAATAGAATTGCCTCTTCGTGAAAACGAATTTTTTTTAAATTAGCAAATTCGCCCGTGGCTGTGAGAGTCAGAATGTATACATTTTCCCATTGCGCCCCAAATTCGCCTCTTGGTGAAAACGCTAAAGTCAACACGCGCACCAAAGCGCCGCTTCATAAACACGTTGAAGTCGACGCTATTTTAAATTCGCCTCTCTTTGTGAAAACGCAAAAAACGGCACTAGAGGATCAATTCGCCCATTCGTTAATTAGGTTAATTGGGATTTTAATGATTTTTTTGATGTATAACTTCACCAGGTTGTAGATATTGCAATATTTAATCGTTTTCATAAAAAAATAAATCGATCAATAGACGATTTTTCATGAAATTAGCCTCTTCGTGAAAACGGTGACGAAATGTAGAACACCATTTGCTTTTGCTGTATTTTTCGACAATGGATAGGTTAAATGTTGTGGCCCTGAGGGCACATCACACATCGCAGATTTATGCGCAGATTTCTGCGATGTCGCCGATTTTATCGCACATTTCTGCGCCGATTTCTGCGATATTGCCCAATTTATCGCACATTTCTGCACCGATTTCTGCGATATTGCACATTTTAACGCACATTTCTGCGCCGATTTCTGCGATATTGCACATTTTATCGCAGATTTCTGCGCAGATTTCTGCGATATTGCACATTTTATCGCATATTTCTGTGCAGAAATCTGCGACATTGCACATTTTATCCACTGACCTCTACAACTAGACGGACCATTGTCCATATTCTGGTGCGCTATCGCTTGAAGTCGGCGCGAACTGGAAGTGCAACATGGCGGACCCAAGACGTCACTTCTGTGAGCCAATGAAATTTCCATGTATAGAGGTCAGTGGATTTACTCTGTACATTTTGTATTTATAAACATTATGTCTTACGTACCGTACCCACTGAACTCTACACCTGGAGATTTCATTGGCTCACAGAGTGACGTCGTGGGTCCGCCATGTTTCAATTCCAGTTCGCGCCGACTTCAAATGTGAAACAATGATGATCTGTCCATGTGTAGAGGTCAGTGGATAAAATAGGCAATATCGCAGATTTCTGCGCAGAAATCTGCAATAAAATGTGCAATATCGCACAAATCGGCGCAGAAATGTGCGATTAGATCATTACTATCGCAGAAATTCACTTAAAGTCAAGTAAGGTATCATAATAATTCAGTATTTTTGGTTGTTTTATGTTTGCAAATGGTGAATTATTTATATAGGCCTACTACCTTTATTACAACAGATTGAGATACTACAGCTTGGTGTGTTTTATTCAGCAACTGGCCCTTCTACGCTTTCATACAGCTCTATTCAATCATGTTGACGAAAAAACAGGTTTTCAAAAAGGCAATGACCCATTTTGCTCATCCTCGACCCGAAATAATCGGAAGACAAAGAACTCAGACATTGGGAACTCCCTTATGTATGCACCGCATGCATTCTCAACCGAGTAAATGTCATGTATAAAACTCATTCTGGAATTCCTAAACAGTTCCAGGTCATCGCCTCTTAATTTTGTCCCTTGAACGTTGATGTACTAGCTGTATTATGTGACATCGTGTGTGCGCCAAACAGGGTATCGCTACGCTTTTGTGCTTTTGTCTTCAGCATATAATACAATTAAATTAAATTCAATATCTATGTTGCAAATTGTACATGCAGATAAATATAATGAAGATGTATTTTGACGAAACACAGGAATAATATTTATTATGTAAGACACAAAGCAGAACTTAGAGGCAATTATGAAGGCATATTTAAAATATAGAATTATGAAGGCATATAAAAAGTTTTTAAAAACAAAGACACTGGACAAACAGAACCCACAACCCACAACAAATGATCGCATCATACACCGTACGTCCCCACTAGCACAATCGGTTAGCGCGTTGTACCTATAGACAAGTGACCAAACGTGTTGCTGTAGAGAGATGCAAAGGTTGTGACTTCGAGCCTCACCTGGGGAATTCTCTAATATTTTTAAACACTTTTCTCTTCGATTATTCATTAATTAATGTTATTATTAATGGACTAAATGATCGCCTCCTACAAGGGACATCCCCAGTAGCACAATCGGTTAGCGCGTTGTACTTATAGACAGTGACCACACGCGTTGCTGTAGAGGGATGCAAAGGTTGTGAGTTCGAGCCTCACCTGGGGAATTGTCTGATATTTTGAAACACTTTTCTCTTCGATTATTCATTAATTAATTTTCTTATTTGCACTAAATGACCGCCTCATATACGGGACATCCCCAGTAGCACAATCGGTTAGCGCGTTGTACTTATAGACAGTGACCACACGCGTTGCTGTAGAGAGATGCAAAGGTTGTGAGTTCGAGCCTCACCTGGGGAAATGTCTGATATTTTTTAACACTTTTCTCTTCGATTATTCATTAATTAATTTTCTTATTTGCACTAAATGACCGCCTCATATACGGGACATCCCCAGTAGCACAATCGGTTAGCGCGTTGTACTTATAGACAGTGACCACACGCGTTACTGTAGAGGGATGCAAAGGTTGTGAGTTCGAGCCTCACCTGGGGAATTGTCTGATATTTTGAAACACTTTTCTCTTCGATTATTCATTAATTAATTTTCTTATTTGCACTAAATGACCGCCTCATATACGGGACATCCCCAGTAGCACAATCGGTTAGCGCGTTGTACTTATAGACAGTGACCACACGCGTTGCTGTAGAGAGATGCAAAGGTTGTGAGTTCGAGCCTCACCTGGGGAAATGTCTGATATTTTTTAACACTTTTCTCTTCGATTATTCATTAATTAATTTTCTTATTTGCACTAAATGATCGCCTCACGGGACATCCCCAGTAGCACAATCGGTTAGCGCGTTGTACTTATAGACAGTGACCACACACGTTGCTGTAGAGAGATGCAAAGGTTGTGAGTTCGAGCCTCACCTGGGGAATTGTTTGATATTTTTAAACACTTTTCTCTTCGATTATTCATTAATTAATTTTCTTATTTGCACTAAATGATCGCCTCATATACGGGACATCCCCAGTAGCACAATCGGTTAGCGCGTTGTACTTATAGACAGTGACCACACGCGTTGCTGTAGAGAGATGCAAAGGTTGTGAGTTCGAGCCTCACCTGGGGAATTGTCAGATATTTTTAAACACTTTTCTCTTCGATTATTCATTAATTAATGTTCTTATTTGCACTAAATGATCGCCTCATACACGGGACATCCCCAGTAACACAATCGGTTAGCGCGTTGTACTTATAGACAGTGACCAAACGCGTTACTGTAGAGAGATGCAAAGGTTGTGAGTTCGAGCCTCACCTGGGGAATTGTCTAATATTTTTTAACACTTTTCTCTTCGATTATTCATTAATTAATGTTATTATTAATGGACTAAATGATCGCCTCCTACAAGGGACATCCCCAGTAGCACAATCGGTTAGCGCGTTGTACTTATAGACAGTGACCACACGCGTTACTGTAGAGGGATGCAAAGGTTGTGAGTTCGAGCCTCACCTGGGGAATTGTCTGATATTTTGAAACACTTTTCTCTTCGATTATTCATTAATTAATTTTCTTATTTGCACTAAATGACCGCCTCATATACGGGACATCCCCAGTAGCACAATCGGTTAGCGCGTTGTACTTATAGACAGTGACCACACGCGTTGCTGTAGAGAGATGCAAAGGTTGTGAGTTCGAGCCTCACCTGGGGAAATGTCTGATATTTTTTAACACTTTTCTCTTCGATTATTCATTAATTAATTTTCTTATTTGCACTAAATGATCGCCTCACGGGACATCCCCAGTAGCACAATCGGTTAGCGCGTTGTACTTATAGACAGTGACCACACACGTTGCTGTAGAGAGATGCAAAGGTTGTGAGTTCGAGCCTCACCTGGGGAATTGTTTGATATTTTTAAACACTTTTCTCTTCGATTATTCATTAATTAATTTTCTTATTTGCACTAAATGATCGCCTCATATACGGGACATCCCCAGTAGCACAATCGGTTAGCGCGTTGTACTTATAGACAGTGACCACACGCGTTGCTGTAGAGAGATGCAAAGGTTGTGAGTTCGAGCCTCACCTGGGGAATTGTCAGATATTTTTAAACACTTTTCTCTTCGATTATTCATTAATTAATGTTCTTATTTGCACTAAATGATCGCCTCATACACGGGACATCCCCAGTAACACAATCGGTTAGCGCGTTGTACTTATAGACAGTGACCAAACGCGTTACTGTAGAGAGATGCAAAGGTTGTGAGTTCGAGCCTCACCTGGGGAATTGTCTGATATTTTTTAACACTTTTCTCTTCGATTATTCATTAATTAATGTTCATACTAATGGACTAAAATGATCGCCTCATACACGGGACATCCCCAGTAGCACAATCGGTTAGCGCGTTGTACTTATAGACAGTGACCACACACGTTGCTGTAGAGAGATGCAAAGGTTGTGAGTTCGAGCCTAACCTGGGGAATTGTCTGATATTTTTTAACACTTTTCTCTTCGATTATTTATTAATTAATGTTCATATTTGCACTAAATGATCGCCTCATACACGGGACATCCCCAGTAGCACAATCGGTTAGCGCGTTGTACTTATAGACAGTGACAACACACGTTGCTGCAGAGAGATGCAAAGGTTGTGAGTTCGAGACTCACCTAGGGAATTGTCTGATATTTTTCAACACTTTTCTCTTCGATTATACATTAATTAATTTTCTTATTTGCACTAAATGATCGCTTCATATACGGGACATCCCCAGTAGCACAATCGGTTAGCGCGTTGTACTTATAGACAGTGACCACACGCGTTACTGTAGAGAGATGCAAAGGTTGTGAGTTCGAGCCTCACCTGGGGAATTGTCTGACATTTTTTAACACTTTTCTCTTCGATTATTCATTAATTAATGTTCATATTTGCACTAAATGATCGCCTCATATACGGGACATCCCCAGTAGCACAATCGGTTAGCGCGTTGTATACTTATAGACAGTGACCACACACGTTGCTGTAGAGAGATGCAAAGGTTGTGAGTTCGAGCCTCACCTGGGGAATTGTCTGATATTTTTTAACACTTTTCTCTTCGATTATTCATTAATTAATTTTCTTATTTGCACTAAATGATCGCCTCATATACGGGGCATCCCCAGTAGCACAATCGGTTAGCGCGTTGTACTTATAGACAGTGACCACACGCGTTACTGTAGAGAGATGCAAAGGTTGTGAGTTCGAGCCTCACCTGGGGAATTGTCTCATATTGTTAAACACTTTTCTCTTCGATTATTCATTAATTAATGTTCATATTTGCACTAAATGATCGCCTCATATACGGGACATCCCCAGTAGAACAAACTGTTAGCGCGTTGTACTTATAGACAGTGACCACACGCGTTACTGTAGAGAGATGCAAAGGTTGTGAGTTCGAGCCTCACCTGGGGAATTGTGAGATATTTTTAAACACTTTTCTCTTCGATTATTCATTAATTAATTTTCTTATTTGCACTAAATGATCGCCTCATATACGGGACATCCCCAGTAGCACAATCGGTTAGCGCGTTGTACTTATATACAGTGACCACACGCGTTACTGTAGAGAGATGCAAAGGTTGTGAGTTCGAGCCTCACCTGGGGAATTGTCTGATATTTTGAAACACTTTTATCTTCGATTATTCATTAATTAATTTTCTTATTTGCACTAAATGATCGCTTCATATACGGGACATCCCCAGTAGCACAATCGGTTAGCGCGTTGTACTTATAGACAGTGACCACACGCGTTACTGTAGAGAGATGCAAAGGTTGTGAGTTCGAGCCTCACCTGGGGAATTGTCTGATATTTTTTAACACTTTTCTCTTCGATTATTCATTAATTAATGTTCATATTTGCACTAAATGATCGCCTCATATACGGGACATCCCCAGTAGCACAATCGGTTAGCGGGTTGTACTTATAGACAGTGACCACACGCGTTACTGTAGAGAGATGCAAAGGTTGTGAGTTCGAGCCTCACCTGGGGAATTGTCAGATATTTTTAAACACTTTTCTCTTCGATTATTCATTAATTAATTTTCTTATTTGCACTAAATGATCGCCTCATATACGGGACATCCCCAGTAGCACAATCGGTTAGCGCGTTGTACTTATAGACAGTGACCACACGCGTTGCTGTAGAGAGATGCAAAGGTTGTGAGTTCGAGCCTCACCTGGGGAAATGTCTGATATTTTTTAACACTTTTCTCTTCGATTATTCATTAATTAATTTTCTTATTTGCACTAAATGATCGCCTCACGGGACATCCCCAGTAGCACAATCGGTTAGCGCGTTGTACTTATAGACAGTGACCACACACGTTGCTGTAGAGAGATGCAAAGGTTGTGAGTTCGAGCCTCACCTGGGGAATTGTCTGATATTTTTTAACACTTTTCTCTTCGATTATTCATTAATTAATTTTCTTATTTGCACTAAATGATCGCCTCATATACGGGGCATCCCCAGTAGCACAATCGGTTAGCGCGTTGTACTTATAGACAGTGACCACACGCGTTACTGTAGAGAGATGCAAAGGTTGTGAGTTCGAGCCTCACCTGGGGAATTGTCTCATATTGTTAAACACTTTTCTCTTCGATTATTCATTAATTAATGTTCATATTTGCACTAAATGATCGCCTCATATACGGGACATCCCCAGTAGAACAAACTGTTAGCGCGTTGTACTTATAGACAGTGACCACACGCGTTACTGTAGAGAGATGCAAAGGTTGTGAGTTCGAGCCTCACCTGGGGAATTGTGAGATATTTTTAAACACTTTTCTCTTCGATTATTCATTAATTAATTTTCTTATTTGCACTAAATGATCGCCTCATATACGGGACATCCCCAGTAGCACAATCGGTTAGCGCGTTGTACTTATATACAGTGACCACACGCGTTACTGTAGAGAGATGCAAAGGTTGTGAGTTCGAGCCTCACCTGGGGAATTGTCTGATATTTTGAAACACTTTTATCTTCGATTATTCATTAATTAATTTTCTTATTTGCACTAAATGATCGCTTCATATACGGGACATCCCCAGTAGCACAATCGGTTAGCGCGTTGTACTTATAGACAGTGACCACACGCGTTACTGTAGAGAGATGCAAAGGTTGTGAGTTCGAGCCTCACCTGGGGAATTGTCTGATATTTTTTAACACTTTTCTCTTCGATTATTCATTAATTAATGTTCATATTTGCACTAAATGATCGCCTCATATACGGGACATCCCCAGTAGCACAATCGGTTAGCGGGTTGTACTTATAGACAGTGACCACACGCGTTACTGTAGAGAGATGCAAAGGTTGTGAGTTCGAGCCTCACCTGGGGAATTGTCAGATATTTTTAAACACTTTTCTCTTCGATTATTCATTAATTAATTTTCTTATTTGCACTAAATGATCGCCTCATATACGGGACATCCCCAGTAGCACAATCGGTTAGCGCGTTGTACTTATAGACAGTGACCACACGCGTTGCTGTAGAGAGATGCAAAGGTTGTGAGTTCGAGCCTCACCTGGGGAAATGTCTGATATTTTTTAACACTTTTCTCTTCGATTATTCATTAATTAATTTTCTTATTTGCACTAAATGATCGCCTCACGGGACATCCCCAGTAGCACAATCGGTTAGCGCGTTGTACTTATAGACAGTGACCACACACGTTGCTGTAGAGAGATGCAAAGGTTGTGAGTTCGAGCCACAACTGGGGAATTGTCTGATATTTTTTAACACTTATCTCTTCGATTATTCATTAATTAATGTTCATATTTGCACCAAATGATCGCCTCATATACGGGACATCCCCAGTAGCACAATCGGTTAGCGCGTTGTACTTATAGACAGTGACCACACGCGTTACTGTAGAGAGATGCAAATGTTGTGAGTTCGAGCCTCACCTGGGGAATTGTCTGATATTTTGAAACACTTTTCTCTTCGATTATTCATTAATTAATTTTATTATTTGCACTAAATGATCGCCTCATACACGGGACATCCCCAGTAGCACAATCGGTTAGCGCGTTGTACTTATAGACAGTGACCACACGCGTTACTGTAGAGAGATGCAAAGGTTGTGAGTTCGAGCCTCACCTGGGGAATTGTCTGATATTTTGAAACACTTTTCTCTTCGATTATTCATTAATTAATTTTATTATTTGCACTAAATGATCGCCTCATATACGGGACATCCCCAGTAGCACAATCGGTTAGCGCGTTGTACTTATAGACAGTGACCAAACGCGTTACTGTAGAGAGATGCAAAGGTTGTGAGTTCGAGCCTCACCTGGGGAATTGTCTGATATTTTTTAACACTTTTCTCTTCGATTATTCATTAATTAATTTTCTTATTTGCACTAAATGATCGCCTCATATACGGGACATCCCCAGTAGCACAATCGGTTAGCGCGTTGTACTTATAGACAGTGACCAAACGCGTTACTGTAGAGAGATGCAAAGATTGTGAGTTCGAGCCTCACCTGGGGAATTGTCAGATATTTTTAAACACTTTTCTATTCGATTATTCATTAATTAATTTTCTTATTTGCACTAAATGATCGCCTCATATACGGGACATCCCCAGTAGCACAATCGGTTAGCGCGTTGTACTTATAGACAGTGACCACACGCGTTACTGTAGAGAGATGCAAAGGTTGTGAGTTCGAGCCTCACCTGGGGAATTGTCAGATATTTTTAAACACTTTTCTCTTCGATTATTCATTAATTAATTTTCTTATTTGCACTAAATGATCGCCTCATATACGGGACATCCCCAGTAGCACAATCGGTTAGCGCGTTGTACTTATAGACAGTGACCACACGCGTTACTGTAGAGAGATGCAAAGGTTGTGAGTTCGAGCCTCACCTGGGGAATTGTCAGATATTTTTAAACGCTTTTTTCTTCGATTATTCATTAATTAATTTTCTTATTTGCACTAAATGATCGCCTCATATACGGGACATCCCCAGTAGCACAATCGGTTAGCGCGTTGTACTTATAGACAGTGACCACACGCGTTACTGTAGAGAGATGCAAAGGTTGTGAGTTCGAGCCTCACCTGGGAAATTGTCAGATATTTTTAAACACTTTTCTCTTCGATTATTCATTAATTAATTTTCTTATTTGCACTAAATGATCGCCTCATATACGGGACATCCCCAGTAGCACAATCGGTTAGCGCGTTGTACTTATAGACAGTGACCACACGCGTTACTGTAGAGAGATGCAAAGGTTGTGAGTTCGAGCCTCACCTGGGGAATTGTCAGATATTTTTAAACACTTTTCTCTTCGATTATTCATTAATTAATTTTCTTATTTGCACTAAATGATCGCCTCATATACGGGACATCCCCAGTAGCACAATCGGTTAGCGCGTTGTACTTATAGACAGTGACCACACGCGTTACTGTAGAGAGATGCAAAGGTTGTGAGTTCGAGCCTCACCTGGGGAATTGTCTAATATTTTGAAACACTTTTATCTTCGATTATTCATTAATTAATTTTCTTATTTGCACTAAATGATCGCCTCATACACGGGACATCCCCAGTAACACAATCGGTTAGCGCGTTGTACTTATAGACAGTGACCACACACGTTGCTGTAGAGAGATGCAAAGGTTGTGAGTTCGAGCCTAACCTGGGGAATTGTCTGATATTTTTTAACACTTTTCTCTTCGATTATTCATTAATTAATGTTCATATTTGCACTAAATGATCGCCTCATACACGGGACATCCCCAGTAGCACAATCGGTTAGCGCGTTGTACTTATAGACAGTGACCACACACGTTGCTGTAGAGAGATGCAAAGGTTGTGAGTTCGAGCCTCACCTGGGGAATTGTCTGATATTTTTTAACACTTTTCTCTTCGATTATTCATTAATTAATGTTATTATTAATGGACTAAATGATCGCCTCCTACAAGGGACATCCCCAGTATAGCACAATCGGTTAGCGCGTTGTACTTATAGACAGTGACCACACGCGTTACTGTAGAGAGATGCAAAGGTTGTGAGTTCGAGCCTCACCTGGGGAATTGTCAGATATTTTTAAACACTTTTCTCTTCGATTATTCATTAATTAATTTTCTTATTTGCACTAAATGATCGCCTCATATACGGGACATCCCCAGTAGCACAATCGGTTAGCGCGTTGTACTTATAGACAGTGACCACACGCGTTGCTGTAGAGAGATGCAAAGGTTGTGAGTTCGAGCCTCACCTGGGGAAATGTCTGATATTTTTTAACACTTTTCTCTTCGATTATTCATTAATTAATTTTCTTATTTGCACTAAATGATCGCCTCACGGGACATCCCCAGTAGCACAATCGGTTAGCGCGTTGTACTTATAGACAGTGACCACACACGTTGCTGTAGAGAGATGCAAAGGTTGTGAGTTCGAGCCTCACCTGGGGAATTGTCTGATATTTTTAAACACTTTTCTCTTCGATTATTCATTAATTAATGTTCTTATTTGCACTAAATGATCGCCTCATATACGGGACATCCCCAGTAGCACAATCGGTTAGCGCGTTGTACTTATAGACAGTGACCACACGCGTTGCTGTAGAGAGATGCAAAGGTTGTGAGTTCGAGCCTCACCTGGGGAATTGTCAGATATTTTTAAACACTTTTCTCTTCGATTATTCATTAATTAATTTTCTTATTTGCATTAAATGATCGCCTCATATACGGGACATCCCCAGTAGCACAATCGGTTAGCGCGTTGTACTTATAGACAGTGACCACACACGTTGCTGTAGAGAGATGCAAAGGTTGTGAGTTCGAGCCTCACCTGGGGAATTGTCTGATATTTTTTAACACTTTTCTCTTCGATTATTCATTAATTAATGTTCATATTTGCACTAAATGATCGCCTCATATACGGGACATCCCCAGTAGCACAATCGGTTAGCGCGTTGTACTTATAGACAGTGACAACACACGTTGCTGCAGAGAGATGCAAAGGTTGTGAGTTCGAGCCTCACCTAGGGAATTGTCTGATATTTTTCAACACTTTTCTCTTCGATTATACATTAATTAATTTTCTTATTTGCACTAAATGATCGCTTCATATACGGGACATCCCCAGTAGCACAATCGGTTAGCGCGTTGTACTTATAGACAGTGACCACACGCGTTACTGTAGAGAGATGCAAAGGTTGTGAGTTCGAGCCTCACCTGGGGAATTGTCTGATATTTTTTAACACTTTTCTCTTCGATTATTCATTAATTAATGTTCATATTTGCACTAAATGATCGCCTCATATACGGGACATCCCCAGTAGCACAATCGGTTAGCGCGTTGTATACTTATAGACAGTGACCACACACGTTGCTGTAGAGAGATGCAAAGGTTGTGAGTTCGAGCCTCACCTGGGGAATTGTCTGATATTTTTTAACACTTTTCTCTTCGATTATTCATTAATTAATTTTCTTATTTGCACTAAATGATCGCCTCATATACGGGGCATCCCCAGTAGCACAATCGGTTAGCGCGTTGTACTTATAGACAGTGACCACACGCGTTACTGTAGAGAGATGCAAAGGTTGTGAGTTCGAGCCTCACCTGGGGAATTGTCTCATATTGTTAAACACTTTTCTCTTCGATTATTCATTAATTAATGTTCATATTTGCACTAAATGATCGCCTCATATACGGGACATCCCCAGTAGAACAAACTGTTAGCGCGTTGTACTTATAGACAGTGACCACACGCGTTACTGTAGAGAGATGCAAAGGTTGTGAGTTCGAGCCTCACCTGGGGAATAGTCAGATATTTTTAAACACTTTTCTCTTCGATTATTCATTAATTAATTTTCTTATTTGCACTAAATGATCGCCTCATATACGGGACATCCCCAGTAGCACAATCGGTTAGCGCGTTGTACTTATATACAGTGACCACACGCGTTACTGTAGAGAGATGCAAAGGTTGTGAGTTCGAGCCTCACCTGGGGAATTGTCTGATATTTTGAAACACTTTTATCTTCGATTATTCATTAATTAATTTTCTTATTTGCACTAAATGATCGCTTCATATACGGGACATCCCCAGTAGCACAATCGGTTAGCGCGTTGTACTTATAGACAGTGACCACACGCGTTACTGTAGAGAGATGCAAAGGTTGTGAGTTCGAGCCTCACCTGGGGAATTGTCTGATATTTTTTAACACTTTTCTCTTCGATTATTCATTAATTAATGTTCATATTTGCATTAAATGATCGCCTCATATACGGGACATCCCCAGTAGCACAATCGGTTAGCGCGTTGTACTTATAGACAGTGACCACACGCGTTACTGTAGAGAGATGCAAAGGTTGTGAGTTCGAGCCTCACCTGGGGAATTGTCTGATATTTTGAAACACTTTTATCTTCGATTATTCATTAATTAATTTTCTTATTTGCACTAAATGATCGCCTCATACACGGGACATCCCCAGTAGCACAATCGGTTAGCGCGTTGTACTTATAGACAGTGACCACACACGTTGCTGTAGAGAGATGCAAAGGTTGTGAGTTCGAGCCTAACCTGGGGAATTGTCTGATATTTTTTAACACTTTTCTCTTCGATTATTCATTAATTAATGTTCATATTTGCACTAAATGATCGCCTCATACACGGGACATCCCCAGTAGCACAATCGGTTAGCGCGTTGTACTTATAGACAGTGACCACACACGTTGCTGTAGAGAGATGCAAAGGTTGTGAGTTCGAGCCTCACCTGGGGAATTGTCTGATATTTTTTAACACTTTTCTCTTCGATTATTCATTAATTAATGTTCATATTTGCACTAAATGATCGCCTCATATACGGGACATCCCCAGTAGCACAATCGGTTAGCGCGTTGTACTTATAGACAGTGACAACACACGTAGCTGCAGAGAGATGCAAAGGTTGTGAGTTCGAGCCTCACCTAGGGAATTGTCTGATATTTTTCAACACTTTTCTCTTCGATTATACATTAATTAATTTTCTTATTTGCACTAAATGATCGCTTCATATACGGGACATCCCCAGTAGCACAATCGGTTAGCGCGTTGTACTTATAGACAGTGACCACACGCGTTACTGTAGAGAGATGCAAAGATTGTGAGTTCGAGCCTCACCTGGGGAATTGTCTGATATTTTTTAACACTTTTCTCTTCGATTATTCATTAATTAATGTTCATATTTGCACTAAATGATCGCCTCATATACGGGACATCCCCAGTAGCACAATCGGTTAGCGCGTTGTATACTTATAGACAGTGACCACACACGTTGCTGTAGAGAGATGCAAAGGTTGTGAGTTCGAGCCTCACCTGGGGAATTGTCTGATATTTTTTAACACTTTTCTCTTCGATTATTCATTAATTAATTTTCTTATTTGCACTAAATGATCGCCTCATATACGGGGCATCCCCAGTAGCACAATCGGTTAGCGCGTTGTACTTATAGACAGTGACCACACGCGTTACTGTAGAGAGATGCAAAGGTTGTGAGTTCGAGCCTCACCTGGGGAATTGTCTCATATTGTTAAACACTTTTCTCTTCGATTATTCATTAATTAATGTTCATATTTGCACTAAATGATCGCCTCATATACGGGACATCCCCAGTAGAACAAACTGTTAGCGCGTTGTACTTATAGACAGTGACCACACGCGTTACTGTAGAGAGATGCAAAGGTTGTGAGTTCGAGCCTCACCTGGGGAATAGTCAGATATTTTTAAACACTTTTCTCTTCGATTATTCATTAATTAATTTTCTTATTTGCACTAAATGATCGCCTCATATACGGGACATCCCCAGTAGCACAATCGGTTAGCGCGTTGTACTTATATACAGTGACCACACGCGTTACTGTAGAGAGATGCAAAGGTTGTGAGTTCGAGCCTCACCTGGGGAATAGTCAGATATTTTGAAACACTTTTCTCTTCGATTATTCATTAATTAATTTTCTTATTTGCACTAAATGATCGCCTCATATACGGGACATCCCCAGTAGCACAATCGGTTAGCGCGTTGTACTTATAGACAGTGACCACACGCGTTACTGTAGAGAGATGCAAAGGTTGTGAGTTCGAGCCTCACCTGGGGAATTGTCTGATATTTTTTAACACTTTTCTCTTCGATTATTCATTAATTAATGTTCATATTTGCATTAAATGATCGCCTCATATACGGGACATCCCCAGTAGCACAATCGGTTAGCGCGTTGTACTTATAGACAGTGACCACACGCGTTACTGTAGAGAGATGCAAAGGTTGTGAGTTCGAGCCTCACCTGGGGAATTGTCTGATATTTTGAAACACTTTTATCTTCGATTATTCATTAATTAATTTTCTTATTTGCACTAAATGATCGCCTCATACACGGGACATCCCCAGTAGCACAATCGGTTAGCGCGTTGTACTTATAGACAGTGACCACACACGTTGCTGTAGAGAGATGCAAAGGTTGTGAGTTCGAGCCTAACCTGGGGAATTGTCTGATATTTTTTAACACTTTTCTCTTCGATTATTCATTAATTAATGTTCATATTTGCACTAAATGATCGCCTCATACACGGGACATCCCCAGTAGCACAATCGGTTAGCGCGTTGTACTTATAGACAGTGACCACACACGTTGCTGTAGAGAGATGCAAAGGTTGTGAGTTCGAGCCTCACCTGGGGAATTGTCTGATATTTTTTAACACTTTTCTCTTCGATTATTCATTAATTAATGTTCATATTTGCACTAAATGATCGCCTCATATACGGGACATCCCCAGTAGCACAATCGGTTAGCGCGTTGTACTTATAGACAGTGACAACACACGTAGCTGCAGAGAGATGCAAAGGTTGTGAGTTCGAGCCTCACCTAGGGAATTGTCTGATATTTTTCAACACTTTTCTCTTCGATTATACATTAATTAATTTTCTTATTTGCACTAAATGATCGCTTCATATACGGGACATCCCCAGTAGCACAATCGGTTAGCGCGTTGTACTTATAGACAGTGACCACACGCGTTACTGTAGAGAGATGCAAAGATTGTGAGTTCGAGCCTCACCTGGGGAATTGTCTGATATTTTTTAACACTTTTCTCTTCGATTATTCATTAATTAATGTTCATATTTGCACTAAATGATCGCCTCATATACGGGACATCCCCAGTAGCACAATCGGTTAGCGCGTTGTATACTTATAGACAGTGACCACACACGTTGCTGTAGAGAGATGCAAAGGTTGTGAGTTCGAGCCTCACCTGGGGAATTGTCTGATATTTTTTAACACTTTTCTCTTCGATTATTCATTAATTAATTTTCTTATTTGCACTAAATGATCGCCTCATATACGGGGCATCCCCAGTAGCACAATCGGTTAGCGCGTTGTACTTATAGACAGTGACCACACGCGTTACTGTAGAGAGATGCAAAGGTTGTGAGTTCGAGCCTCACCTGGGGAATTGTCTCATATTGTTAAACACTTTTCTCTTCGATTATTCATTAATTAATGTTCATATTTGCACTAAATGATCGCCTCATATACGGGACATCCCCAGTAGAACAAACTGTTAGCGCGTTGTACTTATAGACAGTGACCACACGCGTTACTGTAGAGAGATGCAAAGGTTGTGAGTTCGAGCCTCACCTGGGGAATAGTCAGATATTTTTAAACACTTTTCTCTTCGATTATTCATTAATTAATTTTCTTATTTGCACTAAATGATCGCCTCATATACGGGACATCCCCAGTAGCACAATCGGTTAGCGCGTTGTACTTATATACAGTGACCACACGCGTTACTGTAGAGAGATGCAAAGGTTGTGAGTTCGAGCCTCACCTGGGGAATTGTCTGATATTTTGAAACACTTTTATCTTCGATTATTCATTAATTAATTTTCTTATTTGCACTAAATGATCGCTTCATATACGGGACATCCCCAGTAGCACAATCGGTTAGCGCGTTGTACTTATAGACAGTGACCACACGCGTTACTGTAGAGAGATGCAAAGGTTGTGAGTTCGAGCCTCACCTGGGGAATTGTCTGATATTTTTTAACACTTTTCTCTTCGATTATTCATTAATTAATGTTCATATTTGCACTAAATGATCGCCTCATATACGGGACATCCCCAGTAGCACAATCGGTTAGCGGCTTGTACTTATAGACAGTGACCACAAGCGTTACTGTAGAGAGATGCAAAGGTTGTGAGTTCGAGCCTCACCTGGGGAATTGTCAGATATTTTTAAACACTTTTCTCTTCGATTATTCATTAATTAATTTTCTTATTTGCACTAAATGATCGCCTCATATACGGGACATCCCCAGTAGCACAATCGGTTAGCGCGTTGTACTTATAGACAGTGACCACACGCGTTACTGTAGAGGGATGCAAAGGTTGTGAGTTCGAGCCTCACCTGGGGAATTGTCTGATATTTTGAAACACTTTTCTCTTCGATTATTCATTAATTAATTTTCTTATTTGCACTAAATGACCGCCTCATATACGGGACATCCCCAGTAGCACAATCGGTTAGCGCGTTGTACTTATAGACAGTGACCACACGCGTTGCTGTAGAGAGATGCAAAGGTTGTGAGTTCGAGCCTCACCTGGGGAAATGTCTGATATTTTTTAACACTTTTCTCTTCGATTATTCATTAATTAATTTTCTTATTTGCACTAAATGATCGCCTCACGGGACATCCCCAGTAGCACAATCGGTTAGCGCGTTGTACTTATAGACAGTGACCACACACGTTGCTGTAGAGAGATGCAAAGGTTGTGAGTTCGAGCCACACCTGGGGAATTGTCTGATATTTTTTAACACTTTTCTCTTCGATTATTCATTAATTAATGTTCATATTTGCACCAAATGATCGCCTCATATACGGGACATCCCCAGTAGCACAATCGGTTAGCGCGTTGTACTTATAGACAGTGACCACACGCGTTACTGTAGAGAGATGCAAAGGTTGTGAGTTCGAGCCTCACCTGGGGAATTGTCTGATATTTTGAAACACTTTTCTCTTCGATTATTCATTAATTAATTTTATTATTTGCACTAAATGATCGCCTCATACACGGGACATCCCCAGTAGCACAATCGGTTAGCGCGTTGTACTTATAGACAGTGACCACACGCGTTACTGTAGAGAGATGCAAAGGTTGTGAGTTCGAGCCTCACCTGGGGAATTGTCTGATATTTTTTAACACTTTTCTCTTCGATTATTCATTAATTAATTTTCTTATTTGCACTAAATGATCGCCTCATATACGGGGCATCCCCAGTAGCACAATCGGTTAGCGCGTTGTACTTATAGACAGTGACCACACGCGTTACTGTAGAGAGATGCAAAGGTTGTGAGTTCGAGCCTCACCTGGGGAATTGTCTCATATTGTTAAACACTTTTCTCTTCGATTATTCATTAATTAATGTTCATATTTGCACTAAATGATCGCCTCATATACGGGACATCCCCAGTAGAACAAACTGTTAGCGCGTTGTACTTATAGACAGTGACCACACGCGTTACTGTAGAGAGATGCAAAGGTTGTGAGTTCGAGCCTCACCTGGGGAATAGTCAGATATTTTTAAACACTTTTCTCTTCGATTATTCATTAATTAATTTTCTTATTTGCACTAAATGATCGCCTCATATACGGGACATCCCCAGTAGCACAATCGGTTAGCGCGTTGTACTTATATACAGTGACCACACGCGTTACTGTAGAGAGATGCAAAGGTTGTGAGTTCGAGCCTCACCTGGGGAATTGTCTGATATTTTGAAACACTTTTATCTTCGATTATTCATTAATTAATTTTCTTATTTGCACTAAATGATCGCTTCATATACGGGACATCCCCAGTAGCACAATCGGTTAGCGCGTTGTACTTATAGACAGTGACCACACGCGTTACTGTAGAGAGATGCAAAGGTTGTGAGTTCGAGCCTCACCTGGGGAATTGTCTGATATTTTTTAACACTTTTCTCTTCGATTATTCATTAATTAATGTTCATATTTGCACTAAATGATCGCCTCATATACGGGACATCCCCAGTAGCACAATCGGTTAGCGGCTTGTACTTATAGACAGTGACCACAAGCGTTACTGTAGAGAGATGCAAAGGTTGTGAGTTCGAGCCTCACCTGGGGAATTGTCAGATATTTTTAAACACTTTTCTCTTCGATTATTCATTAATTAATTTTCTTATTTGCACTAAATGATCGCCTCATATACGGGACATCCCCAGTAGCACAATCGGTTAGCGCGTTGTACTTATAGACAGTGACCACACGCGTTACAGTAGAGGGATGCAAAGGTTGTGAGTTCGAGCCTCACCTGGGGAATTGTCTGATATTTTGAAACACTTTTCTCTTCGATTATTCATTAATTAATTTTCTTATTTGCACTAAATGACCACCTCATATACGGGACATCCCCAGTAGCACAATCGGTTAGCGCGTTGTACTTATAGACAGTGACCACACGCGTTGCTGTAGAGAGATGCAAAGGTTGTGAGTTCGAGCCTCACCTGGGGAAATGTCTGATATTTTTTAACACTTTTCTCTTCGATTATTCATTAATTAATTTTCTTATTTGCACTAAATGATCGCCTCACGGGACATCCCCAGTAGCACAATCGGTTAGCGCGTTGTACTTATAGACAGTGACCACACACGTTGCTGTAGAGAGATGCAAAGGTTGTGAGTTCGAGCCACACCTGGGGAATTGTCTGATATTTTTTAACACTTTTCTCTTCGATTATTCATTAATTAATGTTCATATTTGCACCAAATGATCGCCTCATATACGGGACATCCCCAGTAGCACAATCGGTTAGCGCGTTGTACTTATAGACAGTGACCACACGCGTTACTGTAGAGAGATGCAAAGGTTGTGAGTTCGAGCCTCACCTGGGGAATTGTCTGATATTTTGAAACACTTTTCTCTTCGATTATTCATTAATTAATTTTATTATTTGCACTAAATGATCGCCTCATACACGGGACATCCCCAGTAGCACAATCGGTTAGCGCGTTGTACTTATAGACAGTGACCACACGCGTTACTGTAGAGAGATGCAAAGGTTGTGAGTTCGAGCCTCACCTGGGGAATTGTCTGATATTTTGAAACACTTTTCTCTTCGATTATTCATTAATTAATTTTCTTATTTGCACTAAATGATCGCCTCATATACGGGACATCCCCAGTAGCACAATCGGTTAGCGCGTTGTACTTATAGACAGTGACCACACGCGTTACTGTAGAGAGATGCAAAGGTTGTGAGTTCGAGCCTCACCTGGGGAATTGTCAGATATTTTTAAACACTTTTCTCTTCGATTATTCATTAATTAATTTTCTTATTTGCACTAAATGATCGCCTCATATACGGGACATCCCCAGTAGCACAATCGGTTAGCGCGTTGTACTTATAGACAGTGACCACACGCGTTACTGTAGAGAGATGCAAAGGTTGTGAGTTCGAGCCTCACCTGGGGAATTGTCAGATATTTTTAAACACTTTTCTCTTCGATTATTCATTAATTAATTTTCTTATTTGCACTAAATGATCGCCTCATATACGGGACATCCCCAGTAGCACAATCGGTTAGCGCGTTGTACTTATAGACAGTGACCACACGCGTTACTGTAGAGAGATGCAAAGGTTGTGAGTTCGAGCCTCACCTAGGGAATTGTCTGATATTTTTCAACACTTTTCTCTTCGATTATACATTAATTAATTTTCTTATTTGCACTAAATGATCGCTTCATATACGGGACATCCCCAGTAGCACAATCGGTTAGCGCGTTGTACTTATAGACAGTGACCACACGCGTTACAGTAGAGAGATGCAAAGATTGTGAGTTCGAGCCTCACCTGGGGAATTGTCTGATATTTTTTAACACTTTTCTCTTCGATTATTCATTAATTAATGTTCATATTTGCACTAAATGATCGCCTCATATACGGGACATCCCCAGTAGCACAATCGGTTAGCGCGTTGTATACTTATAGACAGTGACCACACACGTTGCTGTAGAGAGATGCAAAGGTTGTGAGTTCGAGCCTCAACTGGGGAATTGTCTGATATTTTTTAACACTTTTCTCTTCGATTATTCATTAATTAATTTTCTTATTTGCACTAAATGATCGCCTCATATACGGGGCATCCCCAGTAGCACAATCGGTTAGCGCGTTGTACTTATAGACAGTGACCACACGCGTTACTGTAGAGAGATGCAAAGGTTGTGAGTTCGAGCCTCACCTGGGGAATTGTCTCATATTGTTAAACACTTTTCTCTTCGATTATTCATTAATTAATGTTCATATTTGCACTAAATGATCGCCTCATATACGGGACATCCCCAGTAGAACAAACTGTTAGCGCGTTGTACTTATAGACAGTGACCACACGCGTTACTGTAGAGAGATGCAAAGGTTGTGAGTTCGAGCCTCACCTGGGGAATAGTCAGATATTTTTAAACACTTTTCTCTTCGATTATTCATTAATTAATTTTCTTATTTGCACTAAATGATCGCCTCATATACGGGACATCCCCAGTAGCACAATCGGTTAGCGCGTTGTACTTATATACAGTGACCACACGCGTTACTGTAGAGAGATGCAAAGGTTGTGAGTTCGAGCCTCACCTGGGGAATTGTCTGATATTTTGAAACACTTTTATCTTCGATTATTCATTAATTAATTTTCTTATTTGCACTAAATGATCGCTTCATATACGGGACATCCCCAGTAGCACAATCGGTTAGCGCGTTGTACTTATAGACAGTGACCACACGCGTTACTGTAGAGAGATGCAAAGGTTGTGAGTTCGAGCCTCACCTGGGGAATTGTCTGATATTTTTTAACACTTTTCTCTTCGATTATTCATTAATTAATGTTCATATTTGCACTAAATGATCGCCTCATATACGGGACATCCCCAGTAGCACAATCGGTTAGCGGCTTGTACTTATAGACAGTGACCACAAGCGTTACTGTAGAGAGATGCAAAGGTTGTGAGTTCGAGCCTCACCTGGGGAATTGTCAGATATTTTTAAACACTTTTCTCTTCGATTATTCATTAATTAATTTTCTTATTTGCACTAAATGATCGCCTCATATACGGGACATCCCCAGTAGCACAATCGGTTAGCGCGTTGTACTTATAGACAGTGACCACACGCGTTACTGTAGAGGGATGCAAAGGTTGTGAGTTCGAGCCTCACCTGGGGAATTGTCTGATATTTTGAAACACTTTTCTCTTCGATTATTCATTAATTAATTTTCTTATTTGCACTAAATGACCGCCTCATATACGGGACATCCCCAGTAGCACAATCGGTTAGCGCGTTGTACTTATAGACAGTGACCACACGCGTTGCTGTAGAGAGATGCAAAGGTTGTGAGTTCGAGCCTCACCTGGGGAAATGTCTGATATTTTTTAACACTTTTCTCTTCGATTATTCATTAATTAATTTTCTTATTTGCACTAAATGATCGCCTCACGGGACATCCCCAGTAGCACAATCGGTTAGCGCGTTGTACTTATAGACAGTGACCACACACGTTGCTGTAGAGAGATGCAAAGGTTGTGAGTTCGAGCCACACCTGGGGAATTGTCTGATATTTTTTAACACTTTTCTCTTCGATTATTCATTAATTAATGTTCATATTTGCACCAAATGATCGCCTCATATACGGGACATCCCCAGTAGCACAATCGGTTAGCGCGTTGTACTTATAGACAGTGACCACACGCGTTACTGTAGAGAGATGCAAAGGTTGTAAGTTCGAGCCTCACCTGGGGAATTGTCTGATATTTTGAAACACTTTTCTCTTCGATTATTCATTAATTAATTTTATTATTTGCACTAAATGATCGCCTCATACACGGGACATCCCCAGTAGCACAATCGGTTAGCGCGTTGTACTTATAGACAGTGACCACACGCGTTACTGTAGAGAGATGCAAAGGTTGTGAGTTCGAGCCTCACCTGGGGAATTGTCTGATATTTTGAAACACTTTTCTCTTCGATTATTCATTAATTAATTTTCTTATTTGCACTAAATGATCGCCTCATATACGGGACATCCCCAGTAGCACAATCGGTTAGCGCGTTGTACTTATAGACAGTGACCACACGCGTTACTGTAGAGAGATGCAAAGGTTGTGAGTTCGAGCCTCACCTGGGGAATTGTCAGATATTTTTAAACACTTTTCTCTTCGATTATTCATTAATTAATTTTCTTATTTGCACTAAATGATCGCCTCATATACGGGACATCCCCAGTAGCACAATCGGTTAGCGCGTTGTACTTATAGACAGTGACCACACGCGTTACTGTAGAGAGATGCAAAGGTTGTGAGTTCGAGCTTCACCTGGGGAATTGTCAGATATTTTTAAACACTTTTCTCTTCGATTATTCATTAATTAATTTTCTTATTTGCACTAAATGATCGCCTCATATACGGGACATCCCCAGTAGCACAATCGGTTAGCGCGTTGTACTTATAGACAGTGACCACACGCGTTACTGTAGAGAGATGCAAAGGTTGTGAGTTCGAGCCTCACCTGGGGAATTGTCAGATATTTTGAAACACTTTTATCTTCGATTATTCATTAATTAATTTTCTTATTTGCACTAAATGATCGCCTCATATACGGGACATCCCCAGTAGCACAATCGGTTAGCGCGTTGTACTTATAGACAGTGACCACACGCGTTACTGTAGAGAGATGCAAAGGTTGTGAGTTCGAGCCTCACCTGGGGAATTGTCTGATATTTTGAAACACTTTTATCTTCGATTATTCATTAATTAATTTTCTTATTTGCACTAAATGATCGCCTCATACACGGGACATCCCCAGTAACACAATCGGTTAGCGCGTTGTACTTATAGACAGTGACCACACACGTTGCTGTAGAGAGATGCAAAGGTTGTGAGTTCGAGCCTAACCTGGGGAATTGTCTGATATTTTTTAACACTTTTCTCTTCGATAATTCATTAATTAATGTTCATATTTGCACTAAATGATCGCCTCATACACGGGACATCCCCAGTAGCACAATCGGTTAGCGCGTTGTACTTATAGACAGTGACCACACACGTTGCTGTAGAGAGATGCAAAGGTTGTGAGTTCGAGCCTCACCTGGGGAATTGTCTGATATTTTTTAACACTTTTCTCTTCGATTATTCATTAATTAATGTTCATATTTGCACTAAATGATCGCCTCATATACGGGACATCCCCATTAGCACAATCGGTTAGCGCGTTGTACTTATAGACAGTGACAACACACGTTGCTGCAGAGAGATGCAAAGGTTGTGAGTTCGAGCCTCACCTAGGGAATTGTCTGATATTTTTCAACACTTTTCTCTTCGATTATACATTAATTAATGTTCTTATTTGCACTAAATGATCGCTTCATATACGGGACATCCCCAGTAGCACAATCGGTTAGCGCGTTGTACTTATAGACAGTGACCACACGCGTTACTGTAGAGAGATGCAAAGGTTGTGAGTTCGAGCCTCACCTGGGGAATTGTCTGATATTTTTCAACACTTTTCTCTTCGATTATTCATTAATTAATGTTCATATTTGCACTAAATGATCGCCTCATATACGGGACATCCCCAGTAGCACAATCGGTTAGCGCGTTGTATACTTATAGACAGTGACCACACACGTTGCTGTAGAGAGATGCAAAGGTTGTGAGTTCGAGCCTCACCTGGGGAATTGTCTGATATTTTTTAACACTTTTCTCTTCGATTATTCATTAATTAATTTTCTTATTTGCACTAAATGATCGCCTCATATACGGGGCATCCCCAGTAGCACAATCGGTTAGAGAGATGCAAAGGTTGTGAGTTCGAGCCTCACCTGGGGAATTGTCTGATATTGTTAAACACTTTTCTCTTCGATTATTCATTAATTAATGTTCATATTTGCACTAAATGATCGCCTCATATACGGGACATCCCCAGTAGAACAAACTGTTAGCGCGTTGTACTTATAGACAGTGACCACACGCGTTACTGTAGAGAGATGCAAAGGTTGTGAGTTCGAGCCTCACCTGGGGAATTGTCAGATATTTTTAAACACTTTTCTCTTCGATTATTCATTAATTAATTTTCTTATTTGCACTAAATGATCGCCTCATATACGGGACATCCCCAGTAGCACAATCGGTTAGCGCGTTGTACTTATATACAGTGACCACACGCGTTACTGTAGAGAGATGCAAAGGTTGTGAGTTCGAGCCTCACCTGGGGAATTGTCTGATATTTTGAAACACTTTTATCTTCGATTATTCATTAATTAATTTTCTTATTTGCACTAAATGATCGCTTCATATACGGGACATCCCCAGTAGCACAATCGGTTAGCGCGTTGTACTTATAGACAGTGACCACACGCGTTACTGAAGAGAGATGCAAAGGTTGTGAGTTCGAGCCTCACCTGGGGAATTGTCTGATATTTTTTAACACTTTTCTCTTCGATTATTCATTAATTAATGTTCATATTTGCACTAAATGATCGCCTCATATACGGGACATCCCCAGTAGCACAATCGGTTAGCGCGTTGTACTTATAGACAGTGACCACACGCGTTACTGTAGAGAGATGCAAAGGTTGTGAGTTCGAGCCTCACCTGGGGAATTGTCAGATATTTTTAAACACTTTTCTCTTCGATTATTCATTAATTAATTTTCTTATTTGCACTAAATGATCGCCTCATATACGGGACATCCCCAGTAGCACAATCGGTTAGCGCGTTGTACTTATAGACAGTGACCACACGCGTTACTGTAGAGGGATGCAAAGGTTGTGAGTTCGAGCCTCACCTGGGGAATTGTCTGATATTTTGAAACACTTTTCTCTTCGATTATTCATTAATTAATTTTCTTATTTGCACTAAATGATCGCCTCATACACGGGACATCCCCAGTAACACAATCGGTTAGCACGTTGTACTTATAGACAGTGACCACACACGTTGCTGTAGAGAGATGCAAAGGTTGTGAGTTCGAGCCTAACCTGGGGAATTGTCTGATATGTTTTAACACTTTTCTCTTCGATTATTCATTAATTAATGTTCATATTTGCACTAAATGATTGCCTCATACACGGGACATCCCCAGTAGCACAATCGGTTAGCGCGTTGTACTTATAGACAGTGACCACACACGTTGCTGTAGAGAGATGCAAAGGTTGTGAGTTCGAGCCTCACCTGGGGAATTGTCTGATATTTTTTAACACTTTTCTCTTCGATTATTCATTAATTAATGTTCATATTTGCACTAAATGATCGCCTCATATACGGGACATCCCCAGTAGCACAATCGGTTAGCGCGTTGTACTTATAGACAGTGACAACACACGTTGCTGCAGAGAGATGCAAAGGTTGTGAGTTCGAGCCTCACCTAGGGAATTGTCAGATATTTTTAAACACTTTTCTCTTCGATTATTCATTAATTAATTTTCTTATTTGCACTAAATGATCGCCTCATATACGGGACATCCCCAGTAGCACAATCGGTTAGCGCGTTGTACTTATAGATAGTGACCACACGCGTTACTGTAGAGAGATGCAAAGGTTGTGAGTTCGAGCCTCACCTGGGGAATTGTCAGATATTTTTAAACACTTTTCTCTTCGATTATTCATTAATTAATTTTCTTATTTGCACTAAATGATCGCCTCATATACGGGACATCCCCAGTAGCACAATCGGTTAGCGCGTTGTACTTATAGACAGTGACCACACGCGTTACTGTAGAGAGATGCAAAGGTTGTGAGTTCGAGCCTCACCTGGGGAATTGTCTGATATTGTTAAACACTTTTCTCTTCGATTATTCATTAATTAATGTTCATATTTGCACTAAATGATCGCCTCATATACGGGACATCCCCAGTAGAACAAACTGTTAGCGCGTTGTACTTATAGACAGTGACCACACGCGTTACTGTAGAGAGATGCAAAGGTTGTGAGTTCGAGCCTCACCTGGGGAATTGTCAGATATTTTTAAACACTTTTCTCTTCGATTATTCATTAATTAATTTTCTTATTTGCACTAAATGATCGCCTCATATACGGGACATCCCCAGTAGCACAATCGGTTAGCGCGTTGTACTTATATACAGTGACCACACGCGTTACTGTAGAGAGATGCAAAGGTTGTGAGTTCGAGCCTCACCTGGGGAATTGTCTGATATTTTGAAACACTTTTATCTTCGATTATTCATTAATTAATTTTCTTATTTGCACTAAATGATCGCTTCATATACGGGACATCCCCAGTAGCACAATCGGTTAGCGCGTTGTACTTATAGACAGTGACCACACGCGTTACTGTAGAGAGATGCAAAGGTTGTGAGTTCGAGCCTCACCTGGGGAATTGTCTGATATTTTTTAACACTTTTCTCTTCGATTATTCATTAATTAATGTTCATATTTGCACTAAATGATCGCCTCATATACGGGACATCCCCAGTAGCACAATCGGTTAGCGCGTTGTACTTATAGACAGTGACCACACGCGTTACTGTAGAGAGATGCAAAGGTTGTGAGTTCGAGCCTCACCTGGGGAATTGTCAGATATTTTTAAACACTTTTCTCTTCGATTATTCATTAATTAATTTTCTTATTTGCACTAAATGATCGCCTCATATACGGGACATCCCCAGTAGCACAATCGGTTAGCGCGTTGTACTTATAGACAGTGACCACACGCGTTACTGTAGAGGGATGCAAAGGTTGTGAGTTCGAGCCTCACCTGGGGAATTGTCTGATATTTTGAAACACTTTTCTCTTCGATTATTCATTAATTAATTATCTTATTTGCACTAAATGATCGCCTCATACACGGGACATCCCCAGTAACACAATCGGTTAGCACGTTGTACTTATAGACAGTGACCACACACGTTGCTGTAGAGAGATGCAAAGGTTGTGAGTTCGAGCCTAACCTGGGGAATTGTCTGATATGTTTTAACACTTTTCTCTTCGATTATTCATTAATTAATGTTCATATTTGCACTAAATGATCGCCTCATACACGGGACATCCCCAGTAGCACAATCGGTTAGCGCGTTGTACTTATAGACAGTGACCACACACGTTGCTGTAGAGAGATGCAAAGGTTGTGAGTTCGAGCCTCACCTGGGGAATTGTCTGATATTTTTTAACACTTTTCTCTTCGATTATTCATTAATTAATGTTCATATTTGCACTAAATGATCGCCTCATATACGGGACATCCCCAGTAGCACAATCGGTTAGCGCGTTGTACTTATAGACAGTGACAACACACGTTGCTGCAGAGAGATGCAAAGGTTGTGAGTTCGAGCCTCACCTAGGGAATTGTCAGATATTTTTAAACACTTTTCTCTTCGATTATTCATTAATTAATTTTCTTATTTGCACTAAATGATCGCCTCATATACGGGACATCCCCAGTAGCACAATCGGTTAGCGCGTTGTACTTATAGACAGTGACCACACGCGTTACTGTAGAGAGATGCAAAGGTTGTGAGTTCGAGCCTCACCTGGGGAATTGTCTGATATTTTGAAACACTTTTATCTTCGATTATTCATTAATTAATGTTCATATTTGCACTAAATGATCGCCTCATATACGGGACATCCCAAGTAGCACAATCGATTAGCGCGTTGTACTTATAGACAGTGACCACACGCGTTGCTGTAGAGAGATGCAAAGGTTGTGAGTTCGAGCCTCACCTAGGGAAATGTCTGATATTTTTTAACACTTTTCTCTTCGATTATTCATTAATTAATTTTCTTATTTGCACTAAATGATCGCCTCACGGGACATCCCCAGTAGCACAATCGGTTAGCGCGTTGTACTTATAGACAGTGACCACACACGTTGCTGTAGAGAGATGCAAAGGTTGTGAGTTCGAGCCACACCTGGGGAATTGTCTGATATTTTTTAACACTTTTCTCTTCGATTATTCATTAATTAATGTTCATATTTGCACCAAATGATCGCCTCATATACGGGACATCCCCAGTAGCACAATTGGTTAGCGCGTTGTACTTATAGACAGTGACCACACGCGTTGCTGTAGAGAGATGCAAAGGTTGTGAGTTCGAGCCTCACCTGGGGAATTGTCTGATATTTTTAAACACTTTTCTCTTCGATTATTCATTAATTAATTTTACTATTTGCACTAAATGATCGCCTCATACGCGGGACATCCCCAGTAGCACAATCGGTTAGCGCGTTGTACTTATAGACAATAACCACACGCGTTGCTGTAGAGAGATGCAAAGGTTGTGAGTTCGAGCCTCACCTGGGGAATTGTCTGATATTTTTAAACACTTTTCTCTTCGATTATTTATTAATTAATGTTCATATTAATGGACTAAATGATCGCCTCATACACGGGACATCCCCAGTAGCACAATCGGTTAGCGCGTTGTACTTATAGACAGTGACCAAACGCGTTACTGTAGAGAGATGCAAAGGTTGTGAGTTCGAGCCTCACCTGGGGAATTGTCTGATATTTTTAAACACTTTTCTCTTCGATTATTCATTAATTAATGTTCATATTAATGGACTAAATGATCGCCTCATACACGGGACATCCCCAGTAGCACAATCGGTTAGCGCGTTGTACTTATAGACAGTGACCACACGCGTTACTGTAGAGGGATGCAAAGGTTGTGAGTTCGAGCCTCACCTGGGGAATTGTCTGATATTTTGAAACACTTTTCTCTTCGATTATTCATTAATTAATTTTCTTATTTGCACTAAATGACCGCCTCATATACGGGACATCCCCAGTAGCACAATCGGTTAGCGCGTTGTACTTATAGACACTGACCACACGCGTTGCTGTAGAGAGATGCAAAGGTTGTGAGTTCGAGCCTCACCTGGGGAAATGTCTGATATTTTTTAACACTTTTCTCTTCGATTATTCATTAATTAATTTTCTTATTTGCACTAAATGATCGCCTCACGGGACATCCCCAGTAGCACAATCGGTTAGCGCGTTGTACTTATAGACAGTGACCACACACGTTGCTGTAGAGAGATGCAAAGGTTGTGAGTTCGAGCCACACCTGGGGAATTGTCTGATATTTTTTAACACTTTTCTCTTCGATTATTCATTAATTAATGTTCATATTTGCACCAAATGATCGCCTCATATACGGGACATCCCCAGTAGCACAATCGGTTAGCGCGTTGTACTTATAGACAGTGACCACACGCGTTACTGTAGAGAGATGCAAAGGTTGTGAGTTCGAGCCTCACCTGGGGAATTGTCAGATATTTTTAAACACTTTTCTCTTCGATTATTCATTAATTAATTTTCTTATTTGCACTAAATGATCGCCTCATATACGGGACATCCCCAGTAGCACAATCGGTTAGCGCGTTGTACTTATAGACAGTGACCACACGCGTTACTGTAGAGAGATGCAAAGGTTGTGAGTTCGAGCCTCACCTGGGGAATTGTCTGATATTTTGAAACACTTTTATCTTCGATTATTCATTAATTAATGTTCATATTTGCACTAAATGATCGCCTCATATACGGGACATCCCCAGTAGCACAATCGGTTAGCGCGTTGTACTTATAGACAGTGACCACACGCGTTACTGTAGAGAGATGCAAAGGTTGTGAGTTCGAGCCTCACCTGGGGAATTGTCAGATATTTTTAAACACTTTTCTCTTCGATTATTCATTAATTAATTTTCTTATTTGCACTAAATGATCGCCTCATATACGGGACATCCCCAGTAGCACAATCGGTTAGCGCGTTGTACTTATAGACAGTGACCACACGCGTTACTGTAGAGGGATGCAAAGGTTGTGAGTTCGAGCCTCACCTGGGGAATTGTCTGATATTTTGAAACACTTTTTCTCTTCGATTATTTATTAATTAATTTTCTTATTTGCACTAAATGACCGCCTCATATACGGGACATCCCCAGTAGCACAATCGGTTAGCGCGTTGTACTTATAGACAGTGACCACACGCGTTGCTGTAGAGAGATGCAAAGGTTGTGAGTTCGAGCCTCACCTGGGGAAATGTCTGATATTTTTTAACACTTTTCTCTTCGATTATTCATTAATTAATTTTCTTATTTGCACTAAATGATCGCCTCACGGGACATCCCCAGTAGCACAATCGGTTAGCGCGTTGTACTTATAGACAGTGACCACACACGTTGCTGTAGAGAGATGCAAAGGTTGTGAGTTCGAGCCACACCTGGGGAATTGTCTGATATTTTTTAACACTTTTATCTTCGATTATTCATTAATTAATGTTCATATTTGCACTAAATGATCGCCTCATATACGGGACATCCCCAGTAGCACAATCGGTTAGCGCGTTGTACTTATAGACAGTGACCACACGCGTTACTGTAGAGAGATGCAAAGGTTGTGAGTTCGAGCCTCACCTGGGGAATTGTCAGATATTTTTAAACACTTTTCTCTTCGATTATTCATTAATTAATGTTCATATTAATGGACTAAATGATCGCCTCATACACGGGACATCCCCAGTAGCACAATCGGTTAGCGCGTTGTACTTATAGACAGTGACCAAACGCGTTACTGTAGAGAGATGCAAAGGTTGTGAGTTCGAGCCTCACCTGGGGAATTGTCTGATATTTTTAAACACTTTTCTCTTCGATTATTCATTAATTAATGTTCATATTAATGGACTAAATGATCGCCTCATACACGGGACATCCCCAGTAGCACAATCGGTTAGCGCGTTGTACTTATAGACAGTGACCACACGCGTTACTGTAGAGGGATGCAAAGGTTGTGAGTTCGAGCCTCACTTGGGGAATTGTCTGATATTTTGAAACACTTTTCTCTTCGATTATTCATTAATTAATTTTCTTATTTGCACTAAATGACCGCCTCATATAAGGGACATCCCCAGTAGCACAATCGGTTAGCGCGTTGTACTTATAGACAGTGACCACACGCGTTGCTGTAGAGAGATGCAAAGGTTGTGAGTTCGAGCCTCACCTGGGGAAATGTCTGATATTTTTTAACACTTTTCTCTTCGATTATTCATTAATTAATTTTCTTATTTGCACTAAATGATCGCCTCACGGGACATCCCCAGTAGCACAATCGGTTAGCGCGTTGTACTTATAGACAGTGACCACACACGTTGCTGTAGAGAGATGCAAAGGTTGTGAGTTCGAGCCACACCTGGGGAATTGTCTGATATTTTTTAACACTTTTCTATTCGATTATTCATTAATTAATGTTCATATTTGCACCAAATGATCGCCTCATATACGGGACATCCCCAGTAGCACAATCGGTTAGCGCGTTGTACTTATAGACAGTGACCACACGCGTTACTGTAGAGAGATGCAGAGGTTGTGAGTTCGAGCCTCACCTGGGGAATTGTCAGATATTTTTAAACACTTTTCTCTTCGATTATTCATTAATTAATTTTCTTATTTGCACTAAATAATCGCCTCATATACGGGACATCCCCAGTAGCACAATCGGTTAGCGCGTTGTACTTATAGACAGTGACCACACGCGTTACTGTAGAGAGATACAAAGGTTGTGAGTTCGAGCCTCACCTGGGGAATTGTCTGATATTTTGAAACACTTTTATCTTCGATTATTCATTAATTAATGTTCATATTTGCACTAAATGATCGCCTCATATACGGGACATCCCCAGTAGCACAATCGGTTAGCGCGTTGTACTTATAGACAGTGACCACACGCGTTACTGTAGAGAGATGCAAAGGTTGTGAGTTCGAGCCTCACCTGGGGAATTGTCAGATATTTTTAAACACTTTTCTCTTCGATTATTCATTAATTAATTTTCTTATTTGCACTAAATGATCGCCTCATATACGGGACATCCCCAGTAGCACAATCGGTTAGCGCGTTGTACTTATAGACAGTGACCACACGCGTTACTGTAGAGGGATGCAAAGGTTGTGAGTTCGAGCCTCACCTAGGGAATTGTCTGATATTTTGAAACACTTTTTCTCTTCGATTATTCATTAATTAATTTTCTTATTTGCACTAAATGACCGCCTCATATACGGGACATCCCCAGTAGCACAATCGGTTAGCGCGTTGTACTTATAGACAGTGACCACACGCGTTGCTGTAGAGAGATGCAAAGGTTGTGAGTTCGAGCCTCACCTGGGGAAATGTCTGATATTTTTTAACACTTTTCTCTTCGATTATTCATTAATTAATTTTCTTATTTGCACTAAATGATCGCCTCACGGGACATCCCCAGTAGCACAATCGGTTAGCGCGTTGTACTTATAGACAGTGACCACACACGTTGCTGTAGAGAGATGCAAAGGTTGTGAGTTCGAGCCACACCTGGGGAATTGTCTAATATTTTTTAACACTTTTCTCTTCGATTATTCATTAATTAATGTTCATATTTGCACCCAATGATCGACTCATATACGGGACATCCCCAGTAGCACAATCGGTTAGCGCGTTGTACTTATAGACAGTGACCACACGCGTTACTGTAGATAGATGCAAAGGTTGTGAGTTCGAGCCTCACCTGGGGAATTGTCTGATATTTTGAAACACTTTTCTCTTCGATTATTCATTAATTAATTTTATTATTTGCACTAAATGATCGCCTCATATACGGGACATCCCCAGTAGCACAATCGGTTAGCGCGTTGTACTTATAGACAGTGACCACACACGTTGCTGTAGAGAGATGCAAAGGTTGTGAGTTCGAGCCTCACCTGGGGAATTGTCTGATATTTGTTAACACTTTTCTCTTCTATTATTCATAAATTAATGTTCATATTAATGGACTAAATGATCGCCTCATACACGGGACATCCCCAGTAGCACAATCGGTTAGCGCGTTGTACTTATAGACAGTGACCACACGCGTTACTGTAGAGGGATGCAAAGGTTGTGAGTTCGAGCCTCACCTAGGGAATTGTCTGATATTTTGAAACACTTTTTCTCTTCGATTATTCATTAATTAATTTTCTTATTTGCACTAAATGACCGCCTCATATACGGGACATCCCCAGTAGCACAATCGGTTAGCGCGTTGTACTTATAGACAGTGACCACACGCGTTGCTGTAGAGAGATGCAAAGGTTGTGAGTTCGAGCCTCACCTGGGGAAATGTCTGATATTTTTAAACACTTTTCTCTTCGATTATTCATTAATTAATTTTCTTATTTGCACTAAATGATCGCCTCATATACGGGACATCCCCAGTAGCACAATCGGTTAGCGCGTTGTACTTATAGACAGTGACCACACGCGTTACTGTAGAGGGATGCAAAGGTTGTGAGTTCGAGCCTCACCTAGGGAATTGTCTGATATTTTGAAACACTTTTTCTCTTCGATTATTCATTAATTAATTTTCTTATTTGCACTAAATGACCGCCTCATATACGGGACATCCCCAGTAGCACAATCGGTTAGCGCGTTGTACTTATAGACAGTGACCACACGCGTTGCTGTAGAGAGATGCAAAGGTTGTGAGTTCGAGCCTCACCTGGGGAAATGTCTGATATTTTTTAACACTTTTCTCTTCGATTATTCATTAATTAATTTTCTTATTTGCACTAAATGATCGCCTCACGGGACATCCCCAGTAGCACAATCGGTTAGCGCGTTGTACTTATAGACAGTGACCACACACGTTGCTGTAGAGAGATGCAAAGGTTGTGAGTTCGAGCCACACCTGGGGAATTGTCTAATATTTTTTAACACTTTTCTCTTCGATTATTCATTAATTAATGTTCATATTTGCACCCAATGATCGCCTCATATACGGAACATCCCCAGTAGCACAATCGGTTAGCGCGTTGTACTTATAGACAGTGACCACACGCGTTACTGTAGAGAGATGCAAAGGTTGTGAGTTCGAGCCTCACCTGGGGAATTGTCTGATATTTTGAAACACTTTTCTCTTCGATTATTCATTAATTAATTTTATTATTTGCACTAAATGATCGCCTCATATACGGGACATCCCCAGTAGCACAATCGGTTAGCGCGTTGTACTTATAGACAGTGACCACACACGTTGCTGTAGAGAGATGCAAAGGTTGTGAGTTCGAGCCTCACCTGGGGAATTGTTTGATATTTGTTAACACTTTTCTCTTCTATTATTCATAAATTAATGTTCATATTAATGGACTAAATGATCGCCTCATACACGGGACATCCCCAGTAGCACAATCGGTTAGCGCGTTGTACTTATAGACAGTGACCACACGCGTTGCTGTAGAGAGATGCAAAGGTTGTGAGTTCGAGCCTCACCTGGGGAATTGTCTGATATTTTTAAACACTTTTCTCTTCGATTATTCATTAATTAATTTTACTATTTGCACTAAATGATCGCCTCATACGCGGGACATCCCCAGTAGCACAATCGGTTAGCGCGTTGTACTTATAGACAATGACCACACGCGTTGCTGTAGAGAGATGCAAAGGTTGTGAGTTCGAGCCTCACCTGGGGAATTGTCTGATATTTTTAAACACTTTTCTCTTCGATTATTCATTAATTAATGTTCATATTAATTGACTAAATGATCGCCTCATACACGGGACATCCCCAGTAGCACAATCGGTTAGCGCGTTGTACTTATAGACAGTGACCAAACGCGTTACTGTAGAGAGATGCAAAGGTTGTGAGTTCGAGCCTCACCTGGGGAATTGTCTGATATTTTTAAACACTTTTCTCTTCGATTATTCATTAATTAATGTTCATATTAATGGACTAAATGATCGCCTCATACACGGGACATCCCCAGTAGCACAATCGGTTAGCGCGTTGTACTTATAGACAGTGACCACACGCGTTACTGTAGAGGGATGCAAAGGTTGTGAGTTCGAGCCTCACCTGGGGAATTGTCTGATATTTTGAAACACTTTTCTCTTCGATTATTCATTAATTAATTTTCTTATTTGCACTAAATGACCGCCTCATATACGGGACATCCCCAGTAGCACAATCGGTTAGCGCGTTGTACTTATAGACAGTGACCACACGCGTTGCTGTAGAGAGATGCAAAGGTTGTGAGTTCGAGCCTCACCTGGGGAAATGTCTGATATTTTTAAACACTTTTCTCTTCGATTATTCATTAATTAATTTTCTTATTTGCACTAAATGATCGCCTCACGGGACATCCCCAGTAGCACAATCGGTTAGCGCGTTGTACTTATAGACAGTGACCACACACGTTGCTGTAGAGAGATGCAAAGGTTGTGAGTTCGAGCCACACCTGGGGAATTGTCTGATATTTGTTAACACTTTTCTCTTCGATTATTCATTAATTAATGTTCATATTTGCACCAAATGATCGCCTCATATACGGGACATCCCCAGTAGCACAATCGGTTAGCGCGTTGTACTTATAGACATTGACCAGACGCGTTACTATAGAGAGATGCAAAGGTTGTGAGTTCGAGCCTCACCTGGGGAATTGTCTGATATTTTGAAACACTTTTCTCTTCGATTATTCATTAATTAATTTTATTATTTGCACTAAATGATCGCCTCATACACGGGACATCCCCAGTAGCACAATCGGTTAGCGCGTTGTACTTATAGACAGTGACCACACACGTTGCTGTAGAGAGATGCAAAGGTTGTGAGTTCGAGCCTCACCTGGGGAATTGTCTGATATTTTTAAACACTTTTCTATTCGATTATTCATTAATTAATTTTCTTATTTGCACTAAATGATCGCCTCATATACGGGACATCCCCAGTAGCACAATCGGTTAGCGCGTTGTACTTAGAGACAGTGACCACACGCGTTACTGTAGAGAGATGCAAAGGTTGTGAGTTCGAGCCTCACCTGGGGAATTGTCAGATATTTTTAAACACTTTTCTCTTCGATTATTCATTAATTAATTTTCTTATTTGCACTAAATGATCGCCTCATATACGGGACATCCCCAGTAGCACAATCGGTTAGCGCGTTGTACTTATAGACAGTGACCACACGCGTTACTGTAGAGAGATGCAAAGGTTGTGAGTTCGAGCCTCACCTGGGGAATTGTCTGATATTTTGAAACACTTTTATCTTCGATTATTCATTAATTAATTTTCTTATTTGCACTAAATGATCGCCTCATACACGGGACATCCCCAGTAGCACAATCGGTTAGCGCGTTGTACATATAGACAGTGACCACACACGTTGCTGTAGAGAGATGCAAAGGTTGTGAGTTCGAGCCTAACCTGGGGAATTGTCTGATATTTTTTAACACTTTTCTCTTCGATTATTCATTAATTAATGTTCATATTTGCACTAAATGATCGCCTCATACACGGGACATCCCCAGTAGCACAATCGGTTAGCGCGTTGTACTTATAGACAGTGACCACACACGTTGCTGTAGAGAGATGCAAAGGTTGTGAGTTCGAGCCTCACCTGGGGAATTGTCTGATATTTTTTAACACTTTTCTCTTCGATTATTCATTAATTAATGTTCATATTTGCACTAAATGATCGCCTCGTATACGGGACATCCCCAGTAGCACAATCGGTTAGCGCGTTGTACTTATAGACAGTGACAACACACGTTGCTGCAGAGAGATGCAAAGGTTGTGAGTTCGAGCCTCACCTAGGGAATTGTCTGATATTTTTCAACACTTTTCTCTTCGATTATACATTAATTAATGTTCTTATTTGCACTAAATGATCGCTTCATATACGGGACATCCCCAGTAGCACAATCGGTTAGCGCGTTGTACTTATAGACAGTGACCACACGCGTTACTGTAGAGAGATGCAAAGGTTGTGAGTTCGAGCCTCACCTGGGGAATTGTCTGATATTTTTTAACACTTTTCTCTTCGATTATTCATTAATTAATGTTCATATTTGCACTAAATGAACGCCTCATATACGGGACATCCCCAGTAGCACAATCGGTTAGCGCGTTGTATACTTATAGACAGTGACCACACACGTTGCTGTAGAGAGATGCAAAGGTTGTGAGTTCGAGCCTCACCTGGGGAATTGTCTAATATTTTTAAACACTTTTCTCTTCGATTATTCATTAATTAATGTTCATATTTGCACTAAATGATCGCCTCATATACGGGACATCCCCAGTAGAACAAACTGTTAGCGCGTTGTACTTATAGACAGTGACCACACACGTTGCTGTAGAGAGATGCAAAGGTTGTGAGTTCGAGCCTCACCTGGGGAATTGTCTGATATTTTTTAACACTTTTCTATACGATTATTCATTAATTAATTTTCTGATTTGCACTAAATGATCGCCTCATATACGGGACATCCCCAGTAGCACAATCGGTTAGCGCGTTGTACTTATAGACAGTGACCAAACGCGTTACTGTAGAGAGATGCAAAGGTTGTGAGTTCGAGCCTCACCTGGGGAATTGTCAGATATTTTGAAACACTTTTATCTTCGATTATTCATTAATTAATTTTCTTATTTGCACTAAATGATCGCCTCATACACGGGACATCCCCAGTAGCACAGTCGGTTAGCGAGTTGTACTTATAGACAGTGACCACACACGTTGCTGTAGAGAGATGCAAATGTTGTGAGTTCGAGCCTCACCTGGGGAATTGTCTGATATTTTTTAACACTTTTCTCTTCGATTATTCATTAATTAATGTTCATATTTGCACTAAATGATCGCCTCATATACGGGACATCCCCAGTAGCACAATCGGTTAGCGCGTTGTACTTATAGACAGTGACCACACACGTTGCTGCAGAGAGATGCAAAGGTAGTGAGTTCGAGCCTCACCTAGGGAATTGTCTGATATTTTTCAACACTTTTCTCTTCGATTATTCATTAATTAATTTTCTTATTTGCACTAAATGATCGCTTCATATAAGGGACATCCCCAGTAGCACAATCGGTTAGCGCGTTGTACTTATAGACAGTGACCACACACGTTGCTGTAGAGAGATGTAAAGGTTGTGAGTTCGAGCCTCACCTGGGGAATTGTCTGATATTTTTTAACACTTTTCTCTTCGATTATTCTTAATTAATGTTCATATTTGAACTAAATGATCGCCTCATATACGGGACATCCCCAGTAGCACAATCGGTTAGCGTGTTGTACTTATAGACAGTGACCACACACGTTGCTGTAGAGAGATGCAAAGGTTGTGAGTTCGAGCCTAACCTGGGGAATTGTCTGATATTTTTTAACACTTTTCTCTTCGATTATTCATTAATTAATTTTCTTATTTGCACTAAATGATCGCCTCATATACGGGACATCCCCAGTAGCACAATCGGTTAGCGCGTTGTACTTATAGACAGTGACCACACGCGTTACTGTAGAGAGATGCAAAGGTTGTGAGTTCGAGCCTCACCTGGGGAATTGTCTGATATTTTTTAACACTTTTCTTTTCGATTATTCATTAATTAATATTCTTGTTAATGGACTAAATGATCGCCTCATACACGGGACATCCCCAGTAGCACAACCGGTTAGCGCGTTGTACTTATAGACAGTGACCACACACGTTGCTGTAGAGAGATGCAAAGGTTTTGAGTTCGAGCCACACCTGGGGAATTGTCTGATATTTTTAAACACTTTTCTCTTCGATTATTCATTAATTAATGTTCATATTTGCACCAAATGATCGCCTCATACACGGGACATCCCCAGTAGCACAGTCGGTTAGCGAGTTGTACTTATAGACAGTGACCACACACGTTGCTGTAGAGAGATGCAAATGTTGTGAGTTCGAGCCTCACCTGGGGAATTGTCTGATATTTTTTAACACTTTTCTCTTCGATTATTCATTAATTAATGTTCATATTTGCACTAAATGATCGCCTCATATACGGGACATCCCCAGTAGCACAATCGGTTAGCGCGTTGTACTTATAGACAGTGACCACACACGTTGCTGCAGAGAGATGCAAAGGTAGTGAGTTCGAGCCTCACCTAGGGAATTGTCTGATATTTTTCAACACTTTTCTCTTCGATTATTCATTAATTAATTTTCTTATTTGCACTAAATGATCGCTTCATATAAGGGACATCCCCAGTAGCACAATCGGTTAGCGCGTTGTACTTATAGACAGTGACCACACACGTTGCTGTAGAGAGATGTAAAGGTTGTGAGTTCGAGCCTCACCTGGGGAATTGTCTGATATTTTTTAACACTTTTCTCTTCGATTATTCTTAATTAATGTTCATATTTGAACTAAATGATCGCCTCATATACGGGACATCCCCAGTAGCACAATCGGTTAGCGCGTTGTACTTATAGACAGTGACCACACACGTTGCTGTAGAGAGATGCAAAGGTTGTGAGTTCGAGCCTCACCTGGGGAATTGTCTGATATTTTGAAACACTTTTCTCTTCGATTATTCATTAATTAATATTCTTATTTGCACTAAATGATCGCCTCATATACGGGACATCCCCAGTAGCACAATCGGTTAGCGCGTTGTACTTATAGGGAGAGAGATGCAAAGGTTGTGAGTTCGAGCCTCACCTGGGGAATTGTCTGATATTTTTAAACACTTTTCTCTTCGATTATTCATTAATTAATGTTCTTATTTGCACTAAATGATCGCCTCATACACGGGACATCCCCAGTAGCACAATCGGTTAGCGCGTTGTACTTATAGACAGTGACCACACGCGTTACTGTAGAGAGATGCAAAGGTTGTGAGTTCGAGCCTCACCTGGGGAATTGTCTGATATTTTTAAACACTTTTCTCTTCGATTATTCATTAATTAATGTTCATATTAATGGACTAAATGATCGCCTCATACACGGGACATCCCCAGTAGCACAATCGGTTAGCGCGTTGTACTTATAGACAGTGACCAAACGCGTTACTGTAGAGAGATGCAAAGGTTGTGAGTTCGAGCCTCACCCGGGGAATTGTCTGATATTTTTTAACACTTTTCTCTTCGATTATTCATTAATTAATGTTCATATTAATGGACTAAATGATCGCCTCATATACGGGACATCCCCAGTAGCACAATTGGTTAGCGCGTTGTACTTATAGACAGTGACCACACGCGTTGCTGTAGAGAGATGCAAAGGTTGTGAGTTCGAGCCTCACCTGGGGAATTGTCTGATATTTTTTAACACTTTTCTCTTCGATTATTCATTAATTAATTTTCTTATTTGCACTAAATGATCGCCTCATATACGGGACATCCCCAGTAGCACAATCGGTTAGCGCGTTGTACTTATAGACAGTGACCACACGCGTTGCTGCAGAGAGATGCAAAGGTTGTTAGTTCGAGCCTCACCTGGGGAATTGTCTGATATTTTTAAACACTTTTCTTTTCGATTATTCATTAATTAATATTCTTGTTAATGGACTAAATGATCGCCTCATACACGGGACATCCCCAGTAGCACAATCGGTTAGCGCGTTGTACTTATAGACAGTGACCACACGCGTTGCTGCAGAGAGATGCAAAGGTTGTGAGTTCGAGCCTCACCTGGGGAATTGTCTGATATTTTTTAACACTTTTCTCTTCGATTATTCATTAATTAATGTTCATATTAATGGACTAAATGATCGCCTCATACACGGGACATCCCCAGTAGCACAATCGGTTAGCGCGTTGTACTTATAGACAGTGACCAAACGCGTTACTGTAGAGAGATGCAAAGGTTGTGAGTTCGAGCCTCACCTGGGGAATTGTCAGATATTTTTTAACACTTTTCTCTTCGATTATTCATTAATTAATGTTCATATTAATGGACTAAATGATCGCCTCATACACGGGACATCCCCAGTAGCACAATCGGTTAGCGCGTTGTACTTATAGACAGTGACCAAACGCGTTACTGTAGAGAGATGCAAAGGTTGTGAGTTCGAGCCTCACCTGGGGAATTGTCTGATATTTGTTAACACTTTTCTCTTCGATTATTCATTAATTAATGTTCATATTAATGGACTAAATGATCGCCTAATACACGGGACATCCCCAGTAGCACAATCGGTTAGCGCGTTGTACTTATAGACAGTGACCAAACGCGTTACTGTAGAGAGATGCAAAGGTTGTGAGTTCAAGCCTCACCTGGGGAATTGTCTGATATTTTTTAACACTTTTCTCTTCGATTATTCATTAATTAATGTTCATATTAATGGACTAAATGATCGCCTCATACACGGGACATCCCCAGTAGCACAATCGGTTAGCGCGTTGTACTTATAGACAGTGACCACACGCGTTGCTGCAGAGAGATGCAAAGGTTGTGAGTTCGAGCCTCACCTGGGGAATTGTCTGATATTTTTTAACACTTTTCTCTTCGATTATTCATTAATTAATGTTAATATTAATGGACTAAATGATCGCCTCATACACGGGACATTCCCAGTAGCACAATCGGTTAGCGCGTTGTACTTATAGACAGTGACCACACGCGTTACTGTAGAGAGATGCAAAGGTTGTGAGTTCGAGCCTCACCTGGGGAATTGTCTGATATTTTTTAACACTTTTCTCTTCGATTATTCATTAATTAATGTTCATATTAATGGACTAAATGATCGCCTCATACACGGGACATCCCCAGTAGCACAATCGGTTAGCGCGTTGTACTTATAGACAGTGACCAAACGCGTTACTGTAGAGAGATGCAAAAGTGGGGAGTTCGAGCCTCACCTGGGGAATTGTCTGATATTTTTAAACACTTTTTTCTTCGATTATTCATTAATTAATGTTCATATTAATGGACTAAATGATCGCCTCATATACGGGACGTCCCCAGTAGCACAATCGGTTAGCGCGTTGTACTTATAGACAGTGACCACACGCGTTACTGTAGAGAGATGCAAAGGTTGTGAGTTCGAGCCTCACCTGGGGAATTGTCTGATATTTTTGAACACTTTTCTTTTCAATTATTCATTAATTAATTTTCTTATTTGCACTAAATGATCGCCTCATATACGGGACATCCCCAGTAGCACAATCGGTTAGCGCGTTGTACTTATAGACAGTGACCACACGCGTTGCTGCAGAGAGATGCAAAGGTTGTTAGTTCGAGCCTCACCTGGGGAATTGTCTGATATTTTTAAACACTTTTCTTTTCGATTATTCATTAATTAATATTATTGTTAATGGACTAAATGATCGCCTCATACACGGGACATCCCCAGTAGCACAATCGGTTAGCGCGTTGTACTTATAGACAGTGACCACACGCGTTACTGTAGAGAGATGCAAAGGTTGTGAGTTCGAGCCTCACCTGGGGAATTGTCTGATATTTTTTAACACTTTTCTCTTCGATTATTCATTAATTAATGTTCATATTAATGGACTAAATGATCGCCTCATACACGGGACATCCCCAGTAGCACAATCGGTTAGCGCGTTGTACTTATAGACAGTGACCAAACGCGTTACTGTAGAGAGATGCAAAGGTTGTGAGTTCGAGCCTCACCTGGGGAATTGTCTGATATTTTTTTAACACTTTTCTCTTCGATTATTCATTAATTAATGTTCATATTAATGGACTAAATGATCGCCTCATACACGGGACATCCCCAGTAGCACAATCGGTTAGCGCATTGTACTTATAGACAGTGACCAAAAGCGTTACTGTATAGAGAGATGCAAAGGTTGTGAGTTCGAGCCTCACCTGGGGAATTGTCTGATATTTTTTAACACTTTTCTCTTCGATTATTCATTAATTAATGTTCATATTAATGGACTAAATGATCGCCTAATACACGGGACATCCCCAGTAGCACAATCGGTTAGCGCGTTGTACTTATAGACAGTGACCAAACGCGTTACTGTAGAGAGATGCAAAGGTTGTGAGTTCGAGCCTCACCTGGGGAATTGTCTGATATTTTTTAACACTTTTCTCTTCGATTATTCATTAATTAATGTTCATATTAATGGACTAAATGATCGCCTCATACACGGGACATCCCCAGTAGCACAATCGGTTAGCGCGTTGTACTTATAGACAGTGACCAAACGCGTTACTGTAGAGAGATGCAAAAGTGGGGAGTTCGAGCCTCACCTGGGGAATTGTCTGATATTTTTAAACACTTTTTTCTTCGATTATTCATTAATTAATGTTCATATTAATGGACTAAATGATCGCCTCATATACGGGACATCCCCAGTAGCACAATCGGTTAGCGCGTTGTACTTATAGACAGTGACCACACGCGTTACTGTAGAGAGATGCAAAGGTTGTGAGTTCGAGCCTCACCTGGGGAATTGTCTGATATTTTTTAACACTTTTCTCTTCGATTATTCATTAATTAATGTTAATATTAATGGACTAAATGATCGCCTCATATACGGGACATCCCCAGTAGCACAATCGGTTAGCGCGTTGTACTTATAGACAGTGACCAAACGCGTTACTGTAGAGAGATGCAAAAGTGGGGAGTTCGAGCCTCACCTGGGGAATTGTCTGATATTTTTAAACACTTTTTTCTTCGATTATTCATTAATTAATGTTCATATTAATGGACTAAATGATCGCCTCATATACGGGACATCCCCAGTAGCACAATCGGTTAGCGCGTTGTACTTATAGACAGTGACCACACGCGTTACTGTAGAGAGATGCAAAGGTTGTGAGTTCGAGCCTCACCTGGGGAATTGTCTGATATTTTTTAACACTTTTCTCTTCGATTATTCATTAATTAATTTTCTTATTTGCACTAAATGATCGCCTCATATACGGGACATCCCCAGTAGCACAATCGGTTAGCGCGTTGTACTTATAGACAGTGACCACACGCGTTGCTGCAGAGAGATGCAAAGGTTGTTAGTTCAAGCCTCACCTGGGGAATTGTCTGATATTTTTAAACACTTTTCTTTTCGATTATTCATTAATTAATATTATTGTTAATGGACTAAATGATCGCCTCATACACGGGACATCCCCAGTAGCACAATCGGTTAGCGCGTTGTACTTATAGACAGTGACCACACGCGTTACTGTAGAGAGATGCAAAGGTTGTGAGTTCGAGCCTCACCTGGGGAATTGTATGATATTTTTTAACACTTTTCTCTTCGATTATTCATTAATTAATGTTAATACTAATGGACTAAATGATCGCCTCATACACGGGACATTCCCAGTAGCACAATCGGTTAGCGCGTTGTACTTATAGACAGTGACCAAACGCGTTACTGTAGAGAGATGCAAAAGTGGGGAGTTCGAGCCTCACCTGGGGAATTGTCTGATATTTTTTAACACTTTTCTTTTCGATTATTCATTAATTAATGTTCATATTAATGGACTAAAATGATCGCCTCATACACGGGACATCCCCAGTAGCACAATCGGTTAGCGCGTTGTACTTATAGACAGTGACCAAACGCGTTACTGTAGAGAGATGCAAAGGTTGTGAGTTCGAGCCTCACCTGGGGAATTGTCTGATATTTTGTAACACTTTTCTCTTCGATTATTCATTAATTAATGTTCATATTAATGGACTAAATGATCGCCTCATACACGGGACATCCCCAGTAGCACAATCGGTTAGCGCGTTGTACTTATAGACAGTGACCACACGCGTTACTGTAGAGAGATGCAAAGGTTGTGAGTTCGAGCCTCACCTGGGGAATTGTCTGATATTTTTTAACACTTTTCTTTTCGATTATTCATTAATTAATATTCTTGTTAATGGACTAAATGATCGCCTCATACACGGGACATCCCCAGTAGCACAATCGGTTAGCACGTTGTACTTATAGACAGTGACCACACGCGTTGCTGCAGAGAGATGCAAAGGTTGTGAGTTCGAGCCTCACCTGGGGAATTGTCTGATATTTTGTAACACTTTTCTCTTCGATTATTCATTAATTAATGTTCATATTAATGGACTAAATGATCGCCTCATATACGGGACATCCCCAGTAGCACAATCGGTTAGCGCGTTGTACTTATAGACAGTGACCACACGCGTTGCTGCTGAGAGATGCAAAGGTTGTGAGTTCGAGCCTCACCTGGGGAATTGTATGATATTTTTTAACACTTTTCTCTTCGATTATTCATTAATTAATGTTAATACTAATGGACTAAATGATCGCCTCATACACGGGACATTCCCAGTAGCACAATCGGTTAGCGCGTTGTACTTATAGACAGTGACCAAACGCGTTACTGTAGAGAGATGCAAAAGTGGGGAGTTCGAGCCTCACCTGGGGAATTGTCTGATATTTTTTAACACTTTTCTTTTCGATTATTCATTAATTAATGTTCATATTAATGGACTAAAATGATCGCCTCATACACGGGACATCCCCAGTAGCACAATCGGTTAGCGCGTTGTACTTATAGACAGTGACCAAACGCGTTACTGTAGAGAGATGCAAAGGTTGTGAGTTCGAGCCTCACCTGGGGAAATGCCTGATATTTTTTAACACTTTTCTCTTCGATTATTCATTAATTAATGTTCATATTAATGGACTAAATGATCGCCTCATACACGGGACATCCCCAGTAGCACAATCGGTTAGCGCGTTGTACTTATAGACAGTGACCAAACGCGTTACTGTAGAGAGATGCAAAGGTTGTGAGTTCGAGCCTCACCTGGGGAATTGTCTGATATTTTTTTAACACTTTTCTCTTCGATTATTCATTAATTAATGTTCATATTAATGGACTAAATGATCGCCTCATACACGGGACATCCCCAGTAGCACAATCGGTTAGCGCATTGTACTTATAGACAGTGACCAAAAGCGTTACTGTATAGAGAGATGCAAAGGTTGTGAGTTCGAGCCTCACCTGGGGAATTGTCTGATATTTTTTAACACTTTTCTCTTCGATTATTCATTAATTAATGTTCATATTAATGGACTAAATGATCGCCTAATACACGGGACATCCCCAGTAGCACAATCGGTTAGCGCGTTGTACTTATAGACAGTGACCAAACGCGTTACTGTAGAGAGATGCAAAGGTTGTGAGTTCGAGCCTCACCTGGGGAATTGTCTGATATTTTTTAACACTTTTCTCTTCGATTATTCATTAATTAATGTTCATATTAATGGACTAAATGATCGCCTCATACACGGGACATCCCCAGTAGCACAATCGGTTAGCGCGTTGTACTTATAGACAGTGACCAAACGCGTTACTGTAGAGAGATGCAAAAGTGGGGAGTTCGAGCCTCACCTGGGGAATTGTCTGATATTTTTAAACACTTTTTTCTTCGATTATTCATTAATTAATGTTCATATTAATGGACTAAATGATCGCCTCATATACGGGACATCCCCAGTAGCACAATCGGTTAGCGCGTTGTACTTATAGACAGTGACCACACGCGTTACTGTAGAGAGATGCAAAGGTTGTGAGTTCGAGCCTCACCTGGGGAATTGTCTGATATTTTTTAACACTTTTCTCTTCGATTATTCATTAATTAATGTTAATATTAATGGACTAAATGATCGCCTCATATACGGGACATCCCCAGTAGCACAATCGGTTAGCGCGTTGTACTTATAGACAGTGACCAAACGCGTTACTGTAGAGAGATGCAAAAGTGGGGAGTTCGAGCCTCACCTGGGGAATTGTCTGATATTTTTAAACACTTTTTTCTTCGATTATTCATTAATTAATGTTCATATTAATGGACTAAATGATCGCCTCATATACGGGACATCCCCAGTAGCACAATCGGTTAGCGCGTTGTACTTATAGACAGTGACCACACGCGTTACTGTAGAGAGATGCAAAGGTTGTGAGTTCGAGCCTCACCTGGGGAATTGTCTGATATTTTTTAACACTTTTCTCTTCGATTATTCATTAATTAATTTTCTTATTTGCACTAAATGATCGCCTCATATACGGGACATCCCCAGTAGCACAATCGGTTAGCGCGTTGTACTTATAGACAGTGACCACACGCGTTGCTGCAGAGAGATGCAAAGGTTGTTAGTTCAAGCCTCACCTGGGGAATTGTCTGATATTTTTAAACACTTTTCTTTTCGATTATTCATTAATTAATATTATTGTTAATGGACTAAATGATCGCCTCATACACGGGACATCCCCAGTAGCACAATCGGTTAGCGCGTTGTACTTATAGACAGTGACCACACGCGTTACTGTAGAGAGATGCAAAGGTTGTGAGTTCGAGCCTCACCTGGGGAATTGTATGATATTTTTTAACACTTTTCTCTTCGATTATTCATTAATTAATGTTAATACTAATGGACTAAATGATCGCCTCATACACGGGACATTCCCAGTAGCACAATCGGTTAGCGCGTTGTACTTATAGACAGTGACCAAACGCGTTACTGTAGAGAGATGCAAAAGTGGGGAGTTCGAGCCTCACCTGGGGAATTGTCTGATATTTTTTAACACTTTTCTTTTCGATTATTCATTAATTAATGTTCATATTAATGGACTAAAATGATCGCCTCATACACGGGACATCCCCAGTAGCACAATCGGTTAGCGCGTTGTACTTATAGACAGTGACCAAACGCGTTACTGTAGAGAGATGCAAAGGTTGTGAGTTCGAGCCTCACCTGGGGAATTGTCTGATATTTTGTAACACTTTTCTCTTCGATTATTCATTAATTAATGTTCATATTAATGGACTAAATGATCGCCTCATACACGGGACATCCCCAGTAGCACAATCGGTTAGCGCGTTGTACTTATAGACAGTGACCACACGCGTTACTGTAGAGAGATGCAAAGGTTGTGAGTTCGAGCCTCACCTGGGGAATTGTCTGATATTTTTTAACACTTTTCTTTTCGATTATTCATTAATTAATATTCTTGTTAATGGACTAAATGATCGCCTCATACACGGGACATCCCCAGTAGCACAATCGGTTAGCACGTTGTACTTATAGACAGTGACCACACGCGTTGCTGCAGAGAGATGCAAAGGTTGTGAGTTCGAGCCTCACCTGGGGAATTGTCTGATATTTTGTAACACTTTTCTCTTCGATTATTCATTAATTAATGTTCATATTAATGGACTAAATGATCGCCTCATATACGGGACATCCCCAGTAGCACAATCGGTTAGCGCGTTGTACTTATAGACAGTGACCACACGCGTTGCTGCTGAGAGATGCAAAGGTTGTGAGTTCGAGCCTCACCTGGGGAATTGTATGATATTTTTTAACACTTTTCTCTTCGATTATTCATTAATTAATGTTAATACTAATGGACTAAATGATCGCCTCATACACGGGACATTCCCAGTAGCACAATCGGTTAGCGCGTTGTACTTATAGACAGTGACCAAACGCGTTACTGTAGAGAGATGCAAAAGTGGGGAGTTCGAGCCTCACCTGGGGAATTGTCTGATATTTTTTAACACTTTTCTTTTCGATTATTCATTAATTAATGTTCATATTAATGGACTAAAATGATCGCCTCATACACGGGACATCCCCAGTAGCACAATCGGTTAGCGCGTTGTACTTATAGACAGTGACCAAACGCGTTACTGTAGAGAGATGCAAAGGTTGTGAGTTCGAGCCTCACCTGGGGAAATGCCTGATATTTTTTAACACTTTTCTCTTCGATTATTCATTAATTAATGTTCATATTAATGGACTAAATGATCGCCTCATACACGGGACATCCCCAGTAGCACAATCGGTTAGCGCGTTGTACTTATAGACAGTGACCAAACGCGTTACTGTAGAGAGATGCAAAGGTTGTGAGTTCGAGCCTCACCAGGGGAATTGTCTGATATTTTTAAACACTTTTCTTTTCGATTATTCATTAATTAATATTCTTGTTAATGGACTAAATGATCGCCTCATACACGGGACATCCCCAGTAGCACAATCGGTTAGCACGTTGTACTTATAGACAGTGACCACACGCGTTGCTGCAGAGAGATGCAAAGGTTGTGAGTTCGAGCCTCACCTGGGGAATTGTCTGATATTTTGTAACACTTTTCTCTTCGATTATTCATTAATTAATGTTCATATTAATGGACTAAATGATCGCCTCATATACGGGACATCCCCAGTAGCACAATCGGTTAGCGCGTTGTACTTATAGACAGTGACCACACGCGTTGCTGCTGAGAGATGCAAAGGTTGTGAGTTCGAGTCTCACCTGGGGAATTGTATGATATTTTTTAACACTTTTCTCTTCGATTATTCATTAATTAATGTTAATATTAATGGACTAAATGATCGCCTCATACACGGGACATTCCCAGTAGCACAATCGGTTAGCGCGTTGTACTTATAGACAGTGACCAAACGCGTTACTGTAGAGAGATGCAAAAGTGGGGAGTTCGAGCCTCACCTGGGGAATTGTCTGATATTTTTTAACACTTTTCTTTTCGATTATTCATTAATTAATGTTCATATTAATGGACTAAAATGATCGCCTCATACACGGGACATCCCCAGTAGCACAATCGGTTAGCGCGTTGTACTTATAGACAGTGACCAAACGCGTTACTGTAGAGAGATGCAAAGGTTGTGAGTTCGAGCCTCACCTGGGGAAATGCCTGATATTTTTTAACACTTTTCTCTTCGATTATTCATTAATTAATGTTCATATTAATGGACTAAATGATCGCCTCATACACGGGACATCCCCAGTAGCACAATCGGTTAGCGCGTTGTACTTATAGACAGTGACCAAACGCGTTACTGTAGAGAGATGCAAAGGTTGTGAGTTCGAGCCTCACCTGGGGAATTGTCTGATATTTTGTAACACTTTTCTCTTCGATTATTCATTAATTAATGTTCATATTAATGGACTAAATGATCGCCTCATATACGGGACATCCCCAGTAGCACAATCGGTTAGCGCGTTGTACTTATAGACAGTGACCAAACGCGTTACTGTAGAGAGATGCAAAGGTTGTGAGTTCGAGCCTCACCTGGGGAAATGCCTGATATTTTTTAACACTTTTCTCTTCGATTATTCATTAATTAATGTTCATATTAATGGACTAAATGATCGCCTCATACACGGGACATCCCCAGTAGCACAATCGGTTAGCGCGTTGTACTTATAGACAGTGACCAAACGCGTTACTGTAGAGAGATGCAAAGGTTGTGAGGTCGAGCCTCACCTGGGGAATTGTCTGATATTTTTAAACACTTTTCTTTTCGATTATTCATTAATTAATATTCTTGTTAATGGACTAAATGATCGCCTCATACACGGGACATCCCCAGTAGCACAATCGGTTAGCGCGTTGTACTTATAGACAGTGACCAAACGCGTTACTGCAGAGAGATGCAAAGGTTGTGAGTTCGAGCCTCACCTGGGGAATTGTCTGATATTTTGTAACACTTTTCTCTTCGATTATTCATTAATTAATGTTCATATTAATGGACTAAAATGATCGCCTCATACACGGGACATCCCCAGTAGCACAATCGGTTAGCGCGTTGTACTTATAGACAGTGACCAAACGCGTTACTGTAGAGAGATGCAAAGGTTGTGAGTTCGAGCCTCACCTGGGGAAATGCCTGATATTTTTTAACACTTTTCTCTTCGATTATTCATTAATTAATGTTCATATTAATGGACTAAATGATCGCCTCATACACGGGACATCCCCAGTAGCACAATCGGTTAGCGCGTTGTACTTATAGACAGTGACCAAACGCGTTACTGTAGAGAGATGCAAAGGTTGTGAGTTCGAGCCTCACCTGGGGAATTGTCTGATATTTTGTAACACTTTTCTCTTCGATTATTCATTAATTAATGTTCATATTAATGGACTAAATGATCGCCTCATATACGGGACATCCCCAGTAGCACAATCGGTTAGCGCGTTGTACTTATAGACAGTGACCAAACGCGTTACTGTAGAGAGATGCAAAGGTTGTGAGTTCGAGCCTCACCTGGGGAAATGCCTGATATTTTTTAACACTTTTCTCTTCGATTATTCATTAATTAATGTTCATATTAATGGACTAAATGATCGCCTCATACACGGGACATCCCCAGTAGCACAATCGGTTAGCGCGTTGTACTTATAGACAGTGACCAAACGCGTTACTGTAGAGAGATGCAAAGGTTGTGAGGTCGAGCCTCACCTGGGGAATTGTCTGATATTTTTAAACACTTTTCTTTTCGATTATTCATTAATTAATATTCTTGTTAATGGACTAAATGATCGCCTCATACACGGGACATCCCCAGTAGCACAATCGGTTAGCGCGTTGTACTTATAGACAGTGACCAAACGCGTTACTGCAGAGAGATGCAAAGGTTGTGAGTTCGAGCCTCACCTGGGGAATTGTCTGATATTTTGTAACACTTTTCTCTTCGATTATTCATTAATTAATGTTCATATTAATGGACTAAATGATCGCCTCATACACGGGACATCCCCAGTAGCACAATCGGTTAGCGCGTTGTACTTATAGACAGTGACCACACGCGTTGCTGCAGAGAGATGCAAAGGTTGTGAGTTCGAGCCTCACCTGGGGAATTGTCTGATATTTTTTAACACTTTTCTCTTCGATTATTCATTAATTAATGTTAATATTAATGGACTAAATGATCGCCTCATACACGGGACATTCCCAGTAGCACAATCGGTTAGCGCGTTGTACTTATAGACAGTGACCACACGCGTTACTGTAGAGAGATGCAAAGGTTGTGAGTTCGAGCCTCACCTGGGGAATTGTCTGATATTTTTTAACACTTTTCTCTTCGATTATTCATTAATTAATGTTCATATTAATGGACTAAATGATCGCCTCATACACGGGACATCCCCAGTAGCACAATCGGTTAGCGCGTTGTACTTATAGACAGTGACCAAACGCGTTACTGTAGAGAGATGCAAAAGTGGGGAGTTCGAGCCTCACCTGGGGAATTGTCTGATATTTTTAAACACTTTTTTCTTCGATTATTCATTAATTAATGTTCATATTAATGGACTAAATGATCGCCTCATATACGGGACATCCCCAGTAGCACAATCGGTTAGCGCGTTGTACTTATAGACAGTGACCACACGCGTTACTGTAGAGAGATGCAAAGGTTGTGAGTTCGAGCCTCACCTGGGGAATTGTCTGATATTTTTTAACACTTTTCTTTTCGATTATTCATTAATTAATTTTCTTATTTGCACTAAATGATCGCCTCATATACGGGACATCCCCAGTAGCACAATCGGTTAGCGCGTTGTACTTATAGACAGTGACCACACGCGTTGCTGCAGAGAGATGCAAAGGTTGTTAGTTCGAGCCTCACCTGGGGAATTGTCTGATATTTTTAAACACTTTTCTTTTCGATTATTCATTAATTAATATTATTGTTAATGGACTAAATGATCGCCTCATACACGGGACATCCCCAGTAGCACAATCGGTTAGCGCGTTGTACTTATAGACAGTGACCACACGCGTTACTGTAGAGAGATGCAAAGGTTGTGAGTTCGAGCCTCACCTGGGGAATTGTCTGATATTTTTTAACACTTTTCTCTTCGATTATTCATTAATTAATGTTCATATTAATGGACTAAATGATCGCCTCATACACGGGACATCCCCAGTAGCACAATCGGTTAGCGCGTTGTACTTATAGACAGTGACCAAACGCGTTACTGTAGAGAGATGCAAAGGTTGTGAGTTCGAGCCTCACCTGGGGAATTGTCTGATATTTTTTTAACACTTTTCTCTTCGATTATTCATTAATTAATGTTCATATTAATGGACTAAATGATCGCCTCATACACGGGACATCCCCAGTAGCACAATCGGTTAGCGCGTTGTACTTATAGACAGTGACCAAACGCGTTACTGTATAGAGAGATGCAAAGGTTGTGAGTTCGAGCCTCACCTGGGGAATTGTCTGATATTTTTTAACACTTTTCTCTTCGATTATTCATTAATTAATGTTCATATTAATGGACTAAATGATCGCCTAATACACGGGACATCCCCAGTAGCACAATCGGTTAGCGCGTTGTACTTATAGACAGTGACCAAACGCGTTACTGTAGAGAGATGCAAAGGTTGTGAGTTCGAGCCTCACCTGGGGAATTGTCTGATATTTTTTAACACTTTTCTCTTCGATTATTCATTAATTAATGTTCATATTAATGGACTAAATGATCGCCTCATACACGGGACATCCCCAGTAGCACAATCGGTTAGCGCGTTGTACTTATAGACAGTGACCAAACGCGTTACTGTAGAGAGATGCAAAAGTGGGGAGTTCGAGCCTCACCTGGGGAATTGTCTGATATTTTTAAACACTTTTTTCTTCGATTATTCATTAATTAATGTTCATATTAATGGACTAAATGATCGCCTCATATACGGGACATCCCCAGTAGCACAATCGGTTAGCGCGTTGTACTTATAGACAGTGACCACACGCGTTACTGTAGAGAGATGCAAAGGTTGTGAGTTCGAGCCTCACCTGGGGAATTGTCTGATATTTTTTAACACTTTTCTCTTCGATTATTCATTAATTAATGTTAATATTAATGGACTAAATGATCGCCTCATACACGGGACATTCCCAGTAGCAAAATCGGTTAGCGCGTTGTAGCCTACTTATAGACAGTGACCACACGCGTTACTGTAGAGAGATGCAAAGGTTGTGAGTTCGAGCCTCACCTGGGGAATTGTCTGATATTTTTTAACACTTTTCTCTTCGATTATTCATTAATTAATGTTCATATTTGCACTAAATGATCGCCTCATATACGGGACATCCCCAGTAGCACAATCGGTTAGCGCGTTGTACTTATAGACAGTGACCAAACGCGTTACTGTAGAGAGATGCAAAAGTGGGGAGTTCGAGCCTCACCTGGGGAATTGTCTGATATTTTTAAACACTTTTTTCTTCGATTATTAATTAATTAATGTTCATATTAATGGACTAAATGATCGCCTCATATACGGGACATCCCCAGTAGCACAATCGGTTAGCGCGTTGTACTTATAGACAGTGACCACACGCGTTACTGTAGAGAGATGCAAAGGTTGTGAGTTCGAGCCTCACCTGGGGAATTGTCTGATATTTTTTAACACTTTTCTCTTCGATTATTCATTAATTAATTTTCTTATTTGCACTAAATGATCGCCTCATATACGGGACATCCCCAGTAGCACAATCGGTTAGCGAGTTGTACTTATAGACAGTGACCACACGCGTTGCTGCAGAGAGATGCAAAGGTTGTGAGTTCGAGCCTCACCTGGGGAATTGTCTGATATTTTTTAACACTTTTCTCTTCGATTATTCATTAATTAATGTTAATATTAATGGACTAAATGATCGCCTCATACACGGGACATTCCCAGTAGCACAATCGGTTAGCGCGTTGTACTTATAGACAGTGACCACACGCGTTACTGTAGAGAGATGCAAAGGTTGTGAGTTCGAGCCTCACCTGGGGAATTGTCTGATATTTTTTAACACTTTTCTCTTCGATTATTCATTAATTAATGTTCATATTAATGGACTAAATGATCGCCTCATACACGGGACATCCCCAGTAGCACAATCGGTTAGCGCGTTGTACTTATAGACAGTGACCAAACGCGTTACTGTAGAGAGATGCAAAAGTGGGGAGTTCGAGCCTCACCTGGGGAATTGTCTGATATTTTTAAACACTTTTTTCTTCGATTATTCATTAATTAATGTTCATATTAATGGACTAAATGATCGCCTAATATACGGGACATCCCCAGTAGCACAATCGGTTAGCGCGTTGTACTTATAGACAGTGACCACACGCGTTACTGTAGAGAGATGCAAAGGTTGTGAGTTCGAGCCTCACCTTGGGAATTGTCTGATATTTTTTAACACTTTTCTTTTCGATTATTCATTAATTAATTTTCTTATTTGCACTAAATGATCGCCTCATATACGGGACATCCCCAGTAGCACAATCGGTTAGCGCGTTGTACTTATAGACAGTGACCACACGCGTTGCTGCAGAGAGATGCAAAGGTTGTTAGTTCGAGCCTCACCTGGGGAATTGTCTGATATTTTTAAACACTTTTCTTTTCGATTATTCATTAATTAATATTATTGTTAATGGACTAAATGATCGCCTCATACACGGGACATCCCCAGTAGCACAATCGGTTAGCGCGTTGTACTTATAGACAGTGACCACACGCGTTACTGTAGAGAGATGCAAAGGTTGTGAGTTCGAGCCTCACCTGGGGAATTGTCTGATATTTTTTAACACTTTTCTCTTCGATTATTCATTAATTAATGTTCATATTAATGGACTAAATGATCGCCTCATACACGGGACATCCCCAGTAGCACAATCGGTTAGCGCGTTGTACTTATAGACAGTGACCAAACGCGTTACTGTAGAGAGATGCAAAGGTTGTGAGTTCGAGCCTCACCTGGGGAATTGTCTGATATTTTTTTAACACTTTTCTCTTCGATTATTCATTAATTAATGTTCATATTAATGGACTAAATGATCGCCTCATACACGGGACATCCCCAGTAGCACAATCGGTTAGCGCGTTGTACTTATAGACAGTGACCAAACGCGTTACTGTATAGAGAGATGCAAAGGTTGTGAGTTCGAGCCTCACCTGGGGAATTGTCTGATATTTTTTAACACTTTTCTCTTCGATTATTCATTAATTAATGTTCATATTAATGGACTAAATGATCGCCTCATACACGGGACATCCCCAGTAGCACAATCGGTTAGCGCGTTGTACTTATAGACAGTGACCAAACGCGTTACTGTAGAGAGATGCAAAGGTTGTGAGTTCGAGCCTCACCTGGGGAAATGCCTGATATTTTTTAACACTTTTCTCTTCGATTATTCATTAATTAATGTTCATATTAATGGACTAAATGATCGCCTCATACACGGGACATCCCCAGTAGCACAATCGGTTAGCGCGTTGTACTTATAGACAGTGACCAAACGCGTTACTGTAGAGAGATGCAAAGGTTGTGAGTTCGAGCCTCACCTGGGGAATTGTCTGATATTTTGTAACACTTTTCTCTTCGATTATTCATTAATTAATGTTCATATTAATGGACTAAATGATCGCCTCATATACGGGACATCCCCAGTAGCACAATCGGTTAGCGCGTTGTACTTATAGACAGTGACCAAACGCGTTACTGTAGAGAGATGCAAAGGTTGTGAGTTCGAGCCTCACCTGGGGAAATGCCTGATATTTTTTAACACTTTTCTCTTCGATTATTCATTAATTAATGTTCATATTAATGGACTAAATGATCGCCTCATACACGGGACATCCCCAGTAGCACAATCGGTTAGCGCGTTGTACTTATAGACAGTGACCAAACGCGTTACTGTAGAGAGATGCAAAGGTTGTGAGGTCGAGCCTCACCTGGGGAATTGTCTGATATTTTTAAACACTTTTCTTTTCGATTATTCATTAATTAATATTCTTGTTAATGGACTAAATGATCGCCTCATACACGGGACATCCCCAGTAGCACAATCGGTTAGCGCGTTGTACTTATAGACAGTGACCAAACGCGTTACTGCAGAGAGATGCAAAGGTTGTGAGTTCGAGCCTCACCTGGGGAATTGTCTGATATTTTGTAACACTTTTCTCTTCGATTATTCATTAATTAATGTTCATATTAATGGACTAAATGATCGCCTCATATACGGGACATCCCCAGTAGCACAATCGGTTAGCGCGTTGTACTTATAGACAGTGACCACACGCGTTGCTGCTGAGAGATGCAAAGGTTGTGAGTTCGAGCCTCACCTGGGGAATTGTATGATATTTTTTAACACTTTTCTCTTCGATTATTCATTAATTAATGTTAATATTAATGGACTAAATGATCGCCTCATACACGGGACATTCCCAGTAGCACAATCGGTTAGCGCGTTGTACTTATAGACAGTGACCAAACGCGTTACTGTAGAGAGATGCAAAAGTGGGGAGTTCGAGCCTCACCTGGAGAATTGTCTGATATTTTTTAACACTTTTCTTTTCGATTATTCATTAATTAATGTTCATATTAATGGACTAAAATGATCGCCTCATACACGGGACATCCCCAGTAGCACAATCGGTTAGCGCGTTGTACTTATAGACAGTGACCAAACGCGTTACTGTAGAGAGATGCAAAGGTTGTGAGTTCGAGCCTCACCTGGGGAAATGCCTGATATTTTTTAACACTTTTCTCTTCGATTATTCATTAATTAATGTTCATATTAATGGACTAAATGATCGCCTCATACACGGGACATCCCCAGTAGCACAATCGGTTAGCGCGTTGTACTTATAGACAGTGACCAAACGCGTTACTGTAGAGAGATGCAAAGGTTGTGAGTTCGAGCCTCACCTGGGGAATTGTCTGATATTTTTTAACACTTTTCTCTTCGATTATTCATTAATTAATGTTCATATTAATGGACTAAATGATCGCCTCATACACGGGACATCCCCAGTAGCACAATCGGTTAGCGCGTTGTACTTATAGACAGTGACCACACGCGTTACTGTAGAGAGATGCAAAGGTTGTGAGTTCGAGCCTCACCTGGGGAATTGTCTGATATTTTTTAACACTTTTCTCTTCGATTATTCATTAATTAATATTCTTGTTAATGGACTAAATGATCGCCTCATACACGGGACATCCCCAGTAGCACAATCGGTTAGCACGTTGTACTTATAGACAGTGACCACACGCGTTGCTGCAGAGAGATGCAAAGGTTGTGAGTTCGAGCCTCACCTGGGGAATTGTCTGATATTTTGTAACACTTTTCTCTTCGATTATTCATTAATTAATGTTCATATTAATGGACTAAATGATCGCCTCATATACGGGACATCCCCAGTAGCACAATCGGTTAGCGCGTTGTACTTATAGACAGTGACCACACGCGTTGCTGCTGAGAGATGCAAAGGTTGTGAGTTCGAGCCTCACCTGGGGAATTGTATGATATTTTTTAACACTTTTCTCTTCGATTATTCATTAATTAATGTTCATATTAATGGACTAAATGATCGCCTCATACACGGGAAATCCCCAGTAGCACAATCGGTTAGCGCGTTGTACTTATAGACAGTGACCAAACGCGTTACTGTAGAGAGATGCAAAGGTTGTGAGTTCGAGCCTCACCTGGGGAATTGTCTGATATTTTTTAACACTTTTCTTTTCGATTATTCATTAATTAATGTTCATATTAATGGACTAAAATGATCGCCTCATACACGGGACATCCCCAGTAGCACAATCGGTTAGCGCGTTGTACTTATAGACAGTGACCAAACGCGTTACTGTAGAGAGATGCAAAGGTTGTGAGTTCGAGCCTCACCTGGGGAATTGTCTGATATTTTTTAACACTTTTCTCTTCGATTATTCATTAATTAATGTTCATATTAATGGACTAAATGATCGCCTCATACACGGGAAATCCCCAGTAGCACAATCGGTTAGCGCGTTGTACTTATAGACAGTGACCACACGCGTTACTGTAGAGAGATGCAAAGGTTGTGAGTTCGAGCCTCACCTGGGGAAATGCCTGATATTTTTTAACACTTTTCTCTTCGATTATTCATTAATTAATGTTCATATTAATGGACTAAATGATCGCCTCATACACGGGACATCCCAGTAGCACAATCGGTTAGCGCGTTGTACTTATAGACAGTGACCAAACGCGTTACTGTAGAGAAATGCAAAGGTTGTGAGGTCGAGCCTCACCTGGGGAATTGTCTGATATTTTTAAACACTTTTCTTTTCGATTATTCATTAATTAATATTCTTGTTAATGGACTAAATGATCGCCTCATACACGGGACATCCCCAGTAGCACAATCGGTTAGCGCGTTGTACTTATAGACAGTGACCAAACGCGTTACTGCAGAGAGATGCAAAGGTTGTGAGTTCGAGCCTCACCTGGGGAATTGTCTGATATTTTGTAACACTTTTCTCTTCGATTATTCATTAATTAATGTTCATATTAATGGACTAAATGATCGCCTCATATACGGGACATCCCCAGTAGCACAATCGGTTAGCGCGTTGTACTTATAGACAGTGACCACACGCGTTGCTGCTGAGAGATGCAAAGGTTGTGAGTTCGAGCCTCACCTGGGGAATTGTATGATATTTTTTAACACTTTTCTCTTCGATTATTCATTAATTAATGTTAATATTAATGGACTAAATGATCGCCTCATACACGGGACATTCCCAGTAGCACAATCGGTTAGCGCGTTGTACTTATAGACAGTGACCAAACGCGTTACTGTAGAGAGATGCAAAAGTGGGGAGTTCGAGCCTCACCTGGAGAATTGTCTGATATTTTTTAACACTTTTCTTTTCGATTATTCATTAATTAATGTTCATATTAATGGACTAAAATGATCGCCTCATACACGGGACATCCCCAGTAGCACAATCGGTTAGCGCGTTGTACTTATAGACAGTGACCAAACGCGTTACTGTAGAGAGATGCAAAGGTTGTGAGTTCGAGCCTCACCTGGGGAAATGCCTGATATTTTTTAACACTTTTCTCTTCGATTATTCATTAATTAATGTTCATATTAATGGACTAAATGATCGCCTCATACACGGGAGATCCCCAGTAGCACAATCGGTTAGCGCGTTGTACTTATAGACAGTGACCAAACGCGTTACTGTAGAGAGATGCAAAGGTTGTGAGTTCGAGCCTCACCTGGGGAATTGTCTGATATTTTTTAACACTTTTCTCTTCGATTATTCATTAATTAATGTTCATATTAATGGACTAAATGATCGCCTCATACACGGGACATCCCCAGTAGCACAATCGGTTAGCGCGTTGTACTTATAGACAGTGACCACACGCGTTACTGTAGAGAGATGCAAAGGTTGTGAGTTCGAGCCTCACCTGGGGAATTGTCTGATATTTTTTAACACTTTTCTCTTCGATTATTCATTAATTAATATTCTTGTTAATGGACTAAATGATCGCCTCATACACGGGACATCCCCAGTAGCACAATCGGTTAGCACGTTGTACTTATAGACAGTGACCACACGCGTTGCTGCAGAGAGATGCAAAGGTTGTGAGTTCGAGCCTCACCTGGGGAATTGTCTGATATTTTGTAACACTTTTCTCTTCGATTATTCATTAATTAATGTTCATATTAATGGACTAAATGATCGCCTCATATACGGGACATCCCCAGTAGCACAATCGGTTAGCGCGTTGTACTTATAGACAGTGACCACACGCGTTGCTGCTGAGAGATGCAAAGGTTGTGAGTTCGAGCCTCACCTGGGGAATTGTATGATATTTTTTAACACTTTTCTCTTCGATTATTCATTAATTAATGTTAATATTAATGGACTAAATGATCGCCTCATACACGGGACATTCCCAGTAGCACAATCGGTTAGCGCGTTGTACTTATAGACAGTGACCAAACGCGTTACTGTAGAGAGATGCAAAGGTTGTGAGTTCGAGCCTCACCTGGGGAATTGTCTGATATTTTTTAACACTTTTCTTTTCGATTATTCATTAATTAATGTTCATATTAATGGACTAAAATGATCGCCTCATACACGGGACATCCCCAGTAGCACAATCGGTTAGCGCGTTGTACTTATAGACAGTGACCAAACGCGTTACTGTAGAGAGATGCAAAGGTTGTGAGTTCGAGCCTCACCTGGGGAATTGTCTGATATTTTTTAACACTTTTCTCTTCGATTATTCATTAATTAATGTTCATATTAATGGACTAAATGATCGCCTCATACACGGGAAATCCCCAGTAGCACAATCGGTTAGCGCGTTGTACTTATAGACAGTGACCACACGCGTTACTGTAGAGAGATGCAAAGGTTGTGAGTTCGAGCCTCTCCTGGGGAATTGTCTGATATTTTTTAACACTTTTCTCTTCGATTATTCATTAATTAAATTTCTTATTTGCACTAAATGATCGCCTCATATACGGGACATCCCAGTAGCACAATCGGTTAGCGCGTTGTACTTATAGACAGTGACCACACGCGTTGCTGTAGAGAGATGCAAAGGTTGTGAGTTCGAGCCTCACCTGGGGAATTGTCTGATATTTTTAACACTTTTCTCTTCGATTATTCATTAATTAATGTTTTTATTAATGGACTAAATGATCGCCTCATACACGGGACATCCCCAGTAGCACAATCGGTTAGCGCGTTGTACTTATAGACAGTGACCACACGCGTTGCTGCTGAGAGATGCAAAGGTTGTGAGTTCGAGCCTCACCTGGGGAATTGTCTGATATTTTTTAACACTTTTCTCTTCGATTATTCATTAATTAATGTTCATATTAATGGACTAAATGATCGCCTCATACACGGGACATTCCCAGTAGCACAATCGGTTAGCGCGTTGTACTTATAGACAGTGACCAAACGCGTTACTGTAGAGAGATGCAAAGGTTGTGAGTTCGAGCCTCACCTGGGGAATTGCCTGATATTTTTTAACACTTTTCTCTTCGATTATTCATTAATTAATGTTCATATTAATGGACTAAATGATCGCCTCATATACGGGACATCCCCAGTAGCACAATCGGTTAGCGCGTTGTACTTATAGACAGTGACCACACGCGTTGCTGCAGAGAGATGCAAAGGTTGTGAGTTCGAGCCTCACCTGGGGAATTGTCTGATATTTTTAAACACTTTTCTTTTCGATTATTCATTAATTAATATTATTGTTAATGGACTAAATGATCGCCTCATACACGGGACATTCCCAGTAGCACAATCGGTTAGCGCGTTGTACTTATAGACAGTGACCAAACGCGTTACTGTAGAGAGATGCAAAAGTGGGGAGTTCGAGCCTCACCTGGGGAATTGTCTGATATTTTTTAACACTTTTCTTTTCGATTATTCATTAATTAATGTTCATACTAATGGACTAAAATGATCGCCTCATACACGGGACATCCCCAGTAGCACAATCGGTTAGCGCGTTGTACTTATAGACAGTGACCAAACGCGTTACTATAGAGAGATGCAAAGGTTGTGAGTTCGAGCCTCACCTGGGGAAATGCCTGATATTTTTTAACACTTTTCTCTTCGATTATTCATTAATTAATGTTCATATTAATGGACTAAATGATCGCCTCATACACGGGACATCCCCAGTAGCACAATCGGTTAGCGCGTTGTACTTATAGACAGTGACCAAACGCGTTACTGTAGAGAGATGCAAAGGTTGTGAGTTCGAGCCTCACCTGGGGAATTGTCTGATATTTTTTAACACTTTTCTCTTCGATTATTCATTAATTAATGTTCATATTAATGGACTAAATGATCGCCTCATACACGGGACATCCCCAGTAGCACAATCGGTTAGCGCGTTGTACTTATAGACAGTGACCACACGCGTTACTGTAGAGAGATGCAAAGGTTGTGAGTTCGAGCCTCACCTGGGGAATTGTCTGATATTTTGTAACACTTTTCTCTTCGATTATTCATTAATTAATGTTCATATTAATGGACTAAATGATCGCCTCATATACGGGACATCCCCAGTAGCACAATCGGTTAGCGCGTTGTACTTATAGACAGTGACCACACGCGTTGCTGCTGAGAGATGCAAAGGTTGTGAGTTCGAGCCTCACCTGGGGAATTGTATGATATTTTTTAACACTTTTCTCTTCGATTATTCATTAATTAATGTTCATATTAATGGACTAAATGATCGCCTCATACACGGGACATTCCCAGTAGCACAATCGGTTAGCGCGTTGTACTTATAGACAGTGACCAAACGCGTTACTGTAGAGAGATGCAAAAGTGGGGAGTTCGAGCCTCACCTGGGGAATTGTCTGATATTTTGTAACACTTTTCTCTTCGATTATTCATTATTTAATGTTCATATTAATGGACTAAATGATCGCCTCATATACGGGACATCCCCAGTAGCACAATCGGTTAGCGCGTTGTACTTATAGACAGTGACCACACGCGTTGCTGCTGAGAGATGCAAAGGTTGTGAGTTCGAGCCTCACCTGGGGAATTGTATGATATTTTTTAACACTTTTCTCTTCGATTATTCATTAATTAATGTTAATATTAATGGACTAAATGATCGCCTCATACACGGGACATTCCCAGTAGCACAATCGGTTAGCGCGTTGTACTTATAGACAGTGACCAAACGCGTTACTGTAGAGAGATGCAAAAGTGGGGAGTTCGAGCCTCACCTGGAGAATTGTCTGATATTTTTTAACACTTTTCTTTTCGATTATTCATTAATTAATGTTCATATTAATGGACTAAAATGATCGCCTCATACACGGGACATCCCCAGTAGCACAATCGGTTAGCGCGTTGTACTTATAGACAGTGACCAAACGCGTTACTGTAGAGAGATGCAAAGGTTGTGAGTTCGAGCCTCACCTGGGGAATTGTCTGATATTTTTTAACACTTTTCTCTTCGATTATTTATTAATTAATGTTCATATTAATGGACTAAATGATCGCCTCATACACGGGACATCCCCAGTAGCACAATCGGTTAGCGCGTTGTACTTATAGACAGTGACCACACGCGTTACTGTAGAGAGATGCAAAGGTTGTGAGTTCGAGCCTCACCTGGGGAATTGTCTGATATTTTTTAACACTTTTCTCTTCGATTATTCATTAATTAATATTCTTGTTAATGGACTAAATGATCGCCTCATACACGGGACATCCCCAGTAGCACAATCGGTTAGCACGTTGTACTTATAGACAGTGACCACACGCGTTGCTGCAGAGAGATGCAAAGGTTGTGAGTTCGAGCCTCACCTGGGGAATTGTCTGATATTTTGTAACACTTTTCTCTTCGATTATTCATTAATTAATGTTCATATTAATGGACTAAATGATCGCCTCATATACGGGACATCCCCAGTAGCACAATCGGTTAGCGCGTTGTACTTATAGACAGTGACCACACGCGTTGCTGCTGAGAGATGCAAAGGTTGTGAGTTCGAGCCTCACCTGGGGAATTGTATGATATTTTTTAACACTTTTCTCTTCGATTATTCATTAATTAATGTTAATATTAATGGACTAAATGATCGCCTCATACACGGGACATTCCCAGTAGCACAATCGGTTAGCGCGTTGTACTTATAGACAGTGACCAAACGCGTTACTGTAGGAAGATGCAAAGGTTGTGAGTTCGAGCCTCACCTGGGGAATTGTCTGATATTTTTTAACACTTTTCTTTTCGATTATTCATTAATTAATGTTCATATTAATGGACTAAAATGATCGCCTCATACACGGGACATCCCCAGTAGCACAATCGGTTAGCGCGTTGTACTTATAGACAGTGACCAAACGCGTTACTGTAGAGAGATGCAAAGGTTGTGAGTTCGAGCCTCACCTGGGGAATTGTCTGATATTTTTTAACACTTTTCTCTTCGATTATTCATTAATTAATGTTCATATTAATGGACTAAATGATCGCCTCATACACGGGAAATCCCCAGTAGCACAATCGGTTAGCGCGTTGTACTTATAGACAGTGACCACACGCGTTACTGTAGAGAGATGCAAAGGTTGTGAGTTCGAGCCTCACCTGGGGAATTGTCTGATATTTTTTAACACTTTTCTCTTCGATTATTCATTAATTAAATTTCTTATTTGCACTAAATGATCGCCTCATATACGGGACATCCCAGTAGCACAATCGGTTAGCGCGTTGTACTTATAGACAGTGACCACACGCGTTGCTGTAGAGAGATGCAAAGGTTGTGAGTTCGAGCCTCACCTGGGGAATTGTCTGATATTTTTTAACACTTTTCTCTTCGATTATTCATTAATTAATGTTCATATTAATGGACTAAATGATCGCCTCATACACGGGACATTCCCAGTAGCACAATCGGTTAGCGCGTTGTACTTATAGACAGTGACCAAACGCGTTACTGTAGAGAGATGCAAAGGTTGTGAGTTCGAGCCTCACCTGGGGAATTGCCTGATATTTTTTAACACTTTTCTCTTCGATTATTCATTAATTAATGTTCATATTAATGGACTAAATGATCGCCTCATACACGGGACATCCCCAGTAGCACAATCGGTTAGCGCGTTGTACTTATAGACAGTGACCAAACGCGTTACTGTAGAGAGATGCAAAGGTTGTGAGTTCGAGCCTCACCTGGGGAATTGTCTGATATTTTTTAACACTTTTCTCTTCGATTATTCATTAATTAATGTTCATATTAATGGACTAAATGATCGCCTCATATACGGGACATCCCCAGTAGCACAATCGGTTAGCGCGTTGTACTTATAGACAGTGACCACACGCGTTGCTGCAGAGAGATGCAAAGGTTGTGAGTTCGAGCCTCACCTGGGGAATTGTCTGATATTTTTAAACACTTTTCTTTTCGATTATTCATTAATTAATATTATTGTTAATGGACTAAATGATCGCCTCATACACGGGACATTCCCAGTAGCACAATCGGTTAGCGCGTTGTACTTATAGACAGTGACCAAACGCGTTACTGTAGAGAGATGCAAAAGTGGGGAGTTCGAGCCTCACCTGGGGAATTGTCTGATATTTTTTAACACTTTTCTTTTCGATTATTCATTAATTAATGTTCATACTAATGGACTAAAATGATCGCCTCATACACGGGACATCCCCAGTAGCACAATCGGTTAGCGCGTTGTACTTATAGACAGTGACCAAACGCGTTACTATAGAGAGATGCAAAGGTTGTGAGTTCGAGCCTCACCTGGGGAAATGCCTGATATTTTTTAACACTTTTCTCTTCGATTATTCATTAATTAATGTTCATATTAATGGACTAAATGATCGCCTCATACACGGGACATCCCCAGTAGCACAATCGGTTAGCGCGTTGTACTTATAGACAGTGACCAAACGCGTTACTGTAGAGAGATGCAAAGGTTGTGAGTTCGAGCCTCACCTGGGGAATTGTCTGATATTTTTTAACACTTTTCTCTTCGATTATTCATTAATTAATGTTCATATTAATGGACTAAATGATCGCCTCATACACGGACATCCCCAGTAGCACAATCGGTTAGCGCGTTGTACTTATAGACAGTGACCACACGCGTTACTGTAGAGAGATGCAAAGGTTGTGAGTTCGAGCCTCACCTGGGGAATTGTCTGATATTTTTTAACACTTTTCTCTTCGATTATTCATTAATTAATATTCTTGTTAATGGACTAAATGATCGCCTCATACACGGGACATCCCCAGTAGCACAATCGGTTAGCACGTTGTACTTATAGACAGTGACCACACGCGTTGCTGCAGAGAGATGCAAAGGTTGTGAGTTCGAGCCTCACCTGGGGAATTGTCTGATATTTTGTAACACTTTTCTCTTCGATTATTCATTAATTAATGTTCATATTAATGGACTAAATGATCGCCTCATATACGGGACATCCCCAGTAGCACAATCGGTTAGCGCGTTGTACTTATAGACAGTGACCACACGCGTTGCTGCTGAGAGATGCAAAGGTTGTGAGTTCGAGCCTCACCTGGGGAATTGTATGATATTTTTTAACACTTTTCTCTTCGATTATTCATTAATTAATGTTAATATTAATGGACTAAATGATCGCCTCATACACGGGACATTCCCAGTAGCACAATCGGTTAGCGCGTTGTACTTATAGACAGTGACCAAACGCGTTACTGTAGAGAGATGCAAAAGTGGGGAGTTCGAGCCTCACCTGGGGAATTGTCTGATATTTTTTAACACTTTTCTTTTCGATTATTCATTAATTAATGTTCATATTAATGGACTAAAATGATCGCCTCATACACGGGACATCCCCAGTAGCACAATCGGTTAGCGCGTTGTACTTATAGACAGTGACCAAACGCGTTACTGTAGAGAGATGCAAAGGTTGTGAGTTCGAGCCTCACCTGGGGAAATGCCTGATATTTTTTAACACTTTTCTCTTCGATTATTCATTAATTAATGTTCATATTAATGGACTAAATGATCGCCTCATACACGGGACATCCCCAGTAGCACAATCGGTTAGCGCGTTGTACTTATAGACAGTGACCACACGCGTTGCTGCAGAGAGATGCAAAGGTTGTGAGTTCGAGCCTCACCTGGGGAATTGTCTGATATTTTTAAACACTTTTCTTTTCGATTATTCATTAATTAATATTATTGTTAATGGACTAAATGATCGCCTCATACACGGGACATTCCCAGTAGCACAATCGGTTAGCGCGTTGTACTTATAGACAGTGACCAAACGCGTTACTGTAGAGAGATGCAAAAGTGGGGAGTTCGAGCCTCACCTGGGGAATTGTCTGATATTTTTTAACACTTTTCTTTTCGATTATTCATTAATTAATGTTCATACTAATGGACTAAAATGATCGCCTCATACACGGGACATCCCCAGTAGCACAATCGGTTAGCGCGTTGTACTTATAGACAGTGACCAAACGCGTTACTATAGAGAGATGCAAAGGTGGTGAGTTCGAGCCTCACCTGGGGAAATGCCTGATATTTTTTAACACTTTTCTCTTCGATTATTCATTAATTAATGTTCATATTAATGGACTAAATGATCGCCTCATACACGGGACATCCCCAGTAGCACAATCGGTTAGCGCGTTGTACTTATAGACAGTGACCAAACGCGTTACTGTAGAGATATGCAAAGGTTGTGAGTTCGAGCCTCACCTGGGGAATTGTCTGATATTTTTTAACACTTTTCTCTTCGATTATTCATTAATTAATGTTCATATTAATGGACTAAATGATCGCCTCATACACGGGACATCCCCAGTAGCACAATCGGTTAGCGCGTTGTACTTATAGACAGTGACCACACGCGTTACTGTAGAGAGATGCAAAGGTTGTGAGTTCGAGCCTCACCTGGGGAATTGTCTGATATTTTTTAACACTTTTCTCTTCGATTATTCATTAATTAATATTCTTGTTAATGGACTAAATGATCGCATCATACACGGGACATCCCCAGTAGCACAATCGGTTAGCACGTTGTACTTATAGACAGTGACCACACGCGTTGCTGCAGAGAGATGCAAAGGTTGTGAGTTCGAGCCTCACCTGGGGAATTGTCTGATATTTTGTAACACTTTTCTCTTCGATTATTCATTAATTAATGTTCATATTAATGGACTAAATGATCGCCTCATATACGGGACATCCCCAGTAGCACAATCGGTTAGCGCGTTGTACTTATAGACAGTGACCACACGCGTTGCTGCTGAGAGATGCAAAGGTTGTGAGTTCGAGCCTCACCTGGGGAATTGTATGATATTTTTTAACACTTTTCTCTTCGATTATTCATTAATTAATGTTAATATTAATGGACTAAATGATCGCCTCATACACGGGACATTCCCAGTAGCACAATCGGTTAGCGCGTTGTACTTATAGACAGTGACCAAACGCGTTACTGTAGAGAGATGCAAAAGTGGGGAGTTCGAGCCTCACCTGGGGAATTGTCTGATATTTTTTAACACTTTTCTTTTCGATTATTCATTAATTAATGTTCATATTAATGGACTAAAATGATCGCCTCATACACGGGACATCCCCAGTAGCACAATCGGTTAGCGCGTTGTACTTATAGACAGTGACCAAACGCGTTACTGTAGAGAGATGCAAAGGTTGTGAGTTCGAGCCTCACCTGGGGAAATGCCTGATATTTTTTAACACTTTTCTCTTCGATTATTCATTAATTAATGTTCATATTAATGGACTAAATGATCGCCTCATACACGGGACATCCCCAGTAGCACAATCGGTTAGCGCGTTGTACTTATAGACAGTGACCAAACGCGTTACTGTAGAGAGATGCAAAGGTTGTGAGTTCGAGCCTCACCTGGGGAATTGTCTGATATTTTGTAACACTTTTCTTTTCGATTATTCATTAATTAATGTTCATATTAATGGACTAAATGATCGCCTCATATACGGGACATCCCCAGTAGCACAATCGGTTAGCGCGTTGTACTTATAGACAGTGACCACACGCGTTACTGTAGAGAGATGCAAAGGTTGTGAGTTCGAGCCTCACCTGGGGAATTGTCTGATATTTTTTAACACTTTTCTCTTCGATTATTCATTAATTAAATTTCTTATTTGCACTAAATGATCGCCTCATATACGGGACATTCCCAGTAGCACAATCGGTTAGCGCGTTGTACTTATAGACAGTGACCAAACGCGTTACTGTAGAGAGATGCAAAAGTGGGGAGTTCGAGCCTCACCTGGGGAATTGTCTGATATTTTTAAACACTTTTTTCTTCGATTATTCATTAATTAATGTTCATATTAATGGACTAAATGATCGCCTCATATACGGGACATCCCCAGTAGCACAATCGGTTAGCGCGTTGTACTTATAGACAGTGACCACACGCGTTACTGTAGAGAGATGCAAAGGTTGTGAGTTCGAGCCTCACCTGGGGAATTGTCTGATATTTTTTAACACTTTTCTCTTCGATTATTCATTAATTAATTTTCTTATTTGCACTAAATGATCGCCTCATATACGGGACATCCCCAGTAGCACAATCGGTTAGCGCGTTGTACTTATAGACAGTGACCACACGCGTTGCTGTAGAGAGATGCAAAGGTTGTGAGTTCGAGCCTCACCTGGGGAAATGCCTGATATTTTTTAACACTTTTCTCTTCGATTATTCATTAATTAATGTTCATATTAATGGACTAAATGATCGCCTCATACACGGACATCCCCAGTAGCACAATCGGTTAGCGCGTTGTACTTATAGACAGTGACCACACGCGTTGCTGCAGAGAGATGCAAAGGTTGTGAGTTCGAGCCTCACCTGGGGAATTGTCTGATATTTTTAAACACTTTTCTTTTCGATTATTCATTAATTAATATTATTGTTAATGGACTAAATGATCGCCTCATACACGGGACATTCCCAGTAGCACAATCGGTTAGCGCGTTGTACTTATAGACAGTGACCAAACGCGTTACTGTAGAGAGATGCAAAAGTGGGGAGTTCGAGCCTCACCTGGGGAATTGTCTGATATTTTTTAACACTTTTCTTTTCGATTATTCATTAATTAATGTTCATACTAATGGACTAAAATGATCGCCTCATACACGGGACATCCCCAGTAGCACAATCGGTTAGCGCGTTGTACTTATAGACAGTGACCAAACGCGTTACTATAGAGAGATGCAAAGGTTGTGAGTTCGAGCCTCACCTGGGGAAATGCCTGATATTTTTTAACACTTTTCTCTTCGATTATTCATTAATTAATGTTCATATTAATGGACTAAATGATCGCCTCATACACGGGACATCCCCAGTAGCACAATCGGTTAGCGCGTTGTACTTATAGACAGTGACCAAACGCGTTACTGTAGAGATATGCAAAGGTTGTGAGTTCGAGCCTCACCTGGGGAATTGTCTGATATTTTTTAACACTTTTCTCTTCGATTATTCATTAATTAATGTTCATATTAATGGACTAAATGATCGCCTCATACACGGGACATCCCCAGTAGCACAATCGGTTAGCGCGTTGTACTTATAGACAGTGACCACACGCGTTACTGTAGAGAGATGCAAAGGTTGTGAGTTCGAGCCTCACCTGGGGAATTGTCTGATATTTTTTAACACTTTTCTCTTCGATTATTCATTAATTAATATTCTTGTTAATGGACTAAATGATCGCATCATACACGGGACATCCCCAGTAGCACAATCGGTTAGCACGTTGTACTTATAGACAGTGACCACACGCGTTGCTGCAGAGAGATGCAAAGGTTGTGAGTTCGAGCCTCACCTGGGGAATTGTCTGATATTTTGTAACACTTTTCTCTTCGATTATTCATTAATTAATGTTCATATTAATGGACTAAATGATCGCCTCATATACGGGACATCCCCAGTAGCACAATCGGTTAGCGCGTTGTACTTATAGACAGTGACCACACGCGTTGCTGCTGAGAGATGCAAAGGTTGTGAGTTCGAGCCTCACCTGGGGAATTGTATGATATTTTTTAACACTTTTCTCTTCGATTATTCATTAATTAATGTTAATATTAATGGACTAAATGATCGCCTCATACACGGGACATTCCCAGTAGCACAATCGGTTAGCGCGTTGTACTTATAGACAGTGACCAAACGCGTTACTGTAGAGAGATGCAAAAGTGGGGAGTTCGAGCCTCACCTGGGGAATTGTCTGATATTTTTTAACACTTTTCTTTTCGATTATTCATTAATTAATGTTCATACTAATGGACTAAAATGATCGCCTCATACACGGGACATCCCCAGTAGCACAATCGGTTAGCGCGTTGTACTTATAGACAGTGACCAAACGCGTTACTATAGAGAGATGCAAAGGTTGTGAGTTCGAGCCTCACCTGGGGAAATGCCTGATATTTTTTAACACTTTTCTCTTCGATTATTCATTAATTAATGTTCATATTAATGGACTAAATGATCGCCTCATACACGGGACATCCCCAGTAGCACAATCGGTTAGCGCGTTGTACTTATAGACAGTGACCAAACGCGTTACTGTAGAGATATGCAAAGGTTGTGAGTTCGAGCCTCACCTGGGGAATTGTCTGATATTTTTTAACACTTTTCTCTTCGATTATTCATTAATTAATGTTCATATTAATGGACTAAATGATCGCCTCATACACGGGACATCCCCAGTAGCACAATCGGTTAGCGCGTTGTACTTATAGACAGTGACCACACGCGTTACTGTAGAGAGATGCAAAGGTTGTGAGTTCGAGCCTCACCTGGGGAATTGTCTGATATTTTTTAACACTTTTCTCTTCGATTATTCATTAATTAATATTCTTGTTAATGGACTAAATGATCGCATCATACACGGGACATCCCCAGTAGCACAATCGGTTAGCACGTTGTACTTATAGACAGTGACCACACGCGTTGCTGCAGAGAGATGCAAAGGTTGTGAGTTCGAGCCTCACCTGGGGAATTGTCTGATATTTTGTAACACTTTTCTCTTCGATTATTCATTAATTAATGTTCATATTAATGGACTAAATGATCGCCTCATATACGGGACATCCCCAGTAGCACAATCGGTTAGCGCGTTGTACTTATAGACAGTGACCACACGCGTTGCTGCTGAGAGATGCAAAGGTTGTGAGTTCGAGCCTCACCTGGGGAATTGTATGATATTTTTTAACACTTTTCTCTTCGATTATTCATTAATTAATGTTAATATTAATGGACTAAATGATCGCCTCATACACGGGACATTCCCAGTAGCACAATCGGTTAGCGCGTTGTACTTATAGACAGTGACCAAACGCGTTACTGTAGAGAGATGCAAAAGTGGGGAGTTCGAGCCTCACCTGGGGAATTGTCTGATATTTTTTAACACTTTTCTTTTCGATTATTCATTAATTAATGTTCATATTAATGGACTAAAATGATCGCCTCATACACGGGACATCCCCAGTAGCACAATCGGTTAGCGCGTTGTACTTATAGACAGTGACCAAACGCGTTACTGTAGAGAGATGCAAAGGTTGTGAGTTCGAGCCTCACCTGGGGAAATGCCTGATATTTTTTAACACTTTTCTCTTCGATTATTCATTAATTAATGTTCATATTAATGGACTAAATGATCGCCTCATACACGGGACATCCCCAGTAGCACAATCGGTTAGCGCGTTGTACTTATAGACAGTGACCAAACGCGTTACTGTAGAGAGATGCAAAGGTTGTGAGTTCGAGCCTCACCTGGGGAATTGTCTGATATTTTGTAACACTTTTCTTTTCGATTATTCATTAATTAATGTTCATATTAATGGACTAAATGATCGCCTCATATACGGGACATCCCCAGTAGCACAATCGGTTAGCGCGTTGTACTTATAGACAGTGACCACACGCGTTACTGTAGAGAGATGCAAAGGTTGTGAGTTCGAGCCTCACCTGGGGAATTGTCTGATATTTTTTAACACTTTTCTCTTCGATTATTCATTAATTAAATTTCTTATTTGCACTAAATGATCGCCTCATATACGGGACATTCCCAGTAGCACAATCGGTTAGCGCGTTGTACTTATAGACAGTGACCACACGCGTTGCTGTAGAGAGATGCAAAGGTTGTGAGTTCGAGCCTCACCTGGGGAATTGTCTGATATTTTTAACACTTTTCTCTTCGATTATTCATTAATTAATGTTTTTATTGTGAGGAGGCGTTCTTAGCTGTTATTGTTCAATTTTTATAAGTTGTTTTGTCTCTCTCCGCTGAACGGTGGCGCCCTTTATTTTAACATAATGTTCATGTAAAAGTTCGATGACCCAAGGCTCCTTACTGCCTGCACAATCTTTCACAGGTGAGAACGTCAATTTTTGACTGATTATTTCAACCTAGATTTTGGAGATTACACTCTAATGATACTTGTCCATTATTATTTCCAGTTTATCCGCTTGGGTTTATAGCTCATGCCTATTGTGATTTTTATGTAAAACGTGGTACCAAAAAGTGTTATTTTGGAGTTTGGAAGCTTGTGTCGAAGTGTCAAAAGTTTAGCGGTGACAGTTGCCGTGCGTTGCGTTTCTGCCAGAGCACATGCACAATATACATGTACGTGCTGTACGTGGTGATTTGTGGAGGCAGTTGGCTTGTTGTGCGCGCGTGGAATAATAATTTAATTACAATGTATACATTGCTGGTTGTGGTGGGTTGCATGGAAGTCGCTATGGTGCGCTGGACTTTGGGGGAATGGGTGTGTATTTTCTGTGTATGTGAATGAGTGCAGCTGGGCCCAGCGATGTGTGTTTGTGTCCCATACCCCTCCTGCCTAGCGTTTCTGTGGCATCTTTGCAACCTACATAATCTGGGATATTTAGTTATTGAGAAATTGATGATGACATTGGTTGAAAGGAATGTTTATTGGAAAAAGGAGACAAATTAAGGTACAACAAGTTTGATACAGTAATACTATAGTATAGTCACTCTTATTTGTATTAATGTGCATTTTAAGTAATTATACAGTCACTTTTAGTTTGTTGATATTCTTTCAAATGTCAGTCATATTTGTTCATGTATTACAATTTGTCTAATTAATTATCTTGTCTTACTGCCTGCACAATCTTTCACAGTTTGTGCAGGTATCCCACAGGCGTATGCGACAATAAACCCGGCCCTGGCTGGAGAGAGACCCCACAAAGAACCTGTGCTTTGTCCTCTCTTTCACCGGGAGTAACGGCGGCCCAGATCTAGCCCCCCCTTACATTATTAATGGACTAAATGATCGCCTCATACACGGGACATCCCCAGTAGCACAATCGGTTAGCGCGTTGTACTTATAGACAGTGACCACACGCGTTGCTGCTGAGAGATGCAAAGGTTGTGAGTTCGAGACTCACCTGGGGAATTGTCTGATATTTTGTAACACTTTTCTCTTCGATTATTCATTAATTAATGTTCATATTAATGGACTAAATGATCGCCTCATACACGGGACATTCCCAGTAGCACAATCGGTTAGCGCGTTGTACTTATAGACAGTGACCAAACGCGTTACTGTAGAGAGATGCAAAGGTTGTGAGTTCGAGCCTCACCTGGGGAATTGCCTGATATTTTTTAACACTTTTCTCTTCGATTATTCATTAATTAATGTTCATATTAATGGACTAAATGATCGCCTCATATACGGGACATCCCCAGTAGCACAATCGGTTAGCGCGTTGTACTTATAGACAGTGACCACACGCGTTACTGTAGAGAGATGCAAAGGTTGTGAGTTCGAGCCTCACCTGGGGAATTGTCTGATATTTTTTAACACTTTTCTCTTCGATTATTCATTAATTAATTTTCTTATTTGCACTAAATGATCGCCTCATATACGGGACATCCCCAGTAGCACAATCGGTTAGCGCGTTGTATAGACAGTGACCAAACGCGTTGCTGCAGAGAGATGCAAAGGTTGTGAGTTCGAGCCTCACCTGGGGAATTGTCTGATATTTTTAAACACTTTTCTTTTCGATTATTCATTAATTAATATTATTGTTAATGGACTAAATGATCGCATCATACACGGGACATCCCCAGTAGCACAATCGGTTAGCGCGTTGTACTTATAGACAGTGACCACACGCGTTGCTGCAGAGAGATGCAAAGGTTGTGAGTTCGAGCCTCACCTGGGGAATTGTCTGATATTTTTTAACACTTTTCTCTTCGATTATTCATTAATTAATGTTCATATTAATGGACTAAATGATCGCCTCATACACGGGACATCCCCAGTAGCACAATCGGTTAGCGCGTTGTACTTATAGACAGTGACCACACGCGTTGCTGCTGAGAGATGCAAAGGTTGTGAGTTCGAGCCTCACCTGGGGAATTGTCTGATATTTTTAAACACTTTTCTCTTCGATTATTCATTAATTAATGTTCATATTAATGGACTAAATGATCGCCTCATACACGGGACATTTCCAGTAGCACAATCGGTTAGCGCGTTGTACTTATAGACAGCGACCAAACGCGTTACTGTAGAGAGATGCAAAGGTTGTGAGTTCGAGCCTCACCTGGGGAATTGTCTGATATTTTTTAACACTTTTCTCTTCGATTATTCATTAATTAATGTTCATATTAATGGACTAAATGATCGCCTCATATACGGGACATCCCCAGTAGCACAATCGGTTAGCGCGTTGTACTTATAGACAGTGACCACACGCGTTGCTGCTGAGAGATGCAAAGGTTGTGAGTTCGAGCCTCACCTGGGGAATTGTATGATATTTTTTAACACTTTTCTCTTCGATTATTCATTAATTAATGTTAATATTAATGGACTAAATTATCGCCTCATAGACGGGACATTCCCAGTAGCACAATCGGTTAGCGCGTTGTACTTATAGACAGTGACCAAACGCGTTACTGTAGAGAGATGCAAAAGTGGGGAGTTCGAGCCTCACCTGGGGAATTGTCTGATATTTTTAAACACTTTTTTCTTCGATTATTCATTAATTAATGTTCATATTAATGGACTAAATGATCGCCTCATATACGGGACATCCCCAGTAGCACAATCGGTTAGCGCGTTGTACTTATAGACAGTGACCACACGCGTTACTGTAGAGAGATGCAAAGGTTGTGAGTTCGAGCTTCACCTGGGGAATTGTCTGATATTTTTTAACACTTTTCTCTTCGATTATTCATTAATTAATTTTCTTATTTGCACTAAATGATCGCCTCATACACGGGACATCCCCAGTAGCACAATCGGTTAGCGCGTTGTACTTATAGACAGTGACCAAACGCGTTACTGTAGAGAGATGCAAAAGTGGGGAGTTCGAGCCTCACCTGGGGAATTGTCTGATATTTTTAAACACTTTTTTCTGCGATTATTCATTAATTAATGTTCATATTAATGGACTAAATGATCGCCTCATATACGGGACATCCCCAGTAGCACAATCGGTTAGCGCGTTGTACTTATAGACAGTGACCACACGCGTTACTGTAGAGAGATGCAAAGGTTGTGAGTTCGAGCCTCACCTGGGGAATTGTCTGATATTTTTTAACAATTTTCTCTTCGATTATTCATTAATTAATTTTCTTATTTGCACTAAATGATCGCCTCATATACGGGACATCCCCAGTAGCACAATCGGTTAGCGCGTTGTACTTATAGACAGTGACCAAACGCGTTACTGTAGAGAGATGCAAAGGTTGTGAGTTCGAGCCTCACCTGGGGAAATGCCTGATATTTTTTAACACTTTTCTCTTCGATTATTCATTAATTAATGTTCATATTAATGGACTAAATGATCGCCTCATACACGGGACATCCCCAGTAGCACAATCGGTTAGCGCGTTGTACTTATAGACAGTGACCAAACGCGTTACTGTAGAGAGATGCAAAGGTTGTGAGTTCGAGCCTCACCTGGGGAATTGTCTGATATTTTTTAACACTTTTCTCTTCGATTATTCATTAATTAATGTTCATATTAATGGACTAAATGATCGCCTCATACACGGGACATCCCCAGTAGCACAATCGGTTAGCGCGTTGTACTTATAGACAGTGACCACACGCGTTACTGTAGAGAGATGCAAAGGTTGTGAGTTCGAGCCTCACCTGGGGAATTGTCTGATATTTTTTAACACTTTTCTCTTCGATTATTCATTAATTAAATTTCTTATTTGCACTAAATGATCGCCTCATATACGGGACATCCCCAGTAGCACAATCGGTTAGCGCGTTGTACTTATAGACAGTGACCACACGCGTTGCTGCTGAGAGATGCAAAGGTTGTGAGTTCGAGCCTCACCTGGGGAATTGTCTGATATTTTTAAACACTTTTCTCTTCGATTATTCATTGATTAATGTTCATATTAATGGACTAAATGATCGCCTCATACACGGGACATTCCCAGTAGCACAATCGGTTAGCGCGTTGTACTTATAGACAGTGACCAAACGCGTTACTGTAGAGAGATGCAAAGGTTGTGAGTTCGAGCCTCACCTGGGGAATTGCCTGATATTTTTTAACACTTTTCTCTTCGATTATTCATTAATTAATGTTCATATTAATGGACTAAATGATCGCCTCATACACGGGACATCCCCAGTAGCACAATCGGTTAGCGCGTTGTACTTATAGACAGTGACCAAACGCGTTACTGTAGAGAGATGGAAAGGTTGTGAGTTCGAGCCTCACCTGGGGAATTGTCTGATATTTTTTAACACTTTTCTCTTCGATTATTCATTAATTAATGTTCATATTAATGGACTAAATGATCGCCTCATATACGGGACATCCCCAGTAGCACAATCGGTTAGCGCGTTGTACTTATAGACAGTGACCACACGCGTTACTGTAGAGAGATGCAAAGGTTGTGAGTTCGAGCCTCACCTGGGGAATTGTCTGATATTTTTTTACACTTTTATCTTCGATTATTCATTAATTAATTTTCTTATTTGCACTAAATGATCGCCTCATATACGGGACATCCCCAGTAGCACAATCGGTTAGCGCGTTGTACTTATAGACAGTGACCAAACGCGTTGCTGCAGAGAGATACAAAGGTTGTGAGTTCGAGCCTCACCTGGGGAATTGTCTGATATTTTTAAACACTTTTCTTTTCGATTATTCATTAATTAATATTATTGTTAATGGACTAAATGATCGCCTCATACACGGGACATCCCCAGTAGCACAATCGGTTAGCGCGTTGTACTTATAGACAGTGACCACACGCGTTGCTGCAGAGAGATGCAAAGGTTGTGAGTTCGAGCCTCACCTGGGGAATTGTCTGATATTTTTTAACACTTTTCTCTTCGATTATTCATTAATTAATGTTCATATTAATGGACTAAATGATCGCCTCATACACGGGACATCCCCAGTAGCACAATCGGTTAGCGCGTAGTACTTATAGACAGTGACCACACGCGTTGCTGCTGAGAGATGCAAAGGTTGTGAGTTCGAGCCTCACCTGGGGAATTGTCTGATATTTTTAAACACTTTTCTCTTCGATTATTCATTAATTAATGTTCATATTAATGGACTAAATGATCGCCTCATACACGGGACATCCCCACACTCTAAAAAAAAAGTACACAATGTTGCGTAAAATCGTACTCTTTGTGGTGGTTAAAAGGGAACATGGTCGTTTGCGGGGTAAAACGCTACGCAACAGGGGTTGTGTCAACATTTACTCAACTTCTGTGTAAAACGTTTACCCAACAGCGACGTCAAATTTCTTACCCAATTTTGTTGCGTCAAAATTATACCCAATAAATGAGTACCCTTTTGATACCCAGTTGGTTCAACGTTACCCAACACCTGTGTACGTATCCTGCTTTTTACTCAGCTATTGAGCACTTTTCCCCCAACAGTTGTGTCAATTTAATACAAACTATTTTTTTTACAGCATACTCCAGTGACATGGACATGAATAACAGTTTTACTTTTCACCTTCTTTATTCATTTGTTTATTTTAATTGACAGTTATTAAATTAAGATTACAATTTGTTTCAAATACTTCATTCAAGTTTACATTCATTTTGTGAGCATATTTAACTAAAACAGTTTGTAATGCCTTAGAAATTTGGGTCTGAATCTCCTCACACATAGTGGGGCAGCCATTTTGAAAATTGTGATGTTATTGCTTGTATTCAAAGGATAAATCTGTGGTGGTCCTATGGCAAAATATCTTTCTCATGACAACCAAATGTCATGCTTTTAAAGGCAAAATCCTAACACTCACCACCACTCAAACAATCATCAATGCAAATAACCTACCAGTGTTATGTTTAAATATTGTCCACATACATTTTGTAAGTTCAAACCTGAAGTTAATTGAATTATTTTAATATAATAGCAAACTGCTACAAGATTACAGCCAATTAAGGGAAATAAACCACAAAACAACAGCTGTTGTGTAAATTATACATGTACATTGACTTGAACCTACTTTTGTGTATCTTGACACATTGTATTTTGTTTTATGTTGTGTGTTGATTCAATTTACTAAGGCCACAACATGATATTTAACTTCTCATAAAACAGATGGAACATTGTACAAAAGAAATTATCAATTTGCAAGTTGTGTAGCCTTGTGTGCACTGTGCAACACAGCTAGAACTTTGTCTCTTGTGATCAAACCGTACAGAATATTATAAATAACAAATTGAGTGTTCTTCCTCTACAACAGCAACTGAATAATGTGCTAGTGATAATGTGTTATTAATTCTTGAATTAAATCCTTTATCCAACCTTCGACATCAAATCTGTTATGGAATCATCAGTGGTGGGAATACCCGGTGTCCTGTCATTTCTGCGAAAGAAAAATACAAGGGAAATGCAATATGTAACTTGAACAATTATCCTTAGTTTTTACATGCAATATTGAAGTTGTACTTAAACCATGGAGCTACGTGTTTATAGCTCCATGTCAGACCGGGGACTGTCGACGTTTCGCTGTATTTAATTACCAGTCGTCCCCCACCCCCAAGACCCACGCCAGTTTCATACTCTGTTGATAGAGAGTGATGTCGGGCAGACCAAATAATAACTGCGGTTTGAACAATTTCAATGTTACAACGCATGCACATGCATGACATGTACATACACGTTTGTTTATGGTGTAAATCGAGGAGTTTCCTTTGTTCCTCTCGAAAATTTCCTTTGTTTGTACTCTAACGTTTTTCGACGGCTCCTATTGGTTTTGTACACGAATCTCAATCGAGGTCGTCCTCGATTTAACCCTAACCCCAATTCACCTTCGTGTCGCCAGGTATGTGTCCTCAATTTACACCATAAACAGACGCATACATACATGTACATGTACGTATACGTACATGAATGTGTACGTTGTTCACAACGTGACACTGCAATCCAATCATCAATCTTATTTTATCCCAAATAAAACAAACAAACTTCAAAATAATGCAGAACATAGCCCACGTTTTCACAATAACGTATTTTATTGATCTGTACATTGTAACAAGTAAATAATTACCTTCAAACCGAGAAATCGGCGATTTCGAATCCCACTATTCGCAGCACGTTCGCAACTCCACGGTCTGCCATCTTGAATGTTGATGTCATTTCGAGAAGGCAACAGATGGGCAAAATGTACCCATTTCGAGGCAATATTTACCTATTTGAGGGCATACTGCCTGTTTTGTTGTACACTGCAAGGTCAACTTGACCTAGTAGCTAGGCAAAAGTTCTTTCTTACACTAACGTTGCTTACAACTTCAATATTTTCGGTTGCTCAATCAAAAGGTCAAAGTTACTTTTTGAAGGGTACTGGTCAAATTGCCACTTAACCCATAATTGGGTAAGAAAGTACTCAACTTTTGTATCCAACACATTTACTCAGCAGATTTTGACACTTTGTTTTTAGAGTGCAGTAGCACAATCGGTTAGCGCGTTGTACTTATAGACAGTGACCAAACGCGTTACTGTAGAGAGATGCAAAAGTGGGGAGTTCGAGCCTCACCTGGGGAATTGTCTGATATTTTTAAACACTTTTTTCTGCGATTATTCATTAATTAATGTTCATATTAATGGACTAAATGATCGCCTCATATACGGGACATCCCCAGTAGCACAATCGGTTAGCGCGTTGTACTTATAGACAGTGACCACACGCGTTACTGTAGAGAGATGCAAAGGTTGTGAGTTCGAGCCTCACCTGGGGAATTGTCTGATATTTTTTAACACTTTTCTCTTCGATTATTCATTAATTAATTTTCTTATTTGCACTAAATGATCGCCTCATATACGGGACATCCCCAGTAGCACAATCGGTTAGCGCGTTGTACTTATAGACAGTGACCAAACGCGTTACTGTAGAGAGATGCAAAGGTTGTGAGTTCGAGCCTCACCTGGGGAAATGCCTGATATTTTTTAACACTTTTCTCTTCGATTATTCATTAATTAATGTTCATATTAATGGACTAAATGATCGCCTCATACACGGGACATCCCCAGTAGCACAATCGGTTAGCGCGTTGTACTTATAGACAGTGACCAAACGCGTTACTGTAGAGAGATGCAAAGGTTGTGAGTTCGAGCCTCACCTGGGGAATTGTCTGATATTTTTTAACACTTTTCTCTTCGATTATTCATTAATTAATGTTCATATTAATGGACTAAATGATCGCCTCATACACTGGACATCCCCAGTAGCACAATCGGTTAGCGCGTTGTACTTATAGACAGTGACCACACGCGTTACTGTAGAGAGATGCAAAGGTTGTGAGTTCGAGCCTCACCTGGGGAATTGTCTGATATTTTTTAACACTTTTCTCTTCGATTATTCATTAATTAAATTTCTTATTTGCACTAAATGATCGCCTCATATACGGGACATCCCCAGTAGCACAATCGGTTAGCGCGTTGTACTTATAGACAGTGACCAAACGCGTTACTGCTGAGAGATGCAAAGGTTGTGAGTTCGAGCCTCACCTGGGGAATTGTCTGATATTTTTAAACACTTTTCTCTTCGATTATTCATTAATTAATGTTCATATTAATGGACTAAATGATCGCCTCATACACGGGACATTCCCAGTAGCACAATCGGTTAGCGCGTTGTACTTATAGACAGTGACCAAACGCGTTACTGTAGAGAGATGCAAAGGTTGTGAGTTCGAGCCTCACCTGGGGAATTGCCTGATATTTTTTAACACTTTTCTCTTCGATTATTCATTAATTAAATTTCTTATTTGCACTAAATGATCGCCTCATATACGGGACATCCCCAGTAGCACAATCGGTTAGCGCGTTGTACTTATAGACAGTGACCACACGCGTTGCTGCTGAGAGATGCAAAGGTTGTGAGTTCGAGCCTCACCTGGGGAATTGTCTGATATTTTTAAACACTTTTCTCTTCGATTATTCATTAATTAATGTTCATATTAATGGACTAAATGATCGCCTCATATACGGGACATCCCCAGTAGCACAATCGGTTAGCGCGTTGTACTTATAGACAGTGACCACACGCGTTACTGTAGAGAAATGCAAAGGTTGTGAGTTCGAGCCTCACCTGGGGAATTGTCTGATATTTTTTAACACTTTTCTCTTCGATTATTCATTAATTAATTTTCTTATTTGCACTAAATGATCGCCTCATATACGGGACATCCCCAGTAGCACAATCGGTTAGCGCGTTGTACTTATAGACAGTGACCAAACGCGTTGCTGCAGAGAGATACAAAGCTTGTGAGTTCGAGCCTCACCCGGGGAATTGTCTGATATTTTTAAACACTTTTCTTTTCGATTATTCATTAATTAATATTATTGTTAATGGACTAAATGATCGCCTCATACACGGGACATCCCCAGTAGCACAATCGGTTAGCGCGTTGTACTTATAGACAGTGACCACACGCGTTGCTGCAGAGAGATGCAAAGGTTGTGAGTTCGAGCCTCACCTGGGGAATTGTCTGATATTTTTTAACACTTTTCTCTTCGATTATTCATTAATTAATGTTCATATTAATGGACTAAATGATCGCCTCATACACGGGACATCCCCAGTAGCACAATCGGTTAGCGCGTAGTACTTATAGACAGTGACCACACGCGTTGCTGCTGAGAGATGCAAAGGTTGTGAGTTCGAGCCTCACCTGGGGAATTGTCTGATATTTTTAAACACTTTTCTCTTCGATTATTCATTAATTAATGTTCATATTAATGGACTAAATGATCGCCTCATACACGGGACATCCCCAGTAGCACAATCGGTTAGCGCGTTGTACTTATAGACAGTGACCAAACGCGTTACTGTAGAGAGATGCAAAAGTGGGGAGTTCGAGCCTCACCTGGGGAATTGTCTGATATTTTTAAACACTTTTTTCTGCGATTATTCATTAATTAATGTTCATATTAATGGACTAAATGATCGCCTCATATACGGGACATCCCCAGTAGCACAATCGGTTAGCGCGTTGTACTTATAGACAGTGACCACACGCGTTACTGTAGAGAGATGCAAAGGTTGTGAGTTCGAGCCTCACCTGGGGAATTGTCTGATATTTTTTAACACTTTTCTCTTCGATTATTCATTAATTAATTTTCTTATTTGCACTAAATGATCGCCTCATATACGGGACAAGCCCAGTAGCACAATCGGTTAGCGCGTTGTACTTATAGACAGTGACCAAACGCGTTACTGTAGAGAGATGCAAAGGTTGTGAGTTCGAGCCTCACCTGGGGAAATGCCTGATATTTTTTAACACTTTTCTCTTCGATTATTCATTAATTAATGTTCATATTAATGGACTAAATGATCGCCTCATACACGGGACATCCCCAGTAGCACAATCGGTTAGCGCGTTGTACTTATAGACAGTGACCAAACGCGTTACTGTAGAGAGATGCAAAGGTTGTGAGTTCGAGCCTCACCTGGGGAATTGTCTGATATTTTTTAACACTTTTCTCTTCGATTATTCATTAATTAATGTTCATATTAATGGACTAAATGATCGCCTCATACACGGGACATCCCCAGTAGCACAATCGGTTAGCGCGTTGTACTTATAGACAGTGACCACACGCGTTACTGTAGAGAGATGCAAAGGTTGTGAGTTCGAGCCTCACCTGGGGAATTGTCTGATATTTTTTAACACTTTTCTCTTCGATTATTCATTAATTAAATTTCTTATTTGCACTAAATGATCGCCTCATATACGGGACATCCCCAGTAGCACAATCGGTTAGCGCGTTGTACTTATAGACAGTGACCACACGCGTTGCTGCTGAGAGATGCAAAGGTTGTGAGTTCGAGCCTCACCTGGGGAATTGTCTGATATTTTTAAACACTTTTCTCTTCGATTATTCATTAATTAATGTTCATATTAATGGACTAAATGATCGCCTCATACACGGGACATTCCCAGTAGCACAATCGGTTAGCGCGTTGTACTTATAGACAGTGACCAAACGCGTTACTGTAGAGAGATGGAAAGGTTGTGAGTTCGAGCCTCACCTGGGGAATTGTCTGATATTTTTTAACACTTTTCTCTTCGATTATTCATTAATTAATGTTCATATTAATGGACTAAATGATCGCCTCATATACGGGACATCCCCAGTAGCACAATCGGTTAGCGCGTTGTACTTATAGACAGTGACCACACGCGTTACTGTAGAGAGATGCAAAGGTTGTGAGTTCGAGCCTCACCTGGGGAATTGTCTGATATTTTTTAACACTTTTCTCTTCGATTATTCATTAATTAATTTTCTTATTTGCACTAAATGATCGCCTCATATACGGGACATCCCCAGTAGCACAATCGGTTAGCGCGTTGTACTTATAGACAGTGACCAAACGCGTTGCTGCAGAGAGATACAAAGGTTGTGAGTTCGAGCCTCACCTGGGGAATTGTCTGATATTTTTAAACACTTTTCTTTTCGATTATTCATTAATTAATATTATTGTTAATGGACTAAATGATCGCCTCATACACGGGACATCCCCAGTAGCACAATCGGTTAGCGCGTTGTACTTATAGACAGTGACCACACGCGTTGCTGCAGAGAGATGCAAAGGTTGTGAGTTCGAGCCTCACCTGGGGAATTGTCTGATATTTTTTAACACTTTTCTCTTCGATTATTCATTAATTAATGTTCATATTAATGGACTAAATGATCGCCTCATACACGGGACATCCCCAGTAGCACAATCGGTTAGCGCGTAGTACTTATAGACAGTGACCACACGCGTTGCTGCTGAGAGATGCAAAGGTTGTGAGTTCGAGCCTCACCTGGGGAATTGTCTGATATTTTTAAACACTTTTCTCTTCGATTATTCATTAATTAATGTTCATATTAATGGACTAAATGATCGCCTCATACACGGGACATCCCCAGTAGCACAATCGGTTAGCGCGTTGTACTTATAGACAGTGACCACACGCGTTACTGTAGAGGGATGCAAAGGTTGTGAGTTCGAGCCTCACCTGGGGAATTGTCTGATATTTTGAAACACTTTTCTCTTCGATTATTCATTAATTAATTTTCTTATTTGCACTAAATGACCGCCTCATATACGGGACATCCCCAGTAGCACACATCCCCAGTAGCACAATCGGTTAGCGCGTTGTACTTATAGACAGCGACCAAACGCGTTACTGTAGAGAGATGCAAAGGTTGTGAGTTCGAGCCTCACCTGGGGAATTGTCTGATATTTTTTAACACTTTTCTCTTCGATTATTCATTAATTAATGTTCATATTAATGGACTAAATGATCGCCTCATACACGGGACATTCCCAGTAGCACAATCGGTTAGCGCGTTGTACTTATAGACAGTGACCAAACGCGTTGCTGCAGAGAGATGCAAAGGTTGTTAGTTCGAGCCTCACCTGGGGAATTGTCTGATATTTTTTAACACTTTTCTCTTCGATTATTCATTAATTAATGTTCTTATTTGCACTAAATGATCGCCTCATACACGGGACATCCCCAGTAGCACAATCGGTTAGCGCGTTGTACTTATAGACAGTGACCAAACGCGTTGCTGCAGAGAGATGCAAAGGTTGTTAGTTCGAGCCTCACCTGGGGAATTGTCTGATATTTTTTAACACTTTTCTCTTCGATTATTCGTTAATTAATGTTCATATTAATGGACTAAATGATCGCCTCATATACGGGACATCCCCAGTAGCACAATCGGTTAGCGCGATGTACTTATAGACAGTGACCACACGCGTTGCTGTAGAGAGATGCAAAGGTTGTGAGTTCGAGCCTCACCTGGGGAATTGTCTGATATTTTTTAACACTTTTCTCTTCGATTATTCATTAATTAATGTTCATATTAATGGACTAAATGATCGCCTCATATACGGGACATCCCCAGTAGCACAATCGGTTAGCGCGGTGTACTTATAGACAGTGACCACACGCGTTACTGTAGAGAGATGCAAAGGTTGTGAGTTCGAGCCTCACCTGGGGAATTGTCTGATATTTGTTAACACTTTTCTCTTCGATTATTCGTTAATTAATGTTCATATTAATGGACTAAATGATCGCCTCATATACGGGACATCCCCAGTAGCACAATCGGTTAGCGCGATGTACTTATAGACAGTGACCACACGCGTTGCTGTAGAGAGATTCAAAGGTTGTGAGTTCGAGCCTCACCTGGGGAATTGTCTGATATTTTTTAACACTTTTCTCTTCGATTATTCATTAATTAATGTTCATATTAATGGACTAAATGATCGCCTCATACACGGGACATCCCCAGTAGCACAATCGGTTAGCGCGTTGTACTTATAGACAGTGACCAAACGCGTTACTGTAGAGAGATGCAAAGGTTGTGAGTTCGAGCCTCACCTGGGGAATTGTCTGATATTTTTTAACACTTTTCTCTTCGATTATTCATTAATTAATGTTCATATTAATGGACTAAATGATCGCCTCATATACGGGACATCCCCAGTAGCACAATCGGTTAGCGCGATGTACTTATAGACAGTGACCACACGCGTTGCTGTAGAGAGATTCAAAGGTTGTGAGTTCGAGCCTCACCTGGGGAATTGTCTGATATTTTTTAACACTTTTCTCTTCGATTATTCATTAATTAATGTTCATATTAATGGACTAAATGATCGCCTCATACACGGGACATCCCCAGTAGCACAATCGGTTAGCGCGTTGTACTTATAGACAGTGACCAAACGCGTTACTGTAGAGAGATGCAAAGGTTGTGAGTTCGAGCCTCACCTGGGGAATTGTCTGATATTTTTTAACACTTTTCTCTTCGATTATTCATTAATTAATGTTCATATTAATGGACTAAATGATCGCCTCATATACGGGACATCCCCAGTAGCACAATCGGTTAGCACGTTGTACTTATAGACAGTGACCACACGCGTTACTGTAGTAGAGATGCAAAGGTTGTGAGTTCGAGCCTCACCTGGGGAATTGTCTGATATTTTTTAACACTTTTCTCTTTGATTATTCATTAATTAATGTTCATATTAATGGACTAAATGATCGCCTCATATACGGGACATCCCCAGTAGCACAATCGGTTAGCGCGTTGTACTTATAGACAGTGACCAAACGCGTTGCTGCAGAGAGATGCAAAGGTTGTTAGTTCGAGCCTCACCTGGGGAATTGTCTGATATTTTTTAACACTTTTCTCTTCGATTATTCATTAATTAATGTTCTTATTTGCACTAAATGATCGCCTCATACACGGGACATCCCCAGTAGCACAATCGGTTAGCGCGTTGTACTTATAGACAGTGACCAAACGCGTTGCTGCAGAGAGATGCAAAGGTTGTTAGTTCGAGCCTCACCTGGGGAATTGTCTGATATTTTTTAACACTTTTCTCTTCGATTATTCGTTAATTAATGTTCATATTAATGGACTAAATGATCGCCTCATATACGGGACATCCCCAGTAGCACAATCGGTTAGCGCGATGTACTTATAGACAGTGACCACACGCGTTGCTGTAGAGAGATGCAAAGGTTGTGAGTTCGAGCCTCACCTGGGGAATTGTCTGATATTTGTTAACACTTTTCTCTTCGATTATTCGTTAATTAATGTTCATATTAATGGACTAAATGATCGCCTCATATACGGGACATCCCCAGTAGCACAATCGGTTAGCGCGATGTACTTATAGACAGTGACCACACGCGTTGCTGTAGAGAGATTCAAAGGTTGTGAGTTCGAGCCTCACCTGGGGAATTGTCTGATATTTTTTAACACTTTTCTCTTCGATTATTCATTAATTAATGTTCATATTAATGGACTAAATGATCGCCTCATACACGGGACATCCCCAGTAGCACAATCGGTTAGCGCGTTGTACTTATAGACAGTGACCAAACGCGTTACTGTAGAGAGATGCAAAGGTTGTGAGTTCGAGCCTCACCTGGGGAATTGTCTGATATTTTTTAACACTTTTCTCTTCGATTATTCATTAATTAATGTTCATATTAATGGACTAAATGATCGCCTCATATACGGGACATCCCCAGTAGCACAATCGGTTAGCACGTTGTACTTATAGACAGTGACCACACGCGTTACTGTAGTAGAGATGCAAAGGTTGTGAGTTCGAGCCTCACCTGGGGAATTGTCTGATATTTTTTAACACTTTTCTCTTTGATTATTCATTAATTAATGTTCATATTAATGGACTAAATGATCGCCTCATATACGGGACATCCCCAGTAGCACAATCGGTTAGCGCGTTGTACTTATAGACAGTGACCAAACGCGTTGCTGCAGAGAGATGCAAAGGTTGTTAGTTCGAGCCTCACCTGGGGAATTGTCTGATATTTTTTAACACTTTTCTCTTCGATTATTCATTAATTAATGTTCTTATTTGCACTAAATGATCGCCTCATACACGGGACATCCCCAGTAGCACAATCGGTTAGCGCGTTGTACTTATAGACAGTGACCAAACGCGTTGCTGCAGAGAGATGCAAAGGTTGTTAGTTCGAGCCTCACCTGGGGAATTGTCTGATATTTTTTAACACTTTTCTCTTCGATTATTCGTTAATTAATGTTCATATTAATGGACTAAATGATCGCCTCATATACGGGACATCCCCAGTAGCACAATCGGTTAGCGCGATGTACTTATAGACAGTGACCACACGCGTTGCTGTAGAGAGATGCAAAGGTTGTGAGTTCGAGCCTCACCTGGGGAATTGTCTGATATTTTTTAACACTTTTCTCTTCGATTATTCATTAATTAATGTTCATATTAATGGACTAAATGATCGCCTCATATACGGGACATCCCCAGTAGCACAATCGGTTAGCGCGGTGTACTTATAGACAGTGACCACACGCGTTACTGTAGAGAGATGCAAAGGTTGTGAGTTCGAGCCTCACCTGGGGAATTGTCTGATATTTGTTAACACTTTTCTCTTCGATTATTCGTTAATTAATGTTCATATTAATGGACTAAATGATCGCCTCATATACGGGACATCCCCAGTAGCACAATCGGTTAGCGCGATGTACTTATAGACAGTGACCACACGCGTTGCTGTAGAGAGATTCAAAGGTTGTGAGTTCGAGCCTCACCTGGGGAATTGTCTGATATTTTTTAACACTTTTCTCTTCGATTATTCATTAATTAATGTTCATATTAATGGACTAAATGATCGCCTCATACACGGGACATCCCCAGTAGCACAATCGGTTAGCGCGTTGTACTTATAGACAGTGACCAAACGCGTTACTGTAGAGAGATGCAAAGGTTGTGAGTTCGAGCCTCACCTGGGGAATTGTCTGATATTTTTTAACACTTTTCTCTTCGATTATTCATTAATTAATGTTCATATTAATGGACTAAATGATCGCCTCATATACGGGACATCCCCAGTAGCACAATCGGTTAGCACGTTGTACTTATAGACAGTGACCACACGCGTTACTGTAGTAGAGATGCAAAGGTTGTGAGTTCGAGCCTCACCTGGGGAATTGTCTGATATTTTTTAACACTTTTCTCTTTGATTATTCATTAATTAATGTTCATATTAATGGACTAAATGATCGCCTCATATACGGGACATCCCCAGTAGCACAATCGGTTAGCGCGTTGTACTTATAGACAGTGACCACACGCGTTGCTGTAGAGAGATGCAAAGGTTGTGAGTTCGAGCCTCACCTGGGGAATTGTCTGATATTTTTAACACTTTTCTCTTCGATTATTCATTAATTAATGTTTTTATTAATGGACTAAATGATCGCCTCATACACGGGACATCCCCAGTAGCACAATCGGTTAGCGCGTTGTACTTATAGACAGTGACCACACGCGTTGCTGCAGAGAGATGCAAAGGTTGTGAGTTCGAGCCTCACCTGGGGAATTGTCTGATATTTTTTAACACTTTTCTCTTCGATTATTCATTAATTAATGTTCATATTAATGTACTAAAATGATCGCCTCATACACGGGACATCCCCAGTAGCACAATCGGTTAGCGCGTTGTACTTATAGACAGTGACCAAACGCGTTACTGTAGAGAGATGCAAAGGTTGTGAGTTCGAGCCTCACCTGGGGAATTGTCTGATATTTTTTAACACTTTTCTCTTCGATTATTCATTAATTAATGTTCATATTAATGGACTAAAATGATCGCCTCATACACGGGACATCCCCAGTAGCACAATCGGTTAGCGCGTTGTACTTATAGACAGTGACCAAACGCGTTACTGTAGAGAGATGCAAAGGTTGTGAGTTCGAGCCTCACCTGGGGAATTGTCTGATATTTTTAAACACTTTTCTCTTCGATTATTCATTAATTAATGTTCTTATTTGCACTAAATGATCGCCTCATACACGGGACATCCCCAGTAGCACAATCGGTTAGCACGTTGTACTTATAGACAGTGACCACACGCGTTGCTGTAGAGAGATGCAAAGGTTGTGAGTTCGAGCCTCACCTGGGGAATTGTCTGATATTTTTAAACACTTTTCTCTTCGATTATTCATTAATTAATGTTCATATTAATGGACTAAATGATCTCCTCATACACGGGACATTTCCAGTAGCACAATCGGTTAGCGCGTTGTACTTATAGAACGTGACCAAACGCGTTACTGTAGAGAGATGCAAAGGTTGTGAGTTCGAGCCTCACCTAGGGAATTGTCTAATATTTTTAACACTTTTCTTTTCGATTATTCATTAATTAATGTTCTTATTTGCACTAAATGATCGCCTCATACACTGGACATCCCCAGTAGCACAATCGGTTAGCGCGTTGTACTTATAGACAGTGACCACACGCGTTGCTGTAGAGAGATGCAAAGGTTGTGAGTTCGAGCATCACCTGGGGAATTGTCTGATATTTTTAAACACTTTTCTCTTCGATTATTCATTAATTAATGTTCTTATTTGCACTAAATGATCGCCTCATACACGGGACATCCCCAGTAGCACAATCGGTTAGCGCGATGTACTTATAGACAGTGACCACACGCGTTGCTGCAGAGAGATGCAAAGGTTGTGAGTTCGAGCCTCACCTGGAGAAATGTCTGATATTTTTTAACACTTTTCTCTTCGATTATTAATTAATTAATGTTAATATTAATGGACTAAATGATCGCCTCATACACCGGACATCCCCAGTAGCACAATCGGTTAGCGCGTTGTACTTATAGACAGTGACCAAACGCGTTACTGTAGAGAGATGCAAAGGTTGTGAGTTCGAGCCTCACCTGGGGAATTGTCTGATATTTTTTAACACTTTTCTCTTCGATTATTCATTAATTAATGTTTATATTAATGGACTAAATGATCGCCTCATACACGGGACATCCCCAGTAGCACAATCGGTTAGCACGTTGTACTTATAGACAGTGACCACACGCGTTGCTGTAGAGAGATGCAAAGGTTGTGAGTTCGAGCCTCACCTGGGGAATTGTCTGATATTTTTAAACACTTTTCTCTTCGATTATTCATTAATTAATGTTCATATTAATGGACTAAATGATCTCCTCATACACGGGACATTTCCAGTAGCACAATCGGTTAGCGCGTTGTACTTATAGAACGTGACCAAACGCGTTACTGTAGAGAGATGCAAAGGTTGTGAGTTCGAGCCTCACCTAGGGAATTGTCTAATATTTTTAACACTTTTCTTTTCGATTATTCATTAATTAATGTTCTTATTTGCACTAAATGATCGCCTCATACACTGGACATCCCCAGTAGCACAATCGGTTAGCGCGTTGTACTTATAGACAGTGACCACACGCGTTGCTGTAGAGAGATGCAAAGGTTGTGAGTTCGAGCATCACCTGGGGAATTGTCTGATATTTTTAAACACTTTTCTCTTCGATTATTCATTAATTAATGTTCTTATTTGCACTAAATGATCGCCTCATACACGGGACATCCCCAGTAGCACAATCGGTTAGCGCGATGTACTTATAGACAGTGACCACACGCGTTGCTGCAGAGAGATGCAAAGGTTGTGAGTTCGAGCCTCACCTGGAGAAATGTCTGATATTTTTTAACACTTTTCTCTTCGATTATTAATTAATTAATGTTAATATTAATGGACTAAATGATCGCCTCATACACCGGACATCCCCAGTAGCACAATCGGTTAGCGCGTTGTACTTATAGACAGTGACCAAACGCGTTACTGTAGAGAAATGCAAAGGTTGTGAGTTCGAGCCTCACCTGGGGAATTGTCTGATATTTTTAAACACTTTTCTCTTCGATTATTCATTAATTAATGTTCTTATTTGCACTAAATGATCGCCTCATACACGGGACATCCCCAGTAGCACAATCGGTTAGCACGTTGTACTTATAGACAGTGACCACACGCGTTGCTGTAGAGAGATGCAAAGGTTGTGAGTTCGAGCCTCACCTGGGGAATTGTCTGATATTTTTAAACACTTTTCTCTTCGATTATTCATTAATTAATGTTCTTATTAATGGACTAAATGATCGCCTCATACACGGGACATCCCCAGTAGCACAATCGGTTAGCGCGTTGTACTTATAGACAGTGACCAAACGCGTTACTGTAGAGAGATGCAAAGGTTGTGAGTTCGAGCCTCACCTGGGGAATTGTCTGATGTTTTTTAACACTTTTCTCTTCCATTATTCATTAATTAATTTTCTTATTTGCACTAAATGATCGCCTCATACACGGGACATCCCCAGTAGCACAATCGGTTAGCGCGTTGTACTTATAGACAGTGACCAAACGCGTTACTGTAGAGAGATGCAAAGGTTGTGAGTTCGAGCCTCACCTGGGGAATTGTCTGATATTTTTTAACACTTTTCTCTTCGATTATTCATTAATTAATGTTTATATTAATGGACTAAATGATCGCCTCATACACGGGACATCCCCAGTAGCACAATCGGTTAGCGCGTTGTACTTATAGACAGTGACCAAACGCGTTACTGTAGAGAGATGCAAAGGTTGTGAGTTCGAGCCTCACCTGGGGAATTGTATGATATTTTTTAACACTTTTCTCTTCGATTATTCATTAATTAATGTTCATATTAATGGACTAAATGATCGCCCCATATACGGGACATCCCCAGTAGCACAATCGGTTAGCGCGTTGTACTTATAGACAGTGACCACACGCGTTACTGTAGAGAGATGCAAAGGTTGTTAGTTCGAGCCTCACCTGGGGAATTGTCTGATATTTTTAAACACTTTTCTTTTCGATTATTCATTAATTAATATTATTGTTAATGTACTAAATGATCGCCTCATACACTGGACATCCCCAGTAGCACAATCGGTTAGCGCGTTGTACTTATAGACAGTGACCAAACGCGTTACTGTAGAGAGATGCAAAGGTTGTGAGTTCGAGCCTCACCTGGGGAATTGTCTAATATTTTTAACACTTTTCTTTTCGATTATTCATTAATTAATGTTCTTATTTGCACTAAATGATCGCCTCATACACGGGACATCCCCAGTAGCACAATCGGTTAGCGCGTTGTACTTATAGACAGTGACCACACGCGTTACTGTAGAGAGATGCAAAGGTTGTGAGTTTGAGCCTCACCTGGGGAATTGTCTGATATTTTTAACACTTTTCTCTTCGATTATTTATTAATTAATGTTCTTATTTGCACTAAATGATCGCCTCATACACTGGACATCCCCAGTAGCACAATCGGTTAGCGCGTTGTACTTATAGACAGTGACCAAACGCGTTACTGTAGAGAGATGCAAAGGTTGTGAGTTCGAGCCTCACCTGGGGAATTGTCTGATATTTTTAACACTTTTCTTTTCGATTATTCATTAATTAATGTTCTTATTTGCACTAAATGATCGCCTCATACACTGGACATCCCCAGTAGCACAATCGGTTAGCGCGTTGTACTTATAGACAGTGACCAAACGCGTTACTGTAGAGAGATGCAAAGGTTGTGAGTTCGAGCCTCACCTGGGGAATTGTCTGATATTTTTAAACACTTTTCTCTTCGATTATTCATTAATTAATGTTCATATTAATGGACTAAATGATCTCCTCATACACGGGACATTTCCAGTAGCACAATCGGTTAGCGCGTTGTACTTATAGACAGTGACCACACGCGTTACTGTAGAGAGATGCAAAGGTTGTGAGTTCGAGCCTCACCTAGGGAATTGTCTAATATTTTTAACACTTTTCTTTTCGATTATTCATTAATTAATGTTCTTATTTGCACTAAATGATCGCCTCATACACTGGACATCCCCAGTAGCACAATCGGTTAGCGCGTTGTACTTATAGACAGTGACCACACGCGTTGCTGTAGAGAGATGCAAAGGTTGTGAGTTCGAGCCTCACCTGGGGAATTGTCTGATATTTTTAAACACTTGTCTCTTCGATTATTCATTAATTAATGTTCTTATTTGCACTAAATGATCGCCTCATACACGGGACATCCCCAGTAGCACAATCGGTTAGCGCGATGTACTTATAGACAGTGACCACACGCGTTGCTGCAGAGAGATGCAAAGGTTGTGAGTTCGAGCCTCACCTGGAGAAATGTCTGATATTTTTTAACACTTTTCTCTTCGATTATTAATTAATTAATGTTAATATTAATGGACTAAATGATCGCCTCATACACCGGACATCCCCAGTAGCACAATCGGTTAGCGCGTTATACTTATAGACAGTGACCAAACGCGTTACTGTAGAGAGATGCAAAGGTTGTGAGTTCGAGCCTCACCTGGGGAATTGTCTGATATTTTTTAACACTTTTCTCTTCGATTATTCATTAATTAATGTTTATATTAATGGACTAAATGATCGCCTCATACACGGGACATCCCCAGTAGCACAATCGGTTAGCGCGTTGTACTTATAGACAGTGACCAAACGCGTTACTGTAGAGAGATGCAAAGGTTGTGAGTTCGAGCCTCACCTGGGGAATTGTATGATATTTTTTAACACTTTTCTCTTCGATTATTCATTAATTAATGTTCATATTAATGGACTAAATGATCGCCCCATATACGGGACATCCCCAGTAGCACAATCGGTTAGCGCGTTGTACTTATAGACAGTGACCACACGCGTTACTGTAGAGAGATGCAAAGGTTGTTAGTTCGAGCCTCACCTGGGGAATTGTCTGATATTTTTAAACACTTTTCTTTTCGATTATTCATTAATTAATATTATTGTTAATGTACTAAATGATCGCCTCATACACTGGACATCCCCAGTAGCACAATCGGTTAGCGCGTTGTACTTATAGACAGTGACCAAACGCGTTACTGTAGAGAGATGCAAAGGTTGTGAGTTCGAGCCTCACCTGGGGAATTGTCTAATATTTTTAACACTTTTCTTTTCGATTATTCATTAATTAATGTTCTTATTTGCACTAAATGATCGCCTCATACACTGGACATCCCCAGTAGCACAATCGGTTAGCGCGTTGTACTTATAGACAGTGACCAAACGCGTTACTGTAGAGAGATGCAAAGGTTGTGAGTTCGAGCCTCACCTGGGGAATTGTCTGATATTTTTAACACTTTTCTTTTCGATTATTCATTAATTAATGTTCTTATTTGCACTAAATGATCGCCTCATACACTGGACATCCCCAGTAGCACAATCGGTTAGCGCGTTGTACTTATAGACAGCGACCAAACGCGTTACTGTAGAGAGATGCAAAGGTTGTGAGTTCGAGCCTCACCTGGGTAATTGTCTGATATTTTTTAACACTTTTCTCTTCGATTATTCATTAATTAATGTTCATATTAATGGACTAAATGATCGCCTCATACACGGGACATCCCCAGTAGCACAATCGGTTAGCGCGTTGTACTTATAGACAGTGACCAAACGCGTTACTGTAGAGAGATGCAAAGGTTGTGAGTTCGAGCCTCACCTGGGGAATTGTCTGATATTTTTTAACACTGTTCTCTTCGATTATTCATTAATTAATGTTCATATTAATGGACCAAATAATCGCCTCATATACGGGACATCCTCTGTAGCACAATCGGTTAGCGCGTTCTACTTATAGACAGTGACCACACGCGTTACTGTAGAGAGATGCAAAGGTTGTGAGTTCGAGCCTCACCTGGGGAATTGTCTGATATTTTTTAACACTTTTCTCTTCGATTATTCATTAATTAATTTTCTTATTTGCACTAAATGATCGCCTCATATACGGGACATCCCCAGTAGCACAATCGGTTAGCGCGTTGTACTTATAGACAGTGACCACACGCGTTGCTGCAGAGAGATGCAAAGGTTGTTAGTTCGAGCCTCACCTGGGGAATTGTCTGATATTTTTAAACACTTTTCTTTTCGATTATTCATTAATTAATATTATTGTTAATGGACTAAATGATCGCCTCATACACGGGACATCCCCAGTAGCACAATCGGTTAGCGCGTTGTACTTATAGACAGTGACCACACGCGTTGCTGTAGAGAGATGCAAAGGTTGTGAGTTCGAGCCTCACCTGGGGAATTGTCTGATATTTTTAACACTTTTCTCTTCGATTATTCATTAATTGATGTTTTTATTAATGGACTAAATGATCGCCTCATACACGGGACATCCCCAGTAGCACAATCGGTTAGCGCGTTGTACTTATAGACAGTGACCACACGCGTTGTTGCAGAGAGATGCAAAGGTTGTGAGTTCGAGCCTCACCTGGGGAATTGTCTGATATTTTTTAACACTTTTCTCTTCGATTATTCATTAATTAATGTTCATATTTTCACTAAATGATCGCCTCATACACGGGACATCCCCAGTAGCACAATCGGTTAGCGCGATGTACTTATAGACAGTGACCACACGCGTTACTGTAGAGAGATGCAAAGGTTGTGAGTTCGAGCCTCACCTGGGGAATTGTCTGATATTTTTTAATACTTTTCTCTTCGATTATTCATTAATTAATGTTCATATTAATGGACTAAAATGATCGCTTCATACACGGGACATCCCCAGTAGCACAATCGGTTAGCGCGTTGTACTTATAGACAGTGACCAAACGCGTTGCTGTAGAGAGATGCAAAGGTTGTGAGTTCGAGCCTCACCTGGGGAATTGTCTGATATTTTGTAACACTTTTCTCTTCGATTATTCATTAATTAATGTTCATATTAATGGACTAAATGATCGCCTCATACACGGGACATTTCCAGTAGCACAATCGGTTAGCGCGTTGTAATTATAGACAGTGACCAAACGCGTTACTGTAGAGAGATGCAAAGGTTGTGAGTTCGAGCCTCACCTGGAGAATTGTCTGATATTTTTTAACACTTTTCTCTTCGATTATTCATTAATTAATGTTCTTATTTGCACTAAATGATCGCCTCATACACGGGACATCCCCAGTAGCACAATCGGTTAGCGCGTTGTACTTATAGACAGTGACCAAACGCGTTACTGTAGAGAGATGCAAAGGTTGTGAGTTCGAGCCTCACCTGGGGAATTATCTAATATTTTTAACACTTTTCTTTTCGATTATTTATTAATTAATGTTCTTATTTGCACTAAATGATCGCCTCATACACTGGACATCCCCAGTAGCACAATCGGTTAGCGCGTTGTACTTATATTGACCACACGCGTTACTGTAGAGAGATGCAAAGGTTGTGAGTTCGAGCCTCACCTGGGGAATTGTCTGATATTTTTTAACACTTTTCTCTTCGATTATTCATTAATTAATGTTCATATTAATGGACTAAAATGATCGCCTCATACACGGGGCATCCCCAGTAGCACAATCGGTTAGCGCGTTGTACTTATAGACAGTGACCAAACGCGTTACTGTAGAGAGATGCAAAGGTTGTGAGTTCGAGCCTCACCTGGGGAATTGTCTGATAGTTTTTAACACTTTTCTCTTCGATTATTCATTAATTAATGTTCTTATTTGCACTAAATGATCGCCTCATACACGGGACATCCCCAGTAGCACAATCGGTTAGCGCGTTGTACTTATAGACAGTGACCAAACGCGTTACTGTAGAGAGATGCAAAGGTTGTGAGTTCGAGCCTCACCTGGGGAATTATCTAATATTTTTAACACTTTTCTTTTCGATTATTTATTAATTAATGTTCTTATTTGCACTAAATGATCGCCTCATACACTGGACATCCCCAGTAGCACAATCGGTTAGCACGTTGTACTTATAGACAGTGACCACAGGCGTTGCTGTAGAGAGATGCAAAGGTTGTGAGTTCGAGCCTCACCTGGGGAATTGTCTGATATTTTTAAACACTTTTCTCTTCGATTATTCATTAATTAATGTTCATATTAATGGACTAAATGATCGCCTCATACAAGGGACATTTCCAGTAGCACAATCGGTTAGCGCGTTGTACTTATAGACAGTGACCAAACGCGTTACTGCAGAGAAATGCAAAGGTTGTGAGTTCGAGCCTCACCTGGGGAATTGTCTGATATTTTTAAACACTTTTCTCTTCCATTATTCATTAATTAATTTTCTTATTTGCACTAAATGATCGCCTCATATACGGGACATCCCCAGTAGCACAATCGGTTAGCGCGTTGTACTTATAGACAGTGACCAAACGCGTTACTGTAGAGAGATGCAAAGGTTGTGAGTTCGAGCCTCACCTGGGGAATTATCTAATATTTTTAACACTTTTCTTTTCGATTATTTATTAATTAATGTTCTTATTTGCACTAAATGATCGCCTCATACACTGGACATCCCCAGTAGCACAATCGGTTAGCGCGATGTACTTATAGACAGTGACCACACGCGTTGCTGCAGAGAGATGCAAAGGTTGTGAGTTCGAGCCTCATCTGGGGAATTGTCTGATATTTTGTAACACTTTTCTCTTCGATTATTCATTAATTAATGTTCATATTAATGGACTAAAATGATCGCCTCATACACCGGGCATCCCCAGTAGCACAATCGGTTAGCGCGTTGTACTTATAGACAGTGACCACACGCGTTACTGTAGAGAGATGCAAAGGTTGTGAGTTCGAGCCTCACCTGGGGAATTGTCTGATATTTTTTAACACTTTTCTCTTCGATTATTTATTAATTAATGTTCTTATTTGCACTAAATGATCGCCTCATACACTGGACATCCCCAGTAGCACAATCGGTTAGCGCGTTGTACTTATAGACAGTGACCAAACGCGTTACTGTAGAGAGATGCAAAGGTTGTGAGTTCGAGCCTCACCTGGGGAATTGTCTGATATTTTTTAACACTTTTCTCTTCGATTATTCATTAATTAATGTTCTTATTTGCACTAAATGATCGCCTCATACACGGGACATCCCCAGTAGCACAATCGGTTAGCGCGTTGTACTTATAGACAGTGACCACACGCGTTACTGTAGAGAGATGCAAAGGTTGTGAGTTCGAGCCTCACCTGGGGAATTGTCTGATATTTTTAAACACTTTTCTCTTCGATTATTCATTAATTAATGTTCATATTAATGGACTAAATGATCGCCTCATACACGGGGCATCCCCAGTAGCACAATCGGTTAGCGCGTTGTACTTATAGACAGTGACCAAACGCGTTACTGTAGAGAGATGCAAAGGTTGTGAGTTCGAGCCTCACCTGGGGAATTGTCTGATATTTTTTAACACTTTTCTCTTCGATTATTCATTAATTAATGTTCATATTAATGGACTAAAATGATCGCTTCATACACGGGACATCCCCAGTAGCACAATCGGTTAGCGCGTTGTACTTATAGACAGTGACCAAACGCGTTACTGTAGAGAGATGCAAAGGTTGTGAGTTCGAGCCTCACCTGGGGAATTGTCTGATATTTTTTAACACTTTTCTCTTCGATTATTCATTAATTAATGTTCTTATTTGCACTAAATGATCACCTCATACACGGGACATCCCCAGTAGCACAATCGGTTAGCGCGTTGTACTTATAGACAGTGACCAAACGCGTTACTGTAGAGAGATGCAAAGGTTGTGAGTTCGAGCCTCACCTGGGGAATTATCTAATATTTTTAACACTTTTCTTTTCGATTATTTATTAATTAATGTTCTTATTTGCACTAAATGATCGCCTCATACACTGGACATCCCCAGTAGCACAATCGGTTAGCGCGTTGTACTTATAGACAGTTACCACACGCGTTACTGTAGAGAGATGCAAAGGTTGTGAGTTCGAGCCTCACCTGGGGAATTGTCTGATATTTTGTAACACTTTTCTCTTCGATTATTCATTAATTAATGTTCATATTAATGTACTAAATGATCGCCTCATACACGGGACATCCCCAGTAGCACAATCGGTTAGCGCGTTGTACTTATAGACAGTGACCACACGCGTTACTGTAGAGAGATGCAAAGGTTGTGAGTTCGAGCCTCACCTGGGGAATTGTCTGATATTTTTTAACACTTTTCTCTTCGATTATTCATTAATTAATGTTCATATTAATGGACTAAAATGATCGCCTCATACACGGGGCATCCCCAGTAGCACAATCGGTTAGCGCGTTGTACTTATAGACAGTGACCAAACGCGTTACTGTAGAGAGATGCAAAGGTTGTGAGTTCGAGCCTCACCTGGGGAATTGTCTGATATTTTTTAACACTTTTCTCTTCGATTATTCATTAATTAATGTTCATATTAATGGACTAAAATGATCGCTTCATACACGGGACATCCCCAGTAGCACAATCGGTTAGCGCGTTGTACTTATAGACAGTGACCAAACGCGTTACTGTAGAGAGATGCAAAGGTTGTGAGTTCGAGCCTCACCTGGGGAATTGTCTGATATTTTTTAACACTTTTCTCTTCGATTATTCATTAATTAATGTTCTTATTTGCACTAAATGATCACCTCATACACGGGACATCCCCAGTAGCACAATCGGTTAGCGCGTTGTACTTATAGACAGTGACCAAACGCGTTACTGTAGAGAGATGCAAAGGTTGTGAGTTCGAGCCTCACCTGGGGAATTATCTAATATTTTTAACACTTTTCTTTTCGATTATTTATTAATTAATGTTCTTATTTGCACTAAATGATCGCCTCATACACTGGACATCCCCAGTAGCACAATCGGTTAGCGCGTTGTACTTATAGACAGTTACCACACGCGTTACTGTAGAGAGATGCAAAGGTTGTGAGTTCGAGCCTCACCTGGGGAATTGTCTGATATTTTGTAACACTTTTCTCTTCGATTATTCATTAATTAATGTTCATATTAATGTACTAAATGATCGCCTCATACACGGGACATCCCCAGTAGCACAATCGGTTAGCGCGTTGTACTTATAGACAGTGACCACACGCGTTACTGTAGAGAGATGCAAAGGTTGTGAGTTCGAGCCTCACCTGGGGAATTGTCTGATATTTTTTAACACTTTTCTCTTCGATTATTCATTAATTAATGTTCATATTAATGGACTAAAATGATCGCCTCATACACGGGGCATCCCCAGTAGCACAATCGGTTAGCGCGTTGTACTTATAGACAGTGACCAAACGCGTTACTGTAGAGAGATGCAAAGGTTGTGAGTTCGAGCCTCACCTGGGGAATTGTCTGATATTTTTTAACACTTTTCTCTTCGATTATTCATTAATTAATGTTTTTATTAATGGACTAAATGATTGCCTCATACACGGGACATCCCCAGTAGCACAATCGGTTAGCGCGTTGTATACTTATAGACATTGACCACACGCGTTGCTGTAGAGAGATGCAAAGGTTGTGAGTTCGAGCCTCACCTGGGGAATTGTCTGATATTTTTTAACACTTTTCTCTTCGATTATTCATTAATTAATGTTCTTATTTGCACTAAATGATCGCCTCATACACGGGACATTTCCAGTAGCACAATCGGTTAGCGCGTTGTAATTATAGACAGTGACCAAACGCGTTACTGTAGAGAGATGCAAAGGTTGTGAGTTCGAGCCTCACCTGGGGAATTGTCTGATATTTTTTAACACTTTTCTCTTCGATTATTCATTAATTAATGTTCTTATTTGCACTAAATGATCGCCTCATACACGGGACATCCCCAGTAGCACAATCGGTTAGCGCGTTGTACTTATAGACAGTGACCAAACGCGTTACTGTAGAGAGATGCAAAGGTTGTGAGTTCGAGCCTCACCTGGGGAATTATCTAATATTTTTAACACTTTTCTTTTCGATTATTTATTAATTAATGTTCTTATTTGCACTAAATGATCGCCTCATACACTGGACATCCCCAGTAGCACAATCGGTTAGCGCGTTGTACTTATAGACAGTTACCACACGCGTTACTGTAGAGAGATGCAAAGGTTGTGAGTTCGAGCCTCACCTGGGGAATTGTCTGATATTTTGTAACACTTTTCTCTTCGATTATTCATTAATTAATGTTCATATTAATGTACTAAATGATCGCCTCATACACGGGACATCCCCAGTAGCACAATCGGTTAGCGCGTTGTACTTATAGACAGTGACCACACGCGTTACTGTAGAGAGATGCAAAGGTTGTGAGTTCGAGCCTCACCTGGGGAATTGTCTGATATTTTTTAACACTTTTCTCTTCGATTATTCATTAATTAATGTTCATATTAATGGACTAAAATGATCGCCTCATACACGGGACATCCCCAGTAGCACAATCGGTTAGCGCGTTGTACTTATAGACAGTGACCAAAACGCGTTACTGTAGAGAGATGCAAAGGTTGTGAGTTCGAGCCTCACCTGGGGAATTTGTGATATTTTTTAACACTTTTCTCTTCGATTATTCATTAATTAATGTTCTTATTTGCACTAAATGATCGCCTCATACACGGGACATCCCCAGTAGCACAATCGGTTAGCGCGTTGTACTTATAGACAGTGACCAAACGCGTTACTGTAGAGAGATGCAAAGGTTGTGAGTTCGAGCCTCACCTGGGGAATTATCTAATATTTTTAACACTTTTCTTTTCGATTATTTATTAATTAATGTTCTTATTTGCACTAAATGATCGCCTCATACACTGGACATCCCCAGTAGCACAATCGGTTAGCACGTTGTACTTATAGACAGTGACCACAGGCGTTGCTGTAGAGAGATGCAAAGGTTGTGAGTTCGAGCCTCACCTGGGGAATTGTCTGATATTTTTAAACACTTTTCTCTTCGATTATTCATTAATTAATGTTCATATTAATGGACTAAATGATCGCCTCATACACGGGACATTTCCAGTAGCACAATCGGTTAGCGCGTTGTAATTATAGACAGTGACCAAACGCGTTACTGCAGAGAAATGCAAAGGTTGTGAGTTCGAGCCTCACCTGGGGAATTGTCTGATATTTTTAAACACTTTTCTCTTCCATTATTCATTAATTAATTTTCTTATTTGCACTAAATGATCGCCTCATACACGGGACATCCCCAGTAGCACAATCGGTTAGCGCGTTGTACTTATAGACAGTGACCAAACGCGTTACTGTAGAGAGATGCAAAGGTTGTGAGTTCGAGCCTCACCTGGGGAATTGTCTGATATTTTTAAACACTTTTCTCTTCCATTATTCATTAATTAATTTTCTTATTTGCACTAAATGATCGCCTCATACACGGGACATCCCCAGTAGCACAATCGGTTAGCGCGTTGTACTTATAGACAGTGACCACACGCGTTGCTGTAGAGAGATGCAAAGGTTGTGAGTTCGAGCCTCACCTGGGGAATTGTCGGATATTTTTAACACTTTTCTTTTCGATTATTTATTAATTAATGTTCTTATTTGCACTAAATGATCGCCTCATACACTGGACATCCCCAGTAGCACAATCGGTTAGCGCGATGTACTTATAGACAGTGACCACACGCGTTGCTGCAGAGAGATGCAAAGGTTGTGAGTTCGAGCCTCACCTGGGGAATTGTCTGATATTTTGTAACACTTTTCTCTTCGATTATTCATTAATTAATGTTCATATTAATGGACTAAAATGATCGCCTCATACACGGGGCATCCCCAGTAGCACAATCGGTTAGCGCGTTGTACTTATAGACAGTGACCAAACGCGTTACTGTAGAGAGATGCAAAGGTTGTGAGTTCGAGCCTCACCTGGGGAATTGTCTGATATTTTTTAACACTTTTCTCTTCGATTATTCATTAATTAATGTTTTTATTAATGGACTAAATGATTGCCTCATACACGGGACATCCCCAGTAGCACAATCGGTTAGCGCGTTGTATACTTATAGACATTGACCACACGCGTTGCTGTAGAGAGATGCAAAGGTTGTTAGTTCGAGCCTCACCTGGGGAATTGTCTAATATTTTTAACACTTTTCTTTTCGATTATTCATTAATTAATGTTTTTATTAATGGACTAAATGATCGCCTCATACACGTGACATCCCCAGTAGCACAATCGGTTAGCGCGTTGTACTTATAGACAGTGACCACACGCGTTGCTGTAGAGAGATGCAAAGGTTGTGAGTTCGAGCCTCACCTGGGGAATTGTCTAATATTTTTAACACTTTTCTTTTCGATTATTCATTAATTAATGTTTTTATTAATGGACTAAATGATCGCCTCATACACGTGACATCCCCAGTAGCACAATCGGTTAGCGCGTTGTACTTATAGACAGTGACCACACGCGTTGCTGTAGAGAGATGCAAAGGTTGTGAGTTCGAGCCTCACCTGGGGAATTGTCTAATATTTTTAACACTTTTCTTTTCGATTATTCATTAATTAATGTTTTTATTAATGGACTAAATGATCGCCTCATACACGGGACATCCCCAGTAGCACAATCGGTTAGCGCGTTGTACTTATAGACAGTGACCACACGCGTTGCTGTAGAGAGATGCAAATGTTGTGAGTTCGAGCCTCACCTGGGGAATTGTCTGATATTTTTAAACACTTTTCTCTTCGATTATTCATTAATTAATGTTCTTATTTGCACTAAATGATCGCCTCATACACGGGACATCCCCAGTAGCACAATCGGTTAGCGCGATGTACTTATAGACAGTGACCACACGCGTTGCTGCAGAGAGATGCAAAGGTTGTGAGTTCGAGCCTCACCTGGGGAATTGTCTGATATTTGTTAACACTTTTCTCTTCGATTATTCATTAATTAATGTTCATATTAATGGACTAAATGATCGCCTCATACACGGGACATCCCCAGTAGCACAATCGGTTAGCGCGTTGTACTTATAGACAGTGACCACACGCGTTGCTGCAGAGAGATGCAAAGGTTGTGAGTTCGAGCCTCACCTGGGGAATTGTCTGATATTTTTTAACACTTATCTCTTCGATTATTCATTAATTAATGTTCATATTAATGGACTAAATGATCGCCTCATACACGGCACATCCCCAGTAGCACAATCGGTTAGCGCGTTGTACTTATAGACGGTGACCACACGCGTTGCTGCAGAGAGATGCAAAGGTTGTGAGTTCGAGCCTCACCTGGGGAATTGTCTGATATTTTTTAACACTTTTCTCTTCGATTATTCATTAATTAATGTTCATATTAATGGACTAAATGATCGCCTCATACACGGGACATCCCCAGTAGCACAATCGGTTAGCGCGTTGTACTTATAGACAGTGACCAAACGCGTTACTGTAGAGAGATGAAAAGGTTGTGAGTTCGAGCCTCACCTGGGGAATTGTCTGATATTTTTTAACACTTTTCTCTTCGATTATTCATTAATTAATGTTCATATTAATGGACTAAATGATCGCCTCATACACGGGACATCCCCAGTAGCACACTCGGTTAGCGCGTTGTACTTATAGACAGTGACCAAACGCGTTACTGTAGAGAGATGCAAAGGTTGTGAGTTCGAGCCTCACCTGGGGAATTGTCAGATATTTTTAAACACTTTTCTCTTCGATTATTCATTAATTAATGTTCATATTAATGGACTAAATGATCGCCTCATACACGGGACATCCCCAGTAGCACAATCGGTTAGCGCGTTGTACTTATAGACAGTGACCACACACGTTGCTGTAGAGAGATACAAAGGTTGCGAGTTCGAGCCTCACCTGGGGAATTGTCTGATATTTTTTAACACCTTTCTCTTCCATTATTCATTAATAAATTTTCTTATTTGCACTAAATGATCGCCTCATACACGGGACATCCCCAGTAGCACAATCGGTTAGCGTGATGTACTTATAGACAGTGACCAAACGCGTTACTGTAGAGAGATGCAAAGGTTGTGAGTTCGAGCCTCACCTGGGGAATTGTCTGATATTTTTAAACACTTTTCTCTTCGATTATTCATTAATTAATGTTCATATTAATGGACTAAATGATCGCCTCATACACGGGACATCCCCAGTAGCACAATCGGTTAGCGCGTTGTACTTATAGACAGTGACCACACGCGTTACTGCAGAGAGATGCAAAGGTTGTGAGTTCGAGCCTCACCTGGGGAATTTTTAAACACTTTTCTCTTCGATTATTCATTAATTAATGTTCATATTAATGGACTAAATGATCGCCTCATACACGGGACATCCCCAGTAGCACAATCGGTTAGCGCGTTGTACTTATAGACAGTGACCAAACGCGTTACTGTAGAGAGATGCAAAGGTTGTGAGTTCGAGCCTCACATGGGGAATTGTCTGATATTTTTTAACACTTTTCTCTTCGATTATTCATTAATTAATGTTTTTATTAATGGACTAAATGATTGCCTCATACACGGGACATCCCCAGTAGCACAATCGGTTAGCGCGTTGTACTTATAGACAGTGACCACACGCGTTGCTGTAGAGAGATGCAAAGGTTGTGAGTTCGAGCCTCACCTGGGGAATTGTCTGATATTTTTTAACACTTTTCTCTTCCATTATTCATTAATTAATGTTCATATTAATGGACTAAATGATCGCCTCATACACGGGACATCCCCAGTAGCACAATCGGTTAGCGCGTTGTACTTATAGACAGTGACCACACGCGTTGCTGTAGAGAGATGCAAAGGTTGTGAGTTCGAGCCTCACCTGGGGAATTGTCTGATATTTTTTAACACTTTTCTCTTCCATTACTCATTAATTAATTTTCTTATTTGCACTAAATGATCGCCTCATACACGGGACATCCCCAGTAGCACAATCGGTTAGCGTGATGTACTTATAGACAGTGACCACACGCGTTGCTGCAGAGAGATGCAAAGGTTGAGAGTTCGAGCTTCACCTGGGGAATTGTCTGATATTTTTAAAAACTTTTCTCTTCGATTATTCATTAATTAATGTTCATATTAATGGACTAAATGATCGCCTCATACACGGGACATCCCCAGTAGCACAATCTGTTAGCGCGTTGTACTTATAGACAGTGACCACACGCGTTGCTGTAGAGAGATGCAAAGGTTGTGAGTTCGAGCCTCACCTGGGGAATTGTCTGATATTTTTTAACACTTTTCTCTTCGATTATTCATTAATTAATGTTCATATTAATGGACTAAATGATCGCCTCATACACGGGACATCCCCAGTAGCACAATCGGTTAGCGCGTTGTACTTATATACAGTGACCAAACTGGTTACTGTAGAGAGATGCAAAGGTTGTGAGTTCGAGCCTCACCTGGGGAATTGTCTGATATTTTTTAACACTTTTCTCTTCGATTATTCATTAATTAATGTTCATATTAATGGACTAAATGATCGCCTCATACACGGGACATCCCCAGTAGCACAATCGGTTAGCGCGTTGTACTTATAGACAGTGACCAAACGCGTTACTGTAGAGAGATGCAAAGGTTGTGAGTTCGAGCCTCACCTGGGGAATTGTCTGATATTTTTAAACACTTTTCTCTTCGATTATTCATTATTCATAAATACCTGGGACAGTTTAGGCATTCCTATTGGTCGAGAGCCCGTCACGTGGCCGGTATTAAACGGACGATAAAGACATGGCTAGAAGTGTTTAAAACCAGTTGGCAACAAAAGTGGCCCCTGCACATGGACAACTCAATGGACATCCTTCTCCGGGCACTTCACTGCTGCGCAGACCATTGTTCTTATCTATTTTGAACCATTCGGGTGCAAAATCCTGTTTTCCTCCAACTATGACGAATTTAAGAAAAAAAGTCTTCCACTTTTAAAAAAAAATTCCATAAGTCGTGCACAAACGCGGTCGCGTCACGTTCGTTCTTTTCCCTTTGAAAAAAACACGCGCGCGTACGCCATTTAGACGCGGAGGCCTATCCAGTCTATATAATGGAGATCAATGGTAAATACGCTTTATTGCATGTATTGTGACGTAGAGCGACAGAGGCGGAAACATGTCATTTGACAGTGGCCCGTGAACATGGATAGGGGAAAACACACAGAATGGCGAAACACCGAAATTTACTTGCGACAATTGTCCGTGATTTTCGGGGCTTTTTGGCTGAATTTTACAAAAAAAGGTATTTATGAATGGGAATAAATATGTGTTCGGTCGGTATTAATCACTCTGTTTAATACCGCTTGGAGTCTGGGTGCTGATAATTACCTTCGCCTTCGGCTCGGGTAATTATCAGCACCCAGACTCCAAGCGGTATTAAACAGAGTGATTAAAACCTCTCGAACACACATTTATTCCCTTAATTAATGTTCATATTAATGGACTAAATGATCGCCTCATACACGGGACATCCCCAGTAGCACAATCGGTTAGCGCGTTGTACTTATATACAGTGACCACACGCGTTACTGCAGAGAAATGCAAAGGTTGTGAGTTCGAGCCTCACCTGGGGAATTTTTAAACACTTTTCTCTTCGATTATTCATTAATTAATGTTCATATTAATGGACTAAATGATCGCCTCATACACGGGACATCCCCAGTAGCACAATCGGTTAGCGCGTTGTACTTATAGACAGTGACCACACACGTTGCTGTAGAGAGATGCGAAGGTTGTGAGTTCGAGCCTCACCTGGGGAATTGTCTGATATTTTTTAACACTTTTCTCTTCCATTATTCATTAATTAATTTTCTTATTTGCACTAAATGATCGCCTCATACACGGGACATCCCCAGTAGCACAATCGGTTAGCGTGATGTACTTATAGACAGTGACCACACGCGTTGCTGCAGAGAGATGCAAAGGTTGAGAGTTCGAGCTTCACCTGGGGAATTGTCTGATATTTTTAAACACTTTTCTCTTCGATTATTCATTAATTAATGTTCATATTAATGGACTAAATGATCGCCTCATACACGGGACATCCCCAGTAGCACAATCGGTTAGCGCGTTGTACTTATAGACAGTGACCAAACGCGTTACTGTAGAGAGATGCAAAGGTTGTGAGTTCGAGCCTCACCTGGGGAATTGTCTGATATTTTTAAACACTTTTCTCTTCGATTATTCATTATTCATAAATACCTGGGACAGTTTAGGCATTCCTATTGGTCGAGAGCCCGTCACGTGGCCGGTATTAAACGGACGATAAAGACATGGCTAGAAGTGTTTAAAACCAGTTGGCAACAAAAGTGGCCCCTGCACATGGACAACTCAATGGACATCCTTCTCCGGGCACTTCACTGCTGCGCAGACCATTGTTCTTATCTATTTTGAACCATTCGGGTGCAAAATCCTGTTTTCCTCCAACTATGACGAATTTAAGAAAAAAAGTCTTCCACTTTTAAAAAAAAATTCCATAAGTCGTGCACAAACGCGGTCGCGTCACGTTCGTTCTTTTCCCTTTGAAAAAAACACGCGCGCGTACGCCATTTAGACGCGGAGGCCTATCCAGTCTATATAATGGAGATCAATGGTAAATACGCTTTATTGCATGTATTGTGACGTAGAGCGACAGAGGCGGAAACATGTCATTTGACAGTGGCCCGTGAACATGGATAGGGGAAAACACACAGAATGGCGAAACACCGAAATTTACTTGCGACAATTGTCCGTGATTTTCGGGGCTTTTTGGCTGAATTTTACAAAAAAAGGTATTTATGAATGGGAATAAATATGTGTTCGGTCGGTATTAATCACTCTGTTTAATACCGCTTGGAGTCTGGGTGCTGATAATTACCTTCGCCTTCGGCTCGGGTAATTATCAGCACCCAGACTCCAAGCGGTATTAAACAGAGTGATTAAAACCTCTCGAACACACATTTATTCCCTTAATTAATGTTCATATTAATGGACTAAATGATCGCCTCATACACGGGACATCCCCAGTAGCACAATCGGTTAGCGCGTTGTACTTATATACAGTGACCACACGCGTTACTGCAGAGAAATGCAAAGGTTGTGAGTTCGAGCCTCACCTGGGGAATTTTTAAACACTTTTCTCTTCGATTATTCATTAATTAATGTTCATATTAATGGACTAAATGATCGCCTCATACACGGGACATCCCCAGTAGCACAATCGGTTAGCGCGTTGTACTTATAGACAGTGACCACACACGTTGCTGTAGAGAGATGAGTAGTATAGGTGGGGCCGTTTCGACCCCGTTTGGAGGTGCAACACCGGTGGAGGGTGGTGGAGGTGCCGGAGGTGCCGGAGGTGCCGGAGGTGCGGGAGGTGCCGGAGGTGCCGGTGTTACACCTCCCTCCGCCGGTGCATGTGTGGCGTCGCGTACGTGGTGCTTCCGGTGCCTGTATAGGAGTGGTACCGGAAGTGTCTTTATTTTGTGTGGGGCGAAGTGGTGTTGTGTACGTGTGCGCATGCGCGAATACGTAGTGAAATAAAACGTTAATGGGTTAAATTGAAAGAAAGCTTGATTCTGACTCTAGGGTCTATTTTGTGCTTACGGAATAAGACAAAGAGACGGGGTAAATAATAGACGACAAGTGGTGCCTAAAACCAACCGGAACTCACCAGAACATTCCTTAAGTGGTCGACGGGCAATATACAGTTTCAAGTATTTTATTTCAACAACATCACCTTGTACAGATAAATAAAAGGTTTAAAATACACTTAAAAACAACAATGATTGTTTACGTCTAATCAACAACAAACACGATAAAATTAAAATAATCGTCACGGAACCTACATGTACGTGATATTAAGTTGTTAATAAAGCTCTTGCAATTTGCTTTCTTATCAATTCTTCGTCGTATACCAACGTGTTTACATGAGGGAAGTGTTTTCTTATGAAATCATTAACGAGTATATCATTGTCCTTTTTATCCGAGGAAAACCAAAGCGCGATCTTAGTCATGTTCAATCCCCGGCAACGGTGTAACAGAAAGAAGATGGAGTATTGTCCACACACGGTTGACAGTGGGCCTTGCAGGGATCGGCGATTGTAGCGGGTGTACGTCACGTTTTTCCTGAGGAATGTCTTGACCTGGGGTAGATTGCTCGGTTGTCCGTATGAGTCGAAATACTCTCCCTCACCATCTCGCGTGATGTAAATGGCCACCCAGTGTTGTCCGGGTTTTGTAGATGGGTCCGTGTTAACAACGAGGGCGCTCGGTCGCGGGACGTGGCTCTTGGGTAGCTGGTCGCAGGCAAAGACTCCTCTGAAGTAATGTTTGGTAAATCGGACATTTTTCAAAATGCGCGTGATTTCATAACTATCCATGCTGCCGACGCGTGATTCAACTAGCGTAGTCAAAGATGACGTTGCGAGCCTGGTCAATTTCTATGATGTTGTTGAACTCGGCGTAGATGATGATGTTGATGGTTTTATCCAGTGGCTGAGCAAAGTGCACGTCCAGTCGCAGGTTGCCACGCTTTACGAGATTGAAGTGTCCTCCAATGGACAAGTCTGGACTCAGATCGAAAGCAAACAGTGTGTACCCTGCGGCGTAGTCATCACGACTAATGCCGTTGCCCTCGTCTTGGTACATTTTATCTGTACCGGAGAAGAGGGTCTGGTAAGCTCTTATGTAATTTTTGATCGGCTCGGTAAACTTAGGTTTCAGTGGGGTATACGGTATTTGCTCCCCGTCAACGTGCACCGTCAAAAAGTTGATATCCATGTGTTGGAAATTGAAGGGGTTCTTTGTATACCGACCGTTAAACGCTTCGTTGGTCACGCACCCAACCACGATGCGGTTCGGTAACTGTCCCAGAAACACGTGGTCCTGGGTAAGAGTCAGGTTACCGCGTGGTACGGATACCATCTTGCATAGATTACGCTTGACGGGATATTTGGCGGTACCTTTCTCCAAAGCCTTAATGTGTCCCAGCATGACGGCCGAACTGACTTTGACTTTTCTGACAAACACGGACGCTTCTTGAATGACCACTTTGTAAGCGGGGTTGTCCCCAGACGCCATGAGGCAGAACGCGTTGCTACTGCGTATCAGTTTCAGTTTCAAATCCACGCCGTTCAACATGTGTTTGTCTTGGAAGAAAATGTCGCTGTGTATCGGTCCGATCATGTCCACCACACCGCTGCTCTTTGTAAACTCGTGTCTCTTCTTCAGCCCGCGGTTTACTGTATCATCCGCCGCGTGTGGGTCTGAACTGTCCATCTTACCGGCAGTGTCTTTGTAAAACAAGGCGCTGGTCAGCTGGGATTTTCTAGCATCGGTCCCATAGTTGAGTAGTGTCTCGAGTATGGCGCGATAAGGGTAAGTAGGTGTGGATGGGGAAATCAACCGGTCGTTCAAACTCACGTCAATCTGGCTAAATAGGGATTGTAGGAATAAATTGACGGGTCCCACGTGATCTCCATCCGCCAGGTTGGTACCGTCTGCCTTGTTGCTCTTTTTACTCTCCTTTTACTCATTTGCTGCTCTTTGTACTATTGTTTACTCATTTGTTGCTCTTTTTACTCTCCCTTTACTCATTTGTTTATAAGTATACAGTACGCAGTATGGTATTAGAACTTGAGTAACAAATGAATAAAAGGAGAGTAGCAAATGAGCAACAAACGAGTAAACAAGAGTAACAATTGAGTAGTAAATGAGTAAAAGGAGAGTAAAAAGAGCAACAAATGAGTAAAAAAAGAGTAAAAGGAGCAACAAATGAGTAAACAAGAGTAAAAAGAGCAACAAACGAGTAGTTATATGGGGCATATATAATGTATAACATTATAAAGAGTGGTTTTTTTAAAACTTCTTATAGGCCTATATGTTTATTCTATACAAGCTTTACACAGTTCTCGGGGTTAATCGATGACCTCGGATCATCATTATCAAACTTCTATTTTATATAACCGGATGATATCGACTACAGGCCTTGTGGTTTACCGTTATATGCACATGTATATGTAAACAACAATGAGCAAGAGCCGCTGCAAACAAAGTGATATCTTAATTTGTTATTCTGACGTCACTCGACCACTACGCAAGGCCAAAGAAAGAAACTTGTACAAACACTCTGCTTTTGGATTACCTTTGGACAAGAAAGGATGTTACTCCTAAACTTATATTACACTGAGAAGTACATACAGAGTATAAAGAATACGGTATACGTAACAGGTTGTAAAAATGCACGAAATAATGGTAATGCGTAACGTAAAAATTAAAATTAAACGTAATGTGGAATCTAGAAAATGTTAAGTGTAACAAATAATGCGTAAACTAAACTAAAAGTTCAAAAAGTAAACATACAAAAACTTATAATAGAATATGAAACGATGAAACTCTCAACGACTAATGTAAAATAAAAACATAAAAATAAATATTTGGAGGTTTTACGCTGAATTGGACCCTGAATGTACGGCCTCTCAAATGAAGAGCATAGATCGAGTGGAGACCGAAGCATCCCTGTATAGCGTAGAATGGAGCCCGGATTTCACGGCCAGTCAAACTTTAAAGATAGATGAAATGGAAACCTTGAAATCCAAGAAGTAAGTCCAAACCCCAACCAAAAATAAATAAATAATAACAATTTTCTCCGGTAGAAAGTGGCAACTGTTGTTTTTTCCCGATTTGTTAACCAAAAATAAATAAATAATAACAATTTCCTCCGGTAGAAAGTGGCAACTGTTGTTTTTTCCTGATTTGTTAGAACTGCACCCTTTCTTTCCTGGGGCTGTAATAACAGTAACATAAAACAATAAATTAACATAAATTGAAACATAATAACGGAACAGAGAAACTCAGATTTAATCTAACCGTGTTCGTTTAATCGGTTATCTCTACACTGGAGCGATACAAGACAAATTAGAACTTCCCTTTTGACCCGAGTTACTATGGGTGCGACCTGGTTTTGAGTGCGTAAGTGCGACACGATTACGGTATTAGAACTTGAGTAACAAATTAGTAAAAAATATCAACAAATGACTTAATAGAGCAACAAATGAGTAAATAGAGCAGTAAATGAGTAAACAATGAGTAAAATAGAGCAACAAAAGAGTAAAAAAAGAAACAAATTTGTCAAAAGAGCAGCAAATGAGTCAAATGAGCAGCAAATAAGTAGAAGGGGCACACAAAGTGTAAAAGAAGCACCAACAGCAAGGAATTAGTAAAAATGGGTAGTTATATATTAAACGATTTCCTCCGTTCCTTGCCATTCGGAGATTAACCTTCAAATACTTCCCTATTGCCACCGTGTCAATATAGGCCGGGGATCGCCATATAATTGGTTGTTTGTTTTGCCAATTATCACACAGAATACGTACGACTGATCTTTGCACTCGAGCAAGAGCCACGTGGTGATGTGTCGTTTCCTAACCCTTTTTTGAGTTTACTTTTTAATTGTTATTATACATATTTTTTTAATAATTATTTTGTTTGGCACTTTAGCAAATAATGGTAGCCGACAGCCCCTCTTAAAAGAGCGAGCATCTCCCTTCCTTCTCACTTCGTTTGCTCAAATACGCACCGAAAATGATCATCATGACTAAGTTTGACGTTTTGCCGAGTTGGTGACGTTTAATTGTATTCCCCAATATCATTTGCAACTTATATCGCTGTCCTCAATATAACGTAAAAGTATGAAATAACCGTAATGGATTACTGTAAGAATGACTAACAGAGGTGACTCTTTGTATATTATTTTGTTTTCTACCAAAAGAACAAGATTGTTATTTTTAATACAGTAGTTTATTATGTTTAACACAGTAGATTCTCTGAAACTATTAGTCTTTAATCATCAATGTCTTCCTCATTATCTTCCTGTTAATCTTGCTGGAACAGTCCGTTAAATTTGGCCGTGTGTTTAAGCATTACTCTGCACAGGGCCTTGTTTATTTCAACGCCTTTGTTTACTTTTTCTTCTACATCTTCCACAATATCTCGATGCGTGTCATTATCTTTCAGATGTAGGAAACTTGACAAAAAATCCTCGTAGTTGTTGAAAAAGATTCGCTTGACTGCCCAGAGGGTCTTCCTGCTGGCTTTTTCCAAGGCTTGATCTTCATCCATACCCCGGTCGACGTACTTTTCGTATTTGTTATTCAACATCTCCGTTGTGGATTCTTTGGCTTCTGCCAACCAGTCTTTATAGGCGGCATTGTCTTCCAACTCAGAACTAGACTCGTCTTCATCAGATGATTCGTCATCGTATTCTACCTCCGTTTCAGATTCCGAACCCTCCTCTTCGGCATCTTCGTTTTCGTCCTGCGAAGATTCAGTTTCACTGTTTTTTATTTCCAAAACTTTAAATCTACGCTTTTTTAAATCGGGCTCGGAATTATCCACGTCAGAATTGTCCGCAAGATCATCGTCAACTTCATTTATTTTAGATGCCTCTTCAGCATGTACATTTTCTGCATGCCTCCGTAGGTTATATCTCCGTCCAAAGCTTCTATCACACTGGTGACAAGCATGGGGTTTAACTGCAGTAATTACATTCATGTCGGGTCCTTGAAGGGTAATCTCCGAATGGCAAGAAACGGAAGAATTCGTTTAATATATAACTACTCGTTTGTTGCTGTTTTTACTCTTGTTTACTCATTTGTTGCTCCTTTTACTCTTTTTTTACACTTTATTTACTCATTTGTTGCTCTTTTTACTCTTGTTTACTCATTTGTTGCTCTTTTTACTCTTGTTTACTCATTTGTTGCTCTTTTTACTCTCCTTTTACTCATTTGCTGCTCTTTGTACTATTGTTTACTCATTTGTTGCTCTTTTTACTCTCCCTTTACTCATTTGTTTATAAGTATACAGTACGCAGTATGGTATTAGAACTTGAGTAACAAATGAATAAAAGGAGAGTAGCAAATGAGCAACAAACGAGTAAACAAGAGTAACAATTGAGTAGTAAATGAGTAAAAGGAGAGTAAAAAGAGCAACAAATGAGTAAAAAAAGAGTAAAAGGAGCAACAAATGAGTAAACAAGAGTAAAAAGAGCAACAAACGAGTAGTTATATATTAAGGGAATTCTTCCGTTTCTTGCTCTTTTTACTCTTGTTTACTCATTTGTTGCTCCTTTTACTCTTTTTTTACACTTTGTTTACTCATTTGTTGCTCTTTTTACTCTCCTTTTACTCATTTACTACTCAATTGTTACTCTTGTTTACTCGTTTGTTGCTCATTTGCTACTCTCCTTTTATTCATTTGTTACTCAAGTTCTAATACCATACTGCGTACTGTATACTTATAAACAAATGAGTAAAGGGAGAGTAAAAAGAGCAACAAATGAGTAAACAATAGTACAAAGAGCAGCAAATGAGTAAAAGGAGAGTAAAAAGAGCAACAAATGAGTAAACAAGAGTAAAAAGAGCAACAAATGAGTAAACAAGAGTAAAAAGAGCAACAAATGAGTAAATAAAGTGTAAAAAAAGAGTAAAAGGAGCAACAAATGAGTAAACAAGAGTAAAAACAGCAACAAACGAGTAGTTATATATTAAACGAATTCTTCCGTTTCTTGCCATTCGGAGATTACCCTTCAAGGACCCGACATGAATGTAATTACTGCAGTTAAACCCCATGCTTGTCACCAGTGTGATAGAAGCTTTGGACGGAGATATAACCTACGGAGGCATGCAGAAAATGTACATGCTGAAGAGGCATCTAAAATAAATGAAGTTGACGATGATCTTGCGGACAATTCTGACGTGGATAATTCCGAGCCCGATTTAAAAAAGCGTAGATTTAAAGTTTTGGAAATAAAAAACAGTGAAACTGAATCTTCGCAGGACGAAAACGAAGATGCCGAAGAGGAGGGTTCGGAATCTGAAACGGAGGTAGAATACGATGACGAATCATCTGATGAAGACGAGTCTAGTTCTGAGTTGGAAGACAATGCCGCCTATAAAGACTGGTTGGCAGAAGCCAAAGAATCCACAACGGAGATGTTGAATAACAAATACGAAAAGTACGTCGACCGGGGTATGGATGAAGATCAAGCCTTGGAAAAAGCCAGCAGGAAGACCCTCTGGGCAGTCAAGCGAATCTTTTTCAACAACTACGAGGATTTTTTGTCAAGTTTCCTACATCTGAAAGATAATGACACGCATCGAGATATTGTGGAAGATGTAGAAGAAAAAGTAAACAAAGGCGTTGAAATAAACAAGGCCCTGTGCAGAGTAATGCTTAAACACACGGCCAAATTTAACGGACTGTTCCAGCAAGATTAACAGGAAGATAATGAGGAAGACATTGATGATTAAAGACTAATAGTTTCAGAGAATCTACTGTGTTAAACATAATAAACTACTGTATTAAAAATAACAATCTTGTTCTTTTGGTAGAAAACAAAATAATATACAAAGAGTCACCTCTGTTAGTCATTCTTACAGTAATCCATTACGGTTATTTCATACTTTTACGTTATATTGAGGACAGCGATATAAGTTGCAAATGATATTGGGGAATACAATTAAACGTCACCAACTCGGCAAAACGTCAAACTTAGTCATGATGATCATTTTCGGTGCGTATTTGAGCAAACGAAGTGAGAAGGAAGGGAGATGCTCGCTCTTTTAAGAGGGGCTGTCGGCTACCATTATTTGCTAAAGTGCCAAACAAAATAATTATTAAAAAAATATGTATAATAACAATTAAAAAGTAAACTCAAAAAAGGGTTAGGAAACGACACATCACCACGTGGCTCTTGCTCGAGTGCAAAGATCAGTCGTACGTATTCTGTGTGATAATTGGCAAAACAAACAACCAATTATATGGCGATCCCCGGCCTATATTGACACGGTGGCAATAGGGAAGTATTTGAAGGTTAATCTCCGAATGGCAAGGAACGGAGGAAATCGTTTAATATATAACTACCCATTTTTACTAATTCCTTGCTGTTGGTGCTTCTTTTACACTTTGTGTGCCCCTTCTACTTATTTGCTGCTCATTTGACTCATTTGCTGCTCTTTTGACAAATTTGTTTCTTTTTTTACTCTTTTGTTGCTCTATTTTACTCATTGTTTACTCATTTACTGCTCTATTTACTCATTTGTTGCTCTATTAAGTCATTTGTTGATATTTTTTACTAATTTGTTACTCAAGTTCTAATACCGTAATCGTGTCGCACTTACGCACTCAAAACCAGGTCGCACCCATAGTAACTCGGGTCAAAAGGGAAGTTCTAATTTGTCTTGTATCGCTCCAGTGTAGAGATAACCGATTAAACGAACACGGTTAGATTAAATCTGAGTTTCTCTGTTCCGTTATTATGTTTCAATTTATGTTAATTTATTGTTTTATGTTACTGTTATTACAGCCCCAGGAAAGAAAGGGTGCAGTTCTAACAAATCAGGAAAAAACAACAGTTGCCACTTTCTACCGGAGGAAATTGTTATTATTTATTTATTTTTGGTTAACAAATCGGGAAAAAACAACAGTTGCCACTTTCTACCGGAGAAAATTGTTATTATTTATTTATTTTTGGTTGGGGTTTGGACTTACTTCTTGGATTTCAAGGTTTCCATTTCATCTATCTTTAAAGTTTGACTGGCCGTGAAATCCGGGCTCCATTCTACGCTATACAGGGATGCTTCGGTCTCCACTCGATCTATGCTCTTCATTTGAGAGGCCGTACATTCAGGGTCCAATTCAGCGTAAAACCTCCAAATATTTATTTTTATGTTTTTATTTTACATTAGTCGTTGAGAGTTTCATCGTTTCATATTCTATTATAAGTTTTTGTATGTTTACTTTTTGAACTTTTAGTTTAGTTTACGCATTATTTGTTACACTTAACATTTTCTAGATTCCACATTACGTTTAATTTTAATTTTTACGTTACGCATTACCATTATTTCGTGCATTTTTACAACCTGTTACGTATACCGTATTCTTTATACTCTGTATGTACTTCTCAGTGTAATATAAGTTTAGGAGTAACATCCTTTCTTGTCCAAAGGTAATCCAAAAGCAGAGTGTTTGTACAAGTTTCTTTCTTTGGCCTTGCGTAGTGGTCGAGTGACGTCAGAATAACAAATTAAGATATCACTTTGTTTGCAGCGGCTCTTGCTCATTGTTGTTTACATATACATGTGCATATAACGGTAAACCACAAGGCCTGTAGTCGATATCATCCGGTTATATAAAATAGAAGTTTGATAATGATGATCCGAGGTCATCGATTAACCCCGAGAACTGTGTAAAGCTTGTATAGAATAAACATATAGGCCTATAAGAAGTTTTAAAAAAACCACTCTTTATAATGTTATACATTATATATGCCCCATATAACTACTCGTTTGTTGCTCTTTTTACTCTTGTTTACTCATTTGTTGCTCCTTTTACTCTTTTTTTACTCATTTGTTGCTCTTTTTACTCTCCTTTTACTCATTTACTACTCAATTGTTACTCTTGTTTACTCGTTTGTTGCTCATTTGCTACTCTCCTTTTATTCATTTGTTACTCAAGTTCTAATACCATACTGCGTACTGTATACTTATAAACAAATGAGTAAAGGGAGAGTAAAAAGAGCAACAAATGAGTAAACAATAGTACAAAGAGCAGCAAATGAGTAAAAGGAGAGTAAAAAGAGCAACAAGGCAGACGGTACCAACCTGGCGGATGGAGATCACGTGGGACCCGTCAATTTATTCCTACAATCCCTATTTAGCCAGATTGACGTGAGTTTGAACGACCGGTTGATTTCCCCATCCACACCTACTTACCCTTATCGCGCCATACTCGAGACACTACTCAACTATGGGACCGATGCTAGAAAATCCCAGCTGACCAGCGCCTTGTTTTACAAAGACACTGCCGGTAAGATGGACAGTTCAGACCCACACGCGGCGGATGATACAGTAAACCGCGGGCTGAAGAAGAGACACGAGTTTACAAAGAGCAGCGGTGTGGTGGACATGATCGGACCGATACACAGCGACATTTTCTTCCAAGACAAACACATGTTGAACGGCGTGGATTTGAAACTGAAACTGATACGCAGTAGCAACGCGTTCTGCCTCATGGCGTCTGGGGACAACCCCGCTTACAAAGTGGTCATTCAAGAAGCGTCCGTGTTTGTCAGAAAAGTCAAAGTCAGTTCGGCCGTCATGCTGGGACACATTAAGGCTTTGGAGAAAGGTACCGCCAAATATCCCGTCAAGCGTAATCTATGCAAGATGGTATCCGTACCACGCGGTAACCTGACTCTTACCCAGGACCACGTGTTTCTGGGACAGTTACCGAACCGCATCGTGGTTGGGTGCGTGACCAACGAAGCGTTTAACGGTCGGTATACAAAGAACCCCTTCAATTTCCAACACATGGATATCAACTTTTTGACGGTGCACGTTGACGGGGAGCAAATACCGTATACCCCACTGAAACCTAAGTTTACCGAGCCGATCAAAAATTACATAAGAGCTTACCAGACCCTCTTCTCCGGTACAGATAAAATGTACCAAGACGAGGGCAACGGCATTAGTCGTGATGACTACGCCGCAGGGTACACACTGTTTGCTTTCGATCTGAGTCCAGACTTGTCCATTGGAGGACACTTCAATCTCGTAAAGCGTGGCAACCTGCGACTGGACGTGCACTTTGCTCAGCCACTGGATAAAACCATCAACATCATCATCTACGCCGAGTTCAACAACATCATAGAAATTGACCAGGCTCGCAACGTCATCTTTGACTACGCTAGTTGAATCACGCGTCGGCAGCATGGATAGTTATGAAATCACGCGCATTTTGAAAAATGTCCGATTTACCAAACATTACTTCAGAGGAGTCTTTGCCTGCGACCAGCTACCCAAGAGCCACGTCCCGCGACCGAGCGCCCTCGTTGTTAACACGGACCCATCTACAAAACCCGGACAACACTGGGTGGCCATTTACATCACGCGAGATGGTGAGGGAGAGTATTTCGACTCATACGGACAACCGAGCAATCTACCCCAGGTCAAGACATTCCTCAGGAAAAACGTGACGTACACCCGCTACAATCGCCGATCCCTGCAAGGCCCACTGTCAACCGTGTGTGGACAATACTCCATCTTCTTTCTGTTACACCGTTGCCGGGGATTGAACATGACTAAGATCGCGCTTTGGTTTTCCTCGGATAAAAAGGACAATGATATACTCGTTAATGATTTCATAAGAAAACACTTCCCTCATGTAAACACGTTGGTATACGACGAAGAATTGATAAGAAAGCAAATTGCAAGAGCTTTATTAACAACTTAATATCACGTACATGTAGGTTCCGTGACGATTATTTTAATTTTATCGTGTTTGTTGTTGATTAGACGTAAACAATCATTGTTGTTTTTAAGTGTATTTTAAACCTTTTATTTATCTGTACAAGGTGATGTTGTTGAAATAAAATACTTGAAACTGTATATTGCCCGTCGACCACTTAAGGAATGTTCTGGTGAGTTCCGGTTGGTTTTAGGCACCACTTGTCGTCTATTATTTACCCCGTCTCTTTGTCTTATTCCGTAAGCACAAAATAGACCCTAGAGTCAGAATCAAGCTTTCTTTCAATTTAACCCATTAACGTTTTATTTCACTACGTATTCGCGCATGCGCACACGTACACAACACCACTTCGCCCCACACAAAATAAAGACACTTCCGGTACCACTCCTATACAGGCACCGGAAGCACCACGTACGCGACGCCACACATGCACCGGCGGAGGGAGGTGTAACACCGGCACCTCCGGCACCTCCCGCACCTCCGGCACCTCCGGCACCTCCGGCACCTCCACCACCCTCCACCGGTGTTGCACCTCCAAACGGGGTCGAAACGGCCCCACCTATACTACTCAACTATGGGACCGATGCTAGAAAATCCCAGCTGACCAGCGCCTTGTTTTACAAAGACACTGCCGGTAAGATGGACAGTTCGGACCCACACGCGGCGGATGATACAGTAAACCGCGGGCTGAAGAAGAGACACGAGTTTACAAAGAGCAGCAGAGTGGTGGACATGATCGGACCGATACACAGCGACATTTTCTTCCAAGACAAACACATGTTGAACGGCGTGGATTTGAAACTGAAACTGATACGCAGTAGCAACGCGTTCTGCCTCATGGCGTCTGGGGACAACCCCGCTTACAAAGTGGTCATTCAAGAAGCGTCCGTGTTTGTCAGAAAAGTCAAAGTCAGTTCGGCCGTCATGCTGGGCCACATTAAGGCTTTGGAGAAGGGTACCGCCAAATATCCCATCAAGCGTAATCTCTGCAAGATGGTGTCCGTACCTCGCGGTAACCTAACTCTTACCCAGGACCACGTGTTTCTGGGACAGTTACCGAACCGCATCGTGGTTGGGTGCGTGACCAACGAAGCGTTTAACGGTCGGTATACAAAGAACCCCTTCAATTTCCAACACATGGATATCAACTTTTTGACGGTGCACGTTGACGGGGAGCAAATACCGTATACCCCACTGAAACCTAAGTTTACCGAGCCGATCAAAAATTACATAAGAGCTTACCAGACCCTCTTCTCCGGTACAGATAAAATGTACCAAGACGAGGGCAACGGCATTAGTCGTGATGACTACGCCGCAGGGTACACACTGTTTGCTTTCGATCTGAGTCCAGACTTGTCCATTGGAGGACACTTCAATCTCGTAAAGCGTGGCAACCTGCGACTGGACGTGCACTTTGCTCAGCCACTGGATAAAACCATCAACGTCATCATCTACGCCGAGTTCAACAACATCATAGAAATTGACCAGGCTCGCAACGTCATCTTTGACTACGCTAGTTGAATCACGCGTCGGCAGCATGGATAGTTATGAAATCACGCGCATTTTGAAAAATGACCGATTTACCAAACATTACTTCAGAGGAGTCTTTGCCTGCGACCAGCTACCCAAGAGCCACGTCCCGCGACCGAGCGCCCTCGTTGTTAACACGGACCCATCTACGAAACCCGGACAACACTGGGTGGCCATTTACATCACGCGAGATGGTGAGGGAGAGTATTTCGACTCATACGGACAACCGAGCAATCTACCCCAGGTCAAGACGTTCCTCAAGAAAAACGTGACGTACACCCGCTACAATCGCCGATCCCTGCAAGGCCCACTGTCAACCGTGTGTGGACAATACTCCATCTTCTTTCTGTTACACCGTTGCCGGGGATTGAACATGACTAAGATCGCGCTTTGGTTTTCTTCGGATAAAAAGGACAATGATATACTCGTTAATGATTTCATAAGAAAACACTTCCCTCGTGTAAACACGTTGGTATACGACGAAGAATTGATAAGAAAGCAAATTGCAAGAGCTTTATTCACAACTTAATATAACGTACATGTAGGTTCCGTGACGATTATTTTAATTTCATCGTGTTTGTTGTTGATTAGACGTAAACAATCATTGTTGTTTTTAAGTGTATTTTAAACCTTTTATTTATCTGTACAAGGTGATGTTGTTGAAATAAAATACTTGAAACTGTATATTGCCCGTCGACCACTTAAGGAATGTTCTGGTGAGTTCCGGTTGGTTTTAGGCACCACTTGTCGTCTATTATTTACCCCGTCTCTTTGTCTCATTCCGTAAGCACAAAATAGACCCTAGAGTCAGAATCAAACTTTCTTTCAATTTAACCCATTAACGTGTTATTTCACTACGTATTCGCGCATGCGCACACGTACACAACACCACTTCGCCCCACACAAAATAAAGACACTTCCGGTACCACTCCTATACAGGCACCGGAAGCACCACGTACGCGACGCCACACATGCACCGGTGGAGGGAGGTGTAACACCGGCACCTCCGGCACCTCCCGCACCTCCGGCACCTCCGGCACCTCCGGCACCTCCACCACACCCTCCACCGGTGTTGCACCTCCAAACGGGGTCGAAACGGCCCCACCTATACTACTGAGATGCGAAGGTTGTGAGTTCGAGCCTCACCTGGGGAATTGTCTGATATTTTTTAACACTTTTCTCTTCCATTATTCATTAATTAATTTTCTTATTTGCACTAAATGATCGCCTCATACACGGGACATCCCCAGTAGCACAATCGGTTAGCGTGATGTACTTATAGACAGTGACCACACGCGTTGCTGCAGAGAGATGCAAAGGTTGAGAGTTCGAGCTTCACCTGGGGAATTGTCTGATATTTTTAAACACTTTTCTCTTCGATTATTCATTAATTAATGTTCATATTAATGGACTAAATGATCGCCTCATACACGGGACATCCCCAGTAGCACAATCGGTTAGCGCGTTGTACTTATAGACAGTGACCAAACGCGTTACTGTAGAGAGATGCAAAGGTTGTGAGTTCGAGCCTCACCTGGGGAATTGTCTGATATTTTTTAACACTTTTCTCTTCGATTATTCATTAATTAATGTTCATATTAATGGACTAAATGATCGCCTCATACACGGGACATCCCCAGTAGCACAATCGGTTAGCGCGTTGTACTTATAGACAGTGACCACACGCGTTGCTGTAGAGAGATGCCAAGGTTGTGAGTTCGAGCCTCACCTGGGGAATTGTCTGATATTTTTAAACACTTTTCTCTTCGATTATTCATTAATTAATGTTCTTATTTGCACTAAATGATCGCCTCATACACGGGACATCCCCAGTAGCACAATCGGTTAGCGTGATGTACTTATAGACAGTGACCACACGCGTTACTGTAGAGAGATGCAAAGGTTGTGAGTTCGAGCCTCACCTGGGGAATTGTCTGATATTTTTAGACACTTTTCTCTTCGATTAGTCATTAATTAATGTTCTTATTTGCACTAAATGATCGCCTCATACACGGGACATCCCCAGTAGCACAATCGGTTAGCGCGTTGTACTTATAGACAGTGACCACACGCGTTGCTGCAAAGAGATGCAAAGGTTGAGAGTTCGAGCTTCACCTGGGGAATTGTCTGATATTTTTTAACACTTTTCTCTTCGATTATTCATTAATTAATGTTTTTATTAATGGACTAAATGATCGCCTCATACACGGGACATCCCCAGTAGCACAATCGGTTAGCGCGTTGTACTTATAGACAGTGACCACACGCGTTGCTGTAGAGAGATGCAAAGATTGTGAGTTCGAGCCTCACCTGGGAATTGTCTGATATTTTTAACACTTTTCTCTTCGATTATTCATTAATTAATGTTCTTATTTGCACTAAATGATCGCCTCATATACGGGACATCCCCAGTAGCACAATCGGTTAGCGCGATGTACTTATAGACAGTGACCACACGCGTTGCTGCAGAGAAATGCAAAGGTTGTGAGTTCGAGCCTCACCTGGGGAATTGTCTGATATTTTATAACACTTTTCTCTTCGATTATTAATTAATTTATTTTCTTATTTGCACTAAATGATCGCCTCATATACGGGACATCCCCAGTAGCATAATCGGTTAGCGCGTTCTACTTATAGACAGTGACCACACGCGTTGCTGTAGAGAGATGCAAAGGTTGTGAGTTCGAGCCTCACCTGGGGAATTGTCTGATATTTTTAACACTTTTCTCTTCGATTATTCATTAATTAATGTTTTTATTTGCACTAAATGATCGCCTCATACACGGGACATCCCCAGTAGCACAATCGGTTAGCGCGTTGTACTTATAGACAGTGACCACACGCGTTACTGTAGAGAGATGCAAAGGTTGTGAGTTTGAGCCTCACCTGGGGAATTGTCTGATATTTTTAACACATTTCTCTTCGATTATTTATTAATTAATGTTCTTATTTGCACTAAATGATCGCCTCATACACGGGACATCCCCAGTAGCACAATCGGTTAGCGTGTTGTACTTATAGACAGTGACCACACGCGTTGCTGCAGAGAGATGCAAAGGTTGTGAGTTCGAGCCTCACCTGGGGAATTGTCTGATATTTTTTAACACTTTTCTCTTCGATTATTCATTAATTAATGTTCATATTAATGGACTAAATGATCGCCTCATACACGGGTCATCCCCAGTAGCACAATCGGTTAGCGCGTTGTACTTATAGACTGTGACCAAACGCGTTACTGTAGAGAGATGCAAAGGTTGTGAGTTCGAGCCTCACCTGGGGAATTGTCTGATATTTGTTAACACTTTTCTCTTCTATTATTCATAAATTAATGTTCATATTAATGGACTAAATGATCGCCTCATACACGGGTCATCCCCAGTAGCACAATCGGTTAGCGCGTTGTACTTATAGACAGTGACCAAACGCGTTACTGTAGAGAGATGCAAATGTTGTGAGTTCGAGCCTCACCTGGGGAATTGTCTGATATTTGTTAACACTTTTCTCTTCTATTATTCATAAATTAATGTTCATATTAATGGACTAAATGATCGCCTCATACACGGGACATCCCCAGTAGCACAATCGGTTAGCGCGTTGTACTTATAGACAGTGACCACACGTGTTGCTGTAGAGAGATGCAAAGGTTGTGAGTTCGAGCCTCACCTGGGGAATTGTCTGATATTTTTAAACACTTTTCTCTTCGATTATTCATTAATTAATTTTACTATTTGCACTAAATGATCGCCTCATACGCGGGACATCCCCAGTAGCACAATCGGTTAGCGCGTTGTACTTATAGACAATGACCACACGCGTTGCTGTAGAGAGATGCAAAGGTTGTGAGTTCGAGCCTCACCTGGGGAATTGTCTGATATTTTAAAACACTTTTCTCTTCGATTATTCATTAATTAATGTTCATATTAATGGACTAAATGATCGCCTCATACACGGGACATCCCCAGTAGCACAATCGGTTAGCGCGTTGTACTTATAGACAGTGACCAAACGCGTTACTGTAGAGAGATGCAAAAGTTGTGAGTTCGAGCCTCACCTGGGGAATTGTCTGATATTTTTAAACACTTTTCTCTTCGATTATTCATTAATTAATGTTCATATTAATGGACTAAATGGTCGCCTCATACACGGGACATCCCCAGTAGCACAATCTGTTAGCGCGTTGTACTTATAGACAGTGACCACATGCGTTGCTGTAGAGAGATGCAAAGGTTGTGAGTTTGAGCCTCACCTGGGGAATTGTCTGATATTTTTTAACACTTTTCTCTTCGATTATTCATTAATTAATGTTCATATAAATGGACTAAATGATCGCCTCATACACGGGACATCCCCAGTAGCACACTCGGTTAGCGCGTTGTACTTATAGACAGTGACCAAACGCGTTACTGTAGAGAGATGCAAAGGTTGTGAGTTCGAGCCTCACCTGGGGAATTGTCAGATATTTTTTAACACTTATCTCTTCGATTATTCATTAATTAATGTTCATATTAATGGACTAAATGATCGCCTCATACACGGGACATCCCCAGTAGCACAATCGGTTAGCGCGTTGTACTTATAGACAGTGACCACACGCGTTGCTGCAGAGAGATGCAAAGGTTGTGAGTTCGAGCCTCACCTGGGGAATTGTCTGATATTTTTTAACACTTTTCTCTTCGATTATTCATTAATTAATGTTCATATTAATGGACTAAATGATCGCCTCATACACGGGACATCCCCAGTAGCACAATCGGTTAGCGCGTTGTACTTATAGACAGTGACCACACGCGTTGCTGTAGAGAGATGCAAAGGTTGTGAGTTCGAGCCTCACCTGGGGAATTGTCTGATATTTTTTAACACTTTTCTCTTCCATTATTCATTAATTAATTTTCTTATTTGCACTAAATGATCGCCTCATACACGGGACATCCCCAGTAGCACAATCGGTTAGCGTGATGTACTTATAGACAGTGACCACACGCGTTGCTGCAGAGAGATGCAAAGGTTGAGAGTTCGAGCTTCACCTGGGGAATTGTCTGATATTTTTAAACACTTTTCTCTTCGATTATTCATTAATTAATGTTCATATTAATGGACTAAATGATCGCCTCATACACGGGACATCCCCAGTAGCACAATCGGTTAGCGCGTTGTACTTATAGACAGTGACCAAACGCGTTACTGTAGAGAGATGCAAAGGTTGTGAGTTCGAGCCTCACCTGGGGAATTGTCTGATATTTTTTAACACTTTTCTCTTCGATTATTCATTAATTAATGTTCATATTAATGGACTAAATGATCGCCTCATACACGGGACATCCCCAGTAGCACACTCGGTTAGCGCGTTGTACTTATAGACAGTGACCAAACGCGTTACTGTAGAGAGATGCAAAAGTTGTGAGTTCGAGCCTCACCTGGGGAATTGTCTGATATTTTTAAACACTTTTCTCTTCGATTATTCATTAATTAATGTTCATATTAATGGACTAAATGATCGCCTCATACACGGGACATCCCCAGTAGCACAATCTGTTAGCGCGTTGTACTTATAGACAGTGACAACATGCGTTGCTGTAGAGAGATGCAAAGGTTGTGAGTTCGAGCCTCACCTGGGGAATTGTCTGATATTTTTTAACACTTTTCTCTTCGATTATTCATTAATTAATGTTCATATAAATGGACTAAATGATCGCCTCATACACGGGACATCCCCAGTAGCACAATCGGTTAGCGCGTTGTACTTATAGACAGTGACCAAACGCGTTACTGTAGAGAGATGCAAAGGTTGTGAGTTCGAGCCTCACCTGGGGAATTGTCAGATATTTTTTAACACTTATCTCTTCGATTATTCATTAATTAATGTTCATATTAATGGACTAAATGATCGCCTCATACACGGGACATCCCCAGTAGCACAATCGGTTAGCGCGTTGTACTTATAGACAGTGACCACACGCGTTGCTGCAGAGAGATGCAAAGGTTGTGAGTTCGAGCCTCACCTGGGGAATTGTCTGATATTTTTTAACACTTTTCTCTTCGATTATTCATTAATTAATGTTCATATTAATGGACTAAATGATCGCCTCATACACGGGACATCCCCAGTAGCACAATCGGTTAGCGCGTTGTACTTATAGACAGTGACCACACGCGTTGCTGTAGAGAGATGCAAAGGTTGTGAGTTCGAGCCTCACCTGGGGAATTGTCTGATATTTTTTAACACTTTTCTCTTCCATTATTCATTAATTAATTTTCTTATTTGCACTAAATGATCGCCTCATATACGGGACATCCCCAGTAGCACAATCGGTTAGCGTGATGTACTTATAGACAGTGACCACACGCGTTGCTGCAGAGAGATGCAAAGGTTGAGAGTTCGAGCTTCACCTGGGGAATTGTCTGATATTTTTAAACACTTTTCTCTTCGATTATTCATTAATTAATGTTCATATTAATGGACTAAATGATCGCCTCATACACGGGACATCCCCAGTAGCACAATCGGTTAGCGCGTTGTACTTATAGACAGTGACCAAACGCGTTACTATAGAGAGATGCAAAGGTTGTGAGTTCGAGCCTCACCTGGGGAATTGTCTGATATTTTTTAACACTTTTCTCTTCGATTATTCATTAATTAATGTTCATATTAATGGACTAAATGATCGCCTCATACACGGGACATCCCCAGTAGCACAATCGGTTAGCGTGATGTACTTATAGACAGTGACCACACGCGTTACTGTAGAGAGATGCAAAGGTTGTGAGTTCGAGCCTCACCTGGGGAATTGTCTGATATTTTTAAACACTTTTCTCTTCGATTATTCATTAATTAATGTTCTTATTTGCACTAAATGATCGCCTCATACACGGGACATCCCCAGTAGCACAATCGGTTAGCGCGTTGTACTTATAGTCAGTGACCACACGCGTTACTGTAGAGAGATGCAAAGGTTGTGAGTTCGAGCCTCACCTGGGGAATTGTCTGATATTTTTAAACACTTTTCTCTTCGATTATTCATTAATTAATGTTCTTATTTGCACTAAATGATCGCCTCATACACGGGACATCCCCAGTAGCACAATCGGTTAGCGCGTTGTACTTATAGACAGTGACCACACGCGTTGCTGCAAAGAGATGCAAAGGTTGAGAGTTCGAGCTTCACCTGGGGAATTGTCTGATATTTTTAAACACTTTTCTCTTCGATTATTCATTAATTAATGTTCATATTAATGGACTAAATGATCGCCTCATACACGGGACATCCCCAGTAGCACAATCGGTTAGCGTGATGTACTTATAGACAGTGACCACACGCGTTACTGTAGAGAGATGCAAAGGTTGTGAGTTCGAGCCTCACCTGGGGAATTGTCTGATATTTTTTAACACTTTTCTCTTCGATTATTCATTAATTAATGTTTTTATTAATGGACTAAATGATCGCCTCATACACGGGACATCCCCAGTAGCACAATCGGTTAGCGCGTTGTACTTATAGACAGTGACCACACGCGTTGCTGTAGAGAGATGCAAAGATTGCGAGTTCGAGCCTCACCTGGGGAATTGTCTGATATTTTTAACACTTTTCTCTTCGATTATTCATTAATTAATGTTCTTATTTGCACTAAATGATCGCCTCATATACGGGACATCCCCAGTAGCACAATCGGTTAGCGCGATGTACTTATAGACAGTGACCACACGCGTTGCTGCAGAGAAATGCAAAGGTTATGAGTTCGAGCCTCACCTGGGGAATTGTCTGATATTTTTTAACACTTTTCTCTTCGATTATTAATTAATTAATTTTCTTATTTGCACTAAATGATCGCCTCATATACGGGACATCCCCAGTAGCACAATCGGTTAGCGCGTTGTACTTATAGACAGTGACCACACGCGTTGCTGTAGAGAGATGCAAAGGTTGTGAGTTCGAGCCTCACCTGGGGAATTGTCTGATATTTTTAACACTTTTCTCTTCGATTATTCATTAATTAATGTTTTTATTTGCACTAAATGATCGCCTCATACACGGGACATCCCCAGTAGCACAATCGGTTAGCGCGTTGTACTTATAGACAGTGACCACACGCGTTACTGTAGAGAGATGCAAAGGTTGTGAGTTTGAGCCTCACCTGGGGAATTGTCTGATATTTTTAACACTTTTCTCTTCGATTATTTATTAATTAATGTTCTTATTTGCACTAAATGATCGCCTCATATACGGGACATCCCCAGTAGCACAATCGGTTAGCGCGATGTACTTATAGACAGTGACCACACGCGTTGCTGCAGAGAAATGCAAAGGTTGTGAGTTCGAGCCTCACCTGGGGAATTGTCTGATATTTTTTAACACTTTTCTCTTCGATTATTAATTAATTTATTTTCTTATTTGCACTAAATGATCGCCTCATATACGGGACATCCCCAGTAGCACAATCGGTTAGCGCGTTGTACTTATAGACAGTGACCACACGCGTTGCTGTAGAGAGATGCAAAGGTTGTGAGTTCGAGCCTCACCATGGGAATTGTCTGATATTTTTAACACTTTTCTCTTCGATTATTCATTAATTAATGTTTTTATTTGCACTAAATGATCGCCTCATACACGGGACATCCCCAGTAGCACAATCGGTTAGCGCGTTGTACTTATAGACAGTGACCACACGCGTTACTGTAGAGAGATGCAAAGGTTGTGAGTTTGAGCCTCACCTGGGGAATTGTCTGATATTTTTAACACTTTTCTCTTCGATTATTTATTAATTAATGTTCTTATTTGCACTAAATGATCGCCTCATACACGGGACATCCCCAGTAGCACAATCGGTTAGCGTGTTGTACTTATAGACAGTGACCACACGCGTTGCTGCAGAGAGATGCAAAGGTTGTGAGTTCGAGCCTCACCTGGGGAATTGTCTGATATTTTTAAACACTTTTCTCTTCGATTATTCATTAATTAATTTTACTATTTGCACTAAATGATCGCCTCATACACGGGACATCCCCAGTAGCACAATCGGTTAGCGCGTTGTACTTATAGACAATGACCACACGCGTTGCTGCATAGAGATTCAAAGGTTGTGAGTTCGAGCCTCACCTGGGGAATTGTCTGATATTTTTAAACACTTTTCTCTTCGATTATTCATTAATTAATTTTACTATTTGCACTAAATGATCGCCTCATACGCGGGACATCCCCAGTAGCACAATCGGTTAGCGCGTTGTACTTATAGACAATGACCACACGCGTTGCTGTAGAGAGATGCAAAGGTTGTGAGTTCGAGCCTCACCTGGGGAATTGTCTGATATTTTTAAACACTTTTCTCTTCGATTATTCATTAATTAATGTTCATATTAATGGACTAAATGATCGCCTCATACACGGGTCATCCCCAGTAGCACAATCGGTTAGCGCGTTGTACTTATAGACAGTGACCAAACGCGTTACTGTAGAGAGATGCAAATGTTGTGAGTTCGAGCCTCACCTGGGGAATTGTCTGATATTTGTTAACACTTTTCTCTTCTATTATTCATAAATTAATGTTCATATTAATGGACTAAATGATCGCCTCATACACGGGACATCCCCAGTAGCACAATCGGTTAGCGCGTTGTACTTATAGACAGTGACCACACGCGTTGCTGTAGAGAGATGCAAAGGTTGTGAGTTCGAGCCTCACCTTGGGAATTGTCTGATATTTTTAAACACTTTTCTCTTCGATTATTCATTAATTAATTTTACTATTTGCACTAAATGATCGCCTCATACGCGGGACATCCCCAGTAGCACAATCGGTTAGCGCGTTGTACTTATAGACAATGACCACACGCGTTGCTGTAGAGAGATGCAAAGGTTGTGAGTTCGAGCCTCACCTGGGGAATTGTCTGATATTTTTAAACACTTTTCTCTTCGATTATTCATTAATTAATGTTCATATTAATGGACTAAATGATCGCCTCATACACGGGACATCCCCAGTAGCACAATCGGTTAGCGCGTTGTACTTATAGACAGTGACCACACGCGTTGCTGCAGAGAGATGCAAAGGTTGTGAGTTCGAGCCTTACCTGGGGAATTGTCTGATATTTTTTAACACTTTTCTCTTCGATTATTCATTAATTAATGTTCATATTAATGGACTAAATGATCGCCTCATACACGGGACATCCCCAGTAGCACAATCGGTTAGCGCGTTGTACTTATAGACAGTGACCACACGCGTTGCTGTAGAGAGATGCAAAGGTTGTGAGTTTGAGCCTCACCTGGGGAATTGTCTGATATTTTTAAACACTTTTCTCTTCGATTATTCATTAATTAATTTTCTTATTTGCACTAAATGATCGCCTCATACACGGGACATCCCCAGTAGCACAATCGGTTAGCGTGATGTACTTATAGACAGTGACCACACGCGTTACTGTAGAGAGATGCAAAGGTTGCGAGTTCGAGCTTCACCTGGGGAATTGTCTGATATTTTTAAACACTTTTCTCTTCGATTATTCATTAATTAATGTTCATATTAATGGACTAAATGATCGCCTCATACACGGGTCATCCCCAGTAGCACAATCGGTTAGCGCGTTGTACTTATAGACTGTGACCAAACGCGTTACTGTAGAGAGATGCAAAGGTTGTGAGTTCGAGCCTCACCTGGGGAATTGTCTGATATTTGTTAACACTTTTCTCTTCTATTATTCATAAATTAATGTTCATATTAATGGACTAAATGATCGCCTCATACACGGGTCATCCCCAGTAGCACAATCGGTTAGCGCGTTGTACTTATAGACAGTGACCAAACGCGTTACTGTAGAGAGATGCAAATGTTGTGAGTTCGAGCCTCACCTGGGGAATTGTCTGATATTTTTAAACACTTTTCTCTTCGATTATTCATTAATTAATTTTACTATTTGCACTAAATGATCGCCTCATACACGGGACATCCCCAGTAGCACAATCGGTTAGCGCGTTGTACTTATAGACAATGACCACACGCGTTGCTGCATAGAGATTCAAAGGTTGTGAGTTCGAGCCTCACCTGGGGAATTGTCTGATATTTTTTAACACTTTTCTCTTCGATTATTCATTAATTAATGTTCATATTAATGGACTAAATGATCGCCTCATACACGGGACATCCCCAGTAGCACAATCGGTTAGCGCGTTGTACTTATAGACAGTGACCAAACGCGTTACTGTAGAGAGATGCAAAGGTTGTGAGTTCGAGCCTCACCTGGGAAATTGTCTGATATTTTTTAACACTTTTCTCTTCGATTATTTATTAATTAATGTTATTATTAATGGACTAAATAATCGCCTCATACACGGGACATCCCCAGTAGCACAATCGGTTAGCGCGTTGTACTTATAGACAGTGACCACACGCGTTGCTGCAGAGAGATGCAAAGGTTGTGAGTTCGAGCCTCACCTGGGGAATTGTCTGATATTTTTTAACACTTTTCTCTTCGATTATTTATTAATTAATGTTCTTATTTGCACTAAATGATCGCCTCATACACGGGACATCCCCAGTAGCACAATCGGTTAGCGTGTTGTACTTATAGACAGTGACCACACGCGTTGCTGCAGAGAGATGCAAAGGTTGTGAGTTCGAGCCTCACCTGGGGAATTGTCTGATATTTTTTAACACTTTTCTCTTCGATTATTCATTAATTAATGTTCATATTAATGGACTAAATGATCGCCTCATACACGGGTCATCCCCAGTAGCACAATCGGTTAGCGCGTTGTACTTATAGACTGTGACCAAACGCGTTACTGTAGAGAGATGCAAAGGTTGTGAGTTCGAGCCTCACCTGGGGAATTGTCTGATATTTGTTAACACTTTTCTCTTCTATTATTCATAAATTAATGTTCATATTAATGGACTAAATGATCGCCTCATACACGGGTCATCCCCAGTAGCACAATCGGTTAGCGCGTTGTACTTATAGACAGTGACCAAACGCGTTACTGTAGAGAGATGCAAATGTTGTGAGTTCGAGCCTCACCTGGGGAATTGTCTGATATTTTTAAACACTTTTCTCTTCGATTATTCATTAATTAATTTTACTATTTGCACTAAATGATCGCCTCATACACGGGACATCCCCAGTAGCACAATCGGTTAGCGCGTTGTACTTATAGACAATGACCACACGCGTTGCTGCATAGAGATTCAAAGGTTGTGAGTTCGAGCCTCACCTGGGGAATTGTCTGATATTTTTTAACACTTTTCTTTTCGATTATTCATTAATTAATGTTCATATTAATGGACTAAATGATCGCCTCATACACGGGACATCCCCAGTAGCACAATCGGTTAGCGCGTTGTACTTATAGACAGTGACCAAACGCGTTACTGTAGAGAGATGCAAAGGTTGTGAGTTCGAGCCTCACCTGGGGAATTGTCTGATATTTTTTAACACTTTTCTCTTCGATTATTTATTAATTAATGTTATTATTAATGGACTAAATAATCGCCTCATACACGGGACATCCCCAGTAGCACAATCGGTTAGCGCGTTGTACTTATAGACAGTGACCACACGCGTTGCTGCAGAGAGATGCAAAGGTTGTGAGTTCGAGCCTCACCTGGGAAATTGTCTAATAGTTTTTAACAGTTTTCTCTTCGATTATTCATTAATTAATGTTTTTATTAATGGACTAAATGATCGCCTCATACACGGGACATCCCCAGTAGCACAATCGGTTAGCGCGTTGTACTTATAGACAGTGACCAAACGCGTTACTGTAGAGCGATGCAAAGGTTGTGAGTTCGAGCCTCACCTGGGGAATTGTCTGATATTTTTTAACACTTTTCTCTTCGATTATTCATTAATGAATGTTCTTATTTGGACCAAATGATCGCCTCGTACACGGGACATCCACAGTAGCACAATCGGTTAGCGCGTTGTACTTATAGACAGTGACCACACGCGTTGCTGCAGAGAGATGCAAAGGTTGTGAGTTCGAGCCTCACCTGGGGAATTGTCTGATATTTTTTAACACTTTTCTCTTCGATTATTCATTAATTAATGTTCATATTAATGGACTAAATGATCGCCTCATACACGTGACATCCCCAGTAGCACAATCGGTTAGCGCGTTGTACTTATAGACAGTGACCACATGCGTTGCTGCAGAGAGATGCAAAGGTTGTGAGTTCGAGCCTCACCTGGGGAATTGTCTGATATGTTTTAAACACTTTTCTCTTCGATTATTTATTAATTAATGTTCTTATTTGGACCAAATGATCGCCTCGGACACGGGACAAGCCTAGTAGCACAATCGGTTAGCGCGTTGTACTTATAGACAGTGACCACACGCGATGCTGTAGAGAGATGCAAAGGTTGTGCCTAAGTCACCTAGGGAATTGTCTACAGGTGGTTTTTTTCCCCGTAATATTATTGTTATTTAGATATATTTCTAATTAGAGTAATCTATTTTATAGATATTTTATTTCATTTAGAGATGTCTCTAAATAACTCTCCGTAGACGAATCTTGTAAGCAAATACGTCATTACATAGTTTTGGGGTGCATTAGTTTTGGTGCTTACAATCATTATAACCACTCACATCAGGAGCATAATCATTCACTGTGTATTCTGGACCTCATACAGACTGCGGGAGCATAAGCGTATTACTCGACACAATGGGGACGAGGTTGTTCTTTCTTTGGCCCCACTCTAACTTTCCGGCTTGAGGCCAACCTCGTTCACCTGATGTTGTGCAGTACGCTACCAACATTAGTAAATTAATTAGATAGGCTTAATAGAAATCTAAGGGCCAAATTCATAAACGGTGATTTCCCCTTGTTCATGATTAACTAGGCTAAACTGTGAATACACAGTTGATGATCAAACGTACAAATCTAGGCCCGAATTCATAAAGAGTGCTTAGATCAGCTGCTGTTTATCAAACGTACATAGTTAGTGACATACGTCTAAGTAACAAAAGAAATGTTAATCGTCCCAAGGGCTTGTTTATCTCGTGTTCAAGTTACCATTTTTGTGTTGGCTTGCTTGTGGGACGGACGTATGGCATTTGATCTGCTGCGTATCATTGAAATACCACAGGAAGAACTGTTTTCCTACCTTTTACACACTCAATGAGACCCATTTTCTGGTCATGTGTAAAGTTATCAGCGCTGATCAGCAGAGCACAGCGATATGCGTGTTTTCGAAGATAGATGTGCCCTTTTATTCAACATATAGATGATGTGCCTCTGTTTACATCTGTATTCAAATGTGCCCGTCAATATGCGCACGAATCATGTTTTACATAAATTTGGTTAAGAGATGACATCAGAGGTCACATAATTCAAAGGCGATCTGACCTGCGACGTCACGCCTTAAGCAAATTTTATGTAAAACACGATGGGTGCGCATCACTGCCGGGCACATTTGAATACAGATATAAACACGTGACGTCAGAGGGCACATCGTCTATTACGAAAATCACCGTTTATGAATTTGGCCCATAATGTTCAGAGTTAATTCTGAATCCTAGAGAGATCGAGATAGCATATAGACGATGTGCCCTCTGACGTCACGTGTTTACATCTGTATTCAAATGTGCCCGGCAGTGATGCGCACCCATCGTGTTTTACATAAAATTTGCTTAAAGACTGACGTCGCAGGTCAGATCGCCTTTGAATTATGTGACCTCTGATGTCATCTCTTAACCAAATTTATGTAAAACATGATTCGTGCGCATATTGACGGGCACATTTGAATACAGATGTAAACAGAGGCACATCATCAGTCGTCGTGTGCCAAGGAAAAGGACGTTACAGCCCAGGCACGCAACAAATCACTTTTTGAGATAATCGAGTTTAAAGGTTTTGTGCTGCCATTTCTAAATTAAACTCTACATCAGGCTGAAATTTCGACTTGTAAATCTTGTGAATAGTTCGAATATAACCATGTATTTTTTATATAAAACTGGTACTTAATTTTATTTCAAAATATCACTTAATTATGAGGTTATTTACATATTTATGCTAACGACCTTATACCGGGAACTATTATCGCTACAAGTGTGTTACTTCAAGTGTAGCAAGTTTTGTTCCATTGGTATTACACGCTAACGTCCTTATGCCGGGTAACAATCCTTACGACCTTTTACCGGGAACAAACCTTGCTGCAAGCGTGTTAACGTCCACTGATATGTGGATAGGTGAACGCACTTGTAGCAAGTTTTGTTCCATTGATATTATACGCTAACGTCCTTATGCCGGGTACACACAATTGCAAAACGCCTTCCGTCCTTTTTATTTAATTAATTACGTCATAATGACGTAATCCCTGGAGACGAAATGTATTCCAAATGAAAGATGTTTTGATTCTCTATCGGTTACCCGAAAAATACGAATTTGACCTTTTGACCCATTTTTAGCTCTAACGACCTTTTTCCGGGCACGAAGCCAGAGTTTCGTACCTGGGGCTCATGATGCAAAACTAACCTATTCAAGACAGCTTTCATTGTAATGCCAATTACCCCGCAAATGGGAAATTATCACACGTCCATTAAGATTATCTCATCGATTGACCAAAAGCTTTCAATTTATTCGTTGACAAGACACACAGGTACATGAAGGAGTTTTTCAATGCTTATTTATCATCAGGTACACCATAATTAGAGCTTGTTTCCTCGTCAAAGTGACGACACGCAGTACGGCTCATGGTGAATATTGTAAATATTTACGTCAATATTTTCGACCTTGGGGGAAAGTCATGAATTTTGTCGCGAATATTGACGTCATTATTCGCGACTTTGGGGGAAAATCGTGAAATATCGCAAATATCGCAATATCAACCTGCGCTGAAGCAGCAGGTGAAGAAAAAGGTGGAATATTGCCACATCTGGAGCGAACATAAACCTGCGCTGAAGCAGCAGGAGAAGAATAAGATGCAATATTGCCACATCTGGAGCCAATATCAACCTACGCTGAAGCAGCAGGTGAAGAATAAGGTGCAATATTGCTACATCTGGAGCGAACATAAACCTGCGCTGAAGCAGCAGGAGAAGAATAAGATGAAATATAGCCACCGTGACATCTGGAGCCAATATCAACCTGCGCTGAAGCAGCAGGAGAAGAATAAGGTGCAATATTGCCACATCTGGAGCCAATATCAACCTGCGCTGAAGCAGGAGGAGAAGAATAAGGTGGAATATTGCCACATCTGGAGCGAACATCATCCTGCGCTGAAGCAACAGGAGAAGAATAAGATGAAATATAGCCACATCTGGAGCCAACATCAACCTGCGCTGACGCAGCAGGTTGGGACAAAACAGATGCAATATCGCAATTTGTTGGACTAAAAGCATATGCCTGTCCCAAAAAGGAAGAAAATGGAGTACCATCATGTTTAGGACTAATACCATGAACCTGGTCTGAAGCAGCAGTATGAAAAACCGATGGAATTTCAATATCTTTTGGGCCTAGACCCTCATGTACCTGCAGTGAGCTGTTTTGTTCAAACATGCATATTTCACAATATAAATTATGTGAAGCACATGTTTTATTTGTATTAAAATGATCTAAACACAGATAGTCTAAGCATTGATGACAGGCCGCCCATACTTCTTCTTTGCACAGACAATCTCCACATGTTGCTGGTCCTTGATTAGCTGTGTTAAAAGAAGTCGTTTTGTCAATGAGTCATAGTTCACCTGCATAATAGAACAAACAAAAACAAAAGCAACAAACTTTATGTTAACAAAATTTAACAAAACAAAAGTGACATGCAGGAAATGACACATGGTAGCCCTAATTACTAAGCTTTCTTTTAGTTATATAATCATTAAAATCGGTCGTGTACTTTTGCCATTATGGTATTTTGAACACAAACACCGTTTTTTAACCTCGGCACTTATCATAACATTTGTTTTAAAGCCTGCTGCTTCTAATGTTAAAATAACAATGCCAATACCAGGAGTTTATAGTCTTGCCCTACCTTGTACTTGGTTTTCATGATACGACATGCTTTCATTTTTACTGAAATTTGACGTACCTTAAAATGTAATGTGATCTGTGGAGTTTTAAAAAAATAGCAAATTTGGTTTTTAATTTTATTTACTCTCGCAGTATTTTTATGTATTTCAACACCAATGTATAAATGTGACAACATTTCTCATAAAAAGGGCCTCAAAAACCAAGTATATACAAATATACGAGTAAGCTATCCATAAATGCAACGAGCGGCCCATACTCCAAAAACGTATACAGCATTTTTAGTAAGGCATCCCAGCATTCTTTGAACAAATTAACTCCATATTGTTGTTTTTTAGTATGGCGCATACCGCAAAAATGCAGTATAATATCCCACAATGCATTGCTCACCTCGTCTCCAGTTAATAGAAGGCATAATTAAGTGCGTTTCACATTCCAGTTGCGCATTACAGCACCCTTTTCAGGCAGAAGTAAAACAAAAAACGGATGTTAGCATAAACATGCTATCATCCGGGTAGGTTTAGTAATGATTGTTCCCCATGCATACATGCTGCGCAGAATTCAAGATGGCCGTGAAATGTGAAACTGCCTTATTTATTTTCTTTGTTTTTTAAGGCAAATACTGGAAATTCCAGTATGGACGGTGGCGCCTTATGTCTTATTTAGTTTTTGATGTTTGTAGAGACTGCTTTTGACAAATGGAAATGGTTTAAAAATACTGTAGGCTTACCTTTTGTTTTAGACGACAACAGGTTTGATAAGGGGATGTCATCATTACAAAATGCCTTCGGAGTAGACCTAGCCCAGGTTCAATTTGTTGGGGCCTAACCCTATGCCTGCCGTAGTTTTAAATAGGCAGATCATGATGAACACGAAATCCCAGACAACATACCCTTGCAAAATGTTGCCTAACGTTTAAACTAATTGTTGTAGTGCTAGTACTAGGCCTACCCTTTTCACAGTAGTGAGCCAGTTTAGCTTTTATTTTCTAACCACAGTTGGGTAAGCCTATCATCTGGGCCAGTGTCAGGGTCATAAATAGGCCTAAGCACTTGATTATGTAATAATTAATATGCGCCATCTTTCATGTCTTGTTTACAATACGGCGTAAAATACATGTGGCACGCATGAACAGATCGTTGGCAAGTTAAACGTCACCACTGTCGTAACTGTGTATTATATTGCTTGCATACAAATAACCCAGCTACAATTAAAGCTATGGAAAGTACAGTGAAGAAAAAGGCTAATGAACGGGAAGTCTGCACAATTTAAAATTCGACACCTACCTCTGCATTCAGGGACGCCATTGTTTTCACTTCAGTCGTTCCACTTCCCATGGACAATAGTCATAGTCTTTAGAATACGGTAGAAACTGGAAACTAGACTTAGTGTGCGCTTCACTTTAATGCAAGATATCGCCGGGCGCAATTCAGAGAACGAGGTTGAAGTATTACTATGTGAAAACTGTGACTCGTACGTACTCATCCCGTGAGCTTGCCTTTTCATGTTAATTCGCCTCTTCGTGAAAACACAAAATGGCACTTCCAGCCTAAATTCGCCCAAATCGCTTCTTCGTGAAAACGCAAAACGGCACTTGAGAATGAATTCGCCCATTCTTTAATTAGGTCAATTAGAATGTTAACGATTTGTTTTATATTATAAGTTTACCAGGTTGTAGATATTGCAATATTTAATCGTTTTCAACCCACAAAAAAAAATCGAAAAAGAGACGATTACAGATTTACGCAAATTAGTCATATTTCCACCACTTAAATTTTTAAAGCCTTTTAATATGTCATTGTGGGGACATTTTAGAAATGTATTGCGGTAAAAAAAAGTTACAATTTGTTTGAGGTCAAAACAAAACGGCGTAGGGCAAGTGGTGGGTCCCCATTTTCTAATTGAAGTCTCGATATTGCTGTGCCACGAATTCCACCCGTACATCACTTGAGAGCCTGAAACTGGATACTATCGATTCTTTGTTTCTGTTTCGGGGAGGCGGAATCAAAAGCCTCACATCCAAACTCAAGAAGTGGTTTTATGAGGGCGGCGTAAAATTAGTAGAGTGTCCTGCAGTCCGCGCCCCATGTGTTGGCACCTATACATCTGAGAAGATTAAGTTTCTTCTGACATCAGTCGTCACCGTTTTCACGAAGAGGCGAACTTCATGAAAAATCGTCTATTTATCGAAAAAAAAAATTGATGAAAACGATTAAATATTGCAATTTCTACAACCTGGTGAAGTTATACATCAAAAAAATCATTAAAATCCTAATTAACCTAATTAACGAATGGGCGAATTGGTCCTCAAGTGCCCTTTTGCGTTTTCACGAAGAGGCAAATTCGAAATAGCGTTGACTTCAACGTGTTTATGAAGGGGCACTTTGGTTTTCACGAAGAGGCGAATTGGGCGAATTGGGCGCGTAATGGCTTTTAGCGTTTTCACGAAGAGACAAATTTGCGGCGCAATGGGGAAATGTATACATTCTGACTCTCACAGCCACGGGCGAATTTGCTAATGTAACGTTTTTTCGTTTTCACGAAGAGACAATTCTATTAATTGATTAATTCTGCAAAACTAATCACCTATTTTTCTTAACGTTTGCTATGTTTAAGAAGATTGAAATCTCTTATTTCCCATGATACCTTAATCTTGTATATTCTATGGATATTTATGTTTCAAACTGCCAAACGAAACAAGGACGAACTTTACAAGCGATTTTCTCGAAAGTTTGTTCAGACCGTGAAAGGCTCAATTTGTCTCTTCGTGAAAACGGTGACAATCTGGTAAGGATGGAGTCAAAATGTTCTTTCCATGCCAGTCTACTATCAAAAATTACCGCAAGGAATTTGGCAGATGAACTGATACTGATGGGAAGATTTTGAAGGGAAAGAGAAATGTTGACATGCTTTTTGTTGGTAAAAATAACAGCCGTTGTTTTGGGCCCAGAGAGCTTGAAACCCCACTCATTACACCAGGAATTAATATTATCCAAATTCTGTTGTATCTTCTTTTGTAGAAAAGCAATATTTCTGTTTGATTTCCATATGGCGATGTCGTCTGCATATTGGGCATTGTGGACACCCATTAACTTATGCGGAAGATCATTAACTGCAATATTGAAAACCAACGGGCTAATGACACTGCCTTGGGGGACTCCATTTTCAAGGATTCTTTCTTCTGAGAGGGTATTATTAATTTTCACTTGGATTTTTCTGTCTGTAAGGAAATCATCTATCCAGCGGAGAATTCTTCCTTGAATGCCCATGGACTGCATTTTAATAATAACACCCTTACGCCAAAGCATGTCATATGCCTTTTCAAGATCTAGAAATAAGGCCAGAGTGCTCTCCTTATTAGCTCGAGCTGAGTGCTCTCCTTATTAGCTCGAGCTTTATTGATACAGGATTCAACATTGATGAAGTGGTCTTTAACACAACGGCCTTTTCTGGAACCACTCTGATGGTGTGTAAACAGATTATGTTTTTCGATGTACCAGAGCAAGCGAGAATTTACCATCCGCTCCATTAGTTTACAAATGGTGGCAGTGAGTGCAATAGGTCGATATGAAATCTTTTCCAGGTTTAAGCAGGGGAATATGAATGGCTGTTTTCCATTGTTGAGGGCATCGTAAAATGAACCAGATCTTATTTAAAATGACTAGTAGTTTAATACAGGCAGACTCGGGAAGATATTTTATGGCGTCATTACGAATGCCATCATTGCCTGCAGCCGTGCATTTAGAAGACTTGATAGCCTGATTTAATTCCTCAAGAGTGAAAGGTTCATTGAGGATGCTGTCATTGTTATCATTGATAGAGAAGGAAATTTCAGTGTCGAGTTTGTTGGTAATAAAGGAAGGGCAGTAGTTGTTAGTGCTGCTAATTTTCGCATAATTTTGAGCCAGTGTATCTGCCTTTTCTTTATTTAACACAGCATTAGTATTATTGTGTTAAAGTACGAGTATTCTCGATGCGTTTAATTTTATTCCAGATAAGGCGTGTGTTTGTTTTGGGGTTCAGACTGTTACAATTTTTTTTCAGTTTTCTCGCTTAGCGTGATTTATGGTTTTGTTGGCGATGGCACACACAAATGTCAGTGTTCCTGGTCGCATGAGGGCGCTGTAAGACGCCAATTTCTGGGTACCCAACACAGGTAAAATCACGTTTAATGAAGTAGTTTAGTAACATTACTTTTATCTAACAATGGAATATTGAAAAATGTAAATGTTTGGATCTGTAAGAATATGTAAACTGACGTGAATCATCTTCTAATCACTTTTAATTATACCCCCAATACCGTTTGCACAGCGCCCTCAACGTTCAAAAATACGGCGCCATGCATTTGGCTGCAATATCAGGTGAGACCACTGACCTCTATACATGGACAGATCATCCATTGTTTCATTTTGAAGTCGGCATGCAGAGAAGTGCAACATGGCGTCACTGCTGTGAGCCAATGAAATGTCCAGGTGTAGAGTTCAGTTGGTTGGTAAATCCACTGACCTCTACAACTGGACATTTCATTGGCTCACAGCAGTGACGCCATGTTGCACTTCCAGTTCGCGCCGACTTCAAGTGTTAGCACAGCAGAATATGGACAATGATCTGTCCAGGTGTTGAGGTCAGTGGGTGAGACCAGTGTGAGGTCGAGGCTAGATAGTGTTCCATTAAATGGGTTAATCCTGGTCCCCTCTCCAGAGTTAAGGCATACTAAATTATGCTGTGTAATGGTATTTTCAATGATTTGGCCATTGTGGTCGGTTTTGGAGCTTCCCCAAAGGGGATTATGATCATTAAAATCTCCACAAATGACATAGGAATTTTTTGTTTTTGATATTTTGCTTGAGGACTGTGTCTAAGAAATTATCATCCAGAGTAGTACATGGGTTATACACATTTGCAATACCTATTTTTAAATTGTGAGAGTCATATATTACACCAGTCTGATATTCGATAGGGTCATCAATGGAACTGGTTGTGTATTTAAAGGCGAGATCACGCCGGACAAGGAAGGCACACTCTCCCCCACATTTTTTGGCCCGATCATTTTTGTAGATGTCATAGCCTTTTATCATTCTTTAGCCAAGTTTCTTGAATGCAGATTAATTCTGGTTTAGGGTTATAACATGTAATAGCGTTTTTAAATTCTGTACATTGGAGTATTAAGACCATGAGGAAAAGAGTCATGACGATGTTTTATTTGGCTTCTCTTTGGGATTAGTACTGGATGTGGTGGGGGATCCTTAGGTTTATCCAAAGGGTTGTTACTTTAAATTTGAGTAGATTTACCTCTCCTTGTACTGGCTGGTGATTGGGATGGGGTCCTACCAGTTTTTTTCCCAGGTTTTTTTGTTGTCTCTTCTGGTAACAGTCTTATGCAGAACGTGGTTATTAAATTAGAGATTGATAGCCGCAGCTCTTTCATCTTTCTGTTTCATGCAGTCCCAGATCTGCATTGCTCCTGTGATTATCTCTATAAGATTGGGTTTGGTGCAGAGGCAGGTTGAGGTGTTATCTCGCGGTTTGCGTGCCAGTTTGAGGATCAGTTTGAGTAGAGGCGTTCGTTGTGGTGGTTCCATGTGCATTTGATATTTTTGGAGGTGGATCAACGGTTGTAATAGACGGTTGAGGGCGGATTGGACGATAAGTATAATCTGGTATATATCGGTTGAATCGAGTCGGTTGGGTCGGTTGGGTCGGTGTACTAGGGCGGATTGTGATTTCAGTTTTGACTGCTTTTGCGGCGTCTGCATAAGATACATTGTAGGATACCCGTGGGTGTTGAATCTTTCTTTCTTTTTTTCATTGTGGGGCACCCACCGTATGCTGATGAATGACTACCCCCACATCGACAACATTTGATATTTTCTTTCTGACGACACTGGTCATAATAGTGTGAACCACCACACCAGACGCTACGTGTAAGGCTTCGACAGTTTTTAGCGACATGTCCTAAGCGTTGACAATTAAAGCAGCGTGTGACATTTGGGACATAAGGTTTGATATCGAAGTACTTGTATCCTAATTGGAGTTTAGTTGGTAAAGAGGGTGTATTGAAGGTGAGGCAGACGGACAAGCTTTTGTCAAGTGTCCCTTTACATCTGCGCATCAGTCTGCAAGCATCAGTGACCCCAAATTCGAGCGATTCACAATACCTAGAAGCTGCCGATGGAGGCGCAAATCCTGCTATCCCCGCAGTGCATCATGGGAAAAAGTCGGCATCGGTTTTAAAAACAGTATTCATTTTGCATGAACTCATCAGTTTTTACGTCTTTTTGGACGCGCACGATTAAAGTTTTTAATTTTTTTCTGCAAATAACAATGTTTTAATTAACGACGCTGCCGGATACATTTTCGTTTGTGTTGTACCTTGCGTGAACAATGAAGAATAGATATTTCACTACAGTATGATATACGGAAGAAGTCGACCGTAACGTTTAAAAGTGGCTCTTTTGAGTCAAACGCTTGGTGGCGCACTGCATTGTGAATCGCCCGAATTGTTTACATCTCAATTCAATTCACTTCACTTTATTTCCATATGCATTTACATTCACCGTAAACGAATTATTTTAACAATATATATAATATAAGTTATAAGTAGGCCTACATGTGCATGAACATGAACATTATGGTGGAAACCCACACACAAAAGCATGGCTTGTCTAGTGTGGGAATCGCTATAATTTGTTTACATTAGTTTTAGATAGGAAATATTATAAAGTGGAATTGCAATTAATTATTAATAATATGCAGATAGAATATTTAAAATATTTAAAGCCAGTCAAAAACAAGGAGAAACCGATTGTTCAACAGTCAACGAGTCAATATAATATTGTGCAATTGGTAGTATAGAATAAGATTAATTTAGTATTATTGAGAAGTTAGCTATATAGTGAGACATGTACACAAATTAAATCAATTCAAATGTAATACTTAACATGTAAGCAAAATAACAAGCAATGCAGACGCAGCCATGCAAAGTACAAACCACTATTTTGACTGAAACGATAAGTATATAGACTCTCAAAATTTACAAACTTGAGTATTTTTCTAGAAGTTGAGATTTAAATTGTTTTTTGAAAATGGTTAATTTATTTATACATTTTAAATTGGGATGAAGCGAATTCCACAATTTAGGACCATGTCAGGTTGGTTTTTTCCAAGTGCAGTGCGAATTTCCGGGAGATGGAAATGGCTGGCCTGTCTGGTATAATGGGTATGTACATGTTTATTTTGCGTGAAAAGTAAAGCAAGACAATGAGGAATTACATTTTTGGTTATCTGGAACATAAATATGGCTACCTGGGATTGATAAATATCGCAAAGTTTTAATAATTTATACTGTGGGCCAAAAAAGTTGAACAAGTAATGATCCGCTTAGCTCTTTTCTGAAGAATGAATAACCTATTGGTAAATCTTTTAGCGCCATTACCCAAAGCTAATAATCCATAATTGATATAAGGCAAAACCAAACTATTATACAATAGTATTATTATACAATCTCATCATCCGATAGATCAAGAGGAAGACCAGTTATTACGCCTTTGCTTTGTGTTTCGGATTTCGGGTAGGCAGTTGTGACGGTCCATTTTCTAGTTGCGTAATGCATTTCAGCTTTGCAGCTTGTGCTATGCTATAGCAATGGGCAATTATACCGCCTTACTGCCCACCTTATTAAGAGCTTTTGCAATCTTGACAAGGCTAATGTTAGCTAAATTTACGTCAGCTAATAATGTCAGGTAAATTCACGTCAGGTGATAACAAGAGAAGGTCGGCTTTGACTTTGAGGGATGTGACGTCGTTTATTCTGACGGTCATTGGCATCATCGGAATCGCTGTACACTATAGGAGATACTCTGCTTGTTTTAGGGGTTTGGGAATTATCTTGGGCTTGGCTAATTAAGCGGTCAAGGGTAGATTTAGGTTGATCCTTTTCATTCCACAGATTTTGAGATGTCAAAGTATGGGGTTGGGATGGTGGGATTTCGTCATCATCCATTTTGTACTCTTTCTCCGCCATTTTGAATGGCAGTAGCGGCCAAATTGAGTCGGTAAAAATATGCCTAAAACCTCCTGATCCAGCGGTATTGCTTACCTTCTCTTTTCGTATATTGTTGTTAGGTAGTACCAGATTCGTCAAGGCCTGATATGATGGTATCTTTGAGATAACTATCGAAAATTCGTTTGGAACATGGACAGTTTTGGATACGTCCAATCGTCACAGCGCGGCCCCAAATATATCGAAGAAAGTCATTGTTGTTGTTGTTGTTGTTGTTGTTGTTGTTGTTGTTGTTGTTGTTGTGGTTTGGATGGCACCTTTGGCACTCGTTGTGCCCTGTGTGCCAGAAGAAAGGCATTGAATGCAATTCCCGCTTTTATAAGTTAAGAGTGTTGGGGCGTAACGAAAACGTTATGTAACGGCTCTATTGAGCCCACCTGTCGTTCGATAACGAAAAGAAATGGCATATCTCTAAATGAATTAGAGATGTCTCTAAAAATATATATCTCTAAATGAATTAGAGATATCTCAAAAAAATATATATATCTTAAAGAATTATAAATATCTTTAATTATTACAAGAAAATCTTTAATAATTGGCACTTAATGATCGCACCGTGCAAAGTTTGTGTGTTCGAGCCTCACTTGGGGAACAGTCTGGTATTTTCTTTCTGTTTGTTTGTTTTTTCTTCAGAGGTTTGCAGACGTAAAAATAAATTTTTGTTTAGATTAAAATTATATTTTTTTAATAAAAGTTTTTAAGATAAGAAATCAGCTTTTTGAAGAAGACGCGTAGTGTGGTAAAATGCCCTACATAAACAATTACAAATGTTGCTTGTTACCGCTTCTTGTCTGTCTGTTAGTGTTACATCGCTTGTTATTTCTGGGGTTTTGTTTGCTTGTGTTGTGAACCTTTCCTAGTGAAATTACAAAGGTTAAAATTCTGGTCATCTCCGTCCACGTATTTACGTATACGCATCGCTCGTCAGTGAATGACGGTTGCGCTATAATTTGCAACGGGTCAGGCTATGACATAAAATAAACTAGAGAACGGCGTACATGTACGTACGTGTTGCACGCACGCTAGCATCGATTGCGGCTGAAATACGTCACAAATGTGACGTCACGCCAACAGAGAGTCAGATCGTAGGTGGGTATAGGAAACACCACCTGTATGATTATGGTGTAGGATAAATATACGACGGGCAGGAAATAACATCATCGACGGCTAGTTGTGTCGTGCAGTCATTGTATCTCTGCCTCAATGAGGTAAACATAATTATCTGTTTACATATAGTTGCAATAACTCGAGTCCATGATTCGACTCAAGTCCATGACTCGAGTCGATTCCGACTCGATTCGAATCCGACTCGAGTCACAATTTTGGCGAAATGACGAAAGATTATTTACACGAATACATACATACATTATATACATAGAGTCGTGTTTTGCCATAACGACCGAGGGTCCAATTGTGTTTCCCTTTGTTCCTGTACTGTAACCTAACCCCGTTCACTTATCGTACACTTTAACGACAGAGGACAGCATTCAACAAAAGACGAACGCCCGAGGACTGAAAGGGTCGATTGTTCGCATTGTGCTTCTGTCTTCGGGGGTTATATAGTAAATGAGTCATGTAGCGGTCGTTTGTTTTCCTTCCTCCGTGATACAACTAAACATATATCGTGTCGTGGACTCGCACCTTGTGGTGTGAAATACGGTACCCTCTAGGGACGTGAACACAATGGGGATAATGGGAGTGAAAAGGTCTCCAAAGGGTAATTTCTATGGATGAATAGGTCTACATTAGGAATTTCACGAATTAGATTTTTGGATTGTACTTAAATTACTCAAAAACTAGGGTTAGAATGTGGGTTAGGATTAACGTTTGGGTTAGGGTATAATATAGGGTATATTTGGTCAAAATTTCAACCCAGGAAAATAATTGTGGTTAAAATGGGAGCATTTTGAAAAACGTGCTTGACTTTCTAACCATTTTGTACACGAGAACAAAGCCATGTCTCCACAGTGATGCAAAAATGCGAATGTGTGTTTCTGTAGAATTAGTTTATTTATTGTATAGTGATCAAATATTTGTGACCCGAATTGACTCGAACTAAATACTTGACTCGACTCGACTCGATACTCGACCTTCTTGACCAATGACCCAACTCGGCTCGACTCACAAAAATCAGTGACTCGTTACAACTCTTAATACAAAAAAAGGGCACTTACACTTCCAACTCCAGGAAACATTACATTGTTATAGAGTTGAATAAGAAAACAATAGGTAAAAGTCTTCTAGATAATTGCCCACATTTCGTTAAAACCCGTTATAGACATTATTATTGTTGGTGGGTTTATTGGTTTTTGCCAAGCACTCGTTGGCAAACTATGGAAGGCTCAGCGCTACAAAACAAATACAGAATAGTTATTAATGATTACAAAAATATAGGGCCTAGCAATTATCGACAAATATAGTAACAACAAACACAACAGACTACTTTCTTAGCATGCCTTTTCCTTTCGTAATGAGGGCGTTAAATTGTTTGGGTGGCAACCCAAACGAAATGGCGCCAATGTTTACAGACAACAAAAAGGTATATTCAATGTGATTCTTTCCGCACGCACAGTTTCGGCGACCTATAAAGTTGACCTTATGACCTTGACTGGCAACATGGCGACGACGTCAGTCAGTTGGAAACGACGACGTCAGTTAGAAAGTTTTGAACGTCATAAGTACATTGGCGTAACAGTGTGGTTTATAAAGCTATACATGAACCCATCATAGCTAGTAGCCACGTATAATGGAATATATAATATACATCATTCCACTTCAGATGAAAATACATTACCAAAGCACACATCGACCTGCATTATTGAGCAGGGTGCACTTATCATCGTTAAAGGTAGGATACACCATTGGTAATTGCTTGAATTATCAGGAATGGGTGGATTTGGGAGGTTGTATTTTATAATAAATATCGTTTAACTGACCTGCCCGAAGTTTTACAATCATGGATGCCGAAGAAAAAGCAAGAAATCGGCATTCGTTTTCAACCGGCGTCGGGCAGTTATTCTTCTTATTCTTGTTTTGTTCTTATTCTTGAATTTCTCATTTATATAATGTTGTTTTTTTGAAAAAATTACAGGATATCTAGCGCAATCATTTTGTTGGATTACTAGAATCATCATTTACTTCAAATTGTTAAGATATTTCTTATTAATTCGGTAGTAAATATTGTTTATATCTGCAAATGGTGTATCACACCTTTAACGTTTCTAAAAATACAAAATGATACAAATTATTGACGATGATTCGTTAAGTTTATCAGCTAGGGCATTTGCCTGTTCTGATAGCGTCCGCTCATGGTGAACTGATGATGTAAGAGCTATGATACTTAACATTATCATTTCCCTTATTATTCAAGTAAACACGACAGAGGCAAACAACTTCCATTATTATTTGTAAAAAAAAAAGAGAGAAATAAATCCCTATTTTTACCTTTGAAATACAATGGTAGCCAATAAACCTTTTCGGTCTGTGCATTGTATTATGGATATGGACGAACTATCAATACCTATGGGGCAATTAACCGATTTTCACAAAATTAACTGATTCTCACTTATTAATGTATAGAATATAAGAAATACAATTTTGAAATAAAATGCAGATTTTAAACTTTAGAAAAAAACAAAATTGTTGTTGTATATTCAAGGCAGTGGTACCAGTCACCCGACCTAGAGGAACAATTGCGATTGTTGGAGCTTAGAATCGTGCCAATGCTGTTATGGCAGAGTCACAATGTGCACATTTATATGTAATGAAACTGCATGGTATTAAAAATTATTCCAATTTTTTTTTTTTTTTGATAAGCTTTACAATTATTTTTAATAATAAATAGGGAGACTTTCCTGTAGACGCATGCACACAGTCGTTTAAACTTTACTGTCACCTAACCCAATTTTTCCCCAAAACCTTTCCCACGAAATTTGATATTTTTACAATTTGCTATACAAATATAACTCATTTGCGACATTTGCCTTCTTCTAAGGTCTGAACAAATAGACAGACATCTCTCTCTAATTGCACTTATCTCCCTAGTAGTAGTACTATCCAAAAATAGAAGGGTTTTGTAAAGTGGAGTGAACCTAATACATGTAGTTCATATTAAACGTTAAAATACCGTCAATATTATACGTTGGAAGGAAAAAACACCGGGTACATTGTATAAATCCATTACCTGCTAAGTGGGGTTGCTATTGGAAACGACGTTGAAGCAGAGTAACCCCTGGGGAGGGGATGAAGAAGAAGCGCTCTGACACTGACTTGCCGCCTGAGGGTGTTCAGGCTGCAACATACTGCAAACAAATTGATATTGATTGTTATTCTACCTGTATATTTTCCTAAGGACAAATCTGCGTTGACTCTGTACCCATATATCTTTCTCATTACATACTCTGGCTGTGTGCCAAGTTATATGATCGCATCGTTAAAGGTACAATCTCACCACCTATCTGCCGTACTGATCAACTTGACAAGACTGCTGAATCTTATAATGCTTCGGTATAACCCCAGAATGATCAACGACAGAGGAAATGTACAATTTGTTCTGCTAAACAGATTCTGCATCCAAATCAATCAATTACGTCTAGCACCTGCACACGGTTGAGCTTTTTATGGCGCCTTGTTCACACCATCCGTTGCTCGAAATATTGCATTGAATTGTCAAGAGCTTTTGACAGTCCAGGTACGGACAAAATGACCGTATGGCATTATTAGACTTAGACCACGTCCGAATTTACCTGTGGCTTGATATTTATTATAAACCGGTCTATGAGAAGTGGCTGGCTGCAGCCAATGTAGTGTGTAAGTTCAAGCCGTAGCCACTTATACCCAGCACGATATGTGGTAGAGTGGTACCCCCCTCTTATCCCTATACTTTATACGCACTCAACACTATTGTAACCTAACCCACCCCACCCCCCCTTGAAACCTAAAAGGAATTTCTGAGATTCCGGGAACACAATAGTCAACACAAAAGAGGGGTGGGGTTTCTCTGCCACATATCGTGCTTCATATGTAGCCACTAGTAATTCGAACACGGCCTCCAGTTCTATTATCATCAAATGCGGCCATGTTCATACATGGCCCAGTTCCATTCGCGTAACAAGTAATTTTAAAATGATGTCACGATTGGTATTTTACCATTCAACGATCTCTCCATTGAAGGATCCACTCAAGAACAGTTCTTTATTGTCTGTCCGCATAGATATTCTACAGGTTGACTCAAAAATAAAGTAACCCAGATTGATCATTTTCGCCCTTAAATAAGCAATTTAAAAATACCTGAGACAGATAACCTCCGCCATCTGAGATGGACAAAAGTAATGATCAGGTAAATTTCAAATACTGCTTATTGTGCAACGTTAGTGGACAGGGGGCCCTTTTTGAGCTGATAAGCACAAAATATTACTAGCATATGAAAAAATCTCATTGGCAAAAACATGGTTACAAACTAAAATTTCCGGTGATGTACAGGGTGAGTCACAAAAGCGAAACCCCAAAACAAAGAAATATATTCCTTATAAAAAAACTATGAAGCACCACAATTTATTATGAATTTGAAGCACATTTATTAAACTACTTTTAAGTGAGAAACGTTATTTCAAATGCTTTAGCCACCCCCCCCCCCCCCCCCCCCCCCCCACCCCACCCCACCACCACCATGAAATCGGACCCAGCTGGTCTGCGTATTAACCTCACTCTCGTAATATCATTGCATCTATCCCCCTTCTTGTAATCTATCGAAAGACAACAGGTGAGGTATGTTAATGTTACGATGTACTCATCCACAACTACTCCGGGTTTTTTACCAGAATTGTTAAATTAACATAATGACTTATTTTACGCTTAGGCTATGCGCTTCTTAGCAGAGTGGCTCTGTATTATAATATAACCCGGGACCTCGTGTGTGCGGTTTACATAAACTCAAGAAACAGATCCTGTCCCTGTCACCATAGCAACACGACCTTCAAAGGAGGTCTGCCCTTCTAATAATTATAATAAAGACCTGCTAATTAATCGATAATTATTAAACGTAGAGCGAGCGCTGCTCACATATCTACATGCCTCATTGCTCCGTCAATATTGGCCCTAAGAAAGGCCCCAGTGTGGTCCACTGGGTTTATTATAGCGTATTATGGGTCGACAGCAACGCGCTTGTATGCTCCAACGCACGTTACTGTATTCCCGTGAAATTGCCTTTCTAGTCAAGTGAACTAGAAACGAATTTAACTCAAACGATAACCGACCCGTTAATTTTTGTTGACAACAAATATACACCATGAACACTGTAGGTGAAACACTGTTAAAACCATTGGGCATTTTTTTTCAGTTTTTTTTTCCAATGTTGGTCCAAATATCAACAGGTTCAATTATTGGTTAAATATTGCCCAGCCGTAGTTGGGCATTGTTTTTCCAAATAATTGGTTAATGTTTTGTATTGACATAATGGTATATTTGCCTTTATATATAGGCCTACTCAAATATATAACTCAAATAATAAAATTAATATTTCCCATTCCACAAGGGGGGGGGGGGGGGGTGTGGGGGGGGGGGGGGGGGGGGGGGGTGGCAGGCTGGCCTCGCTGGACCTCAGTGACGTTAAACACACAGCTGGCAAATTCAATGTCACACATCCACACACACAGTCATGTATATGACCGGCAATCGTGGATGGGGCATTGTCCGACCGTCTTCCCTTTTTTGTTTTACTCTAACGTTTTCGGATGATCGCCATAGGATTTGTACACGAGTTGAGATCGTGGGCGTTGTGTCAATCGTGAACCTATTGTTTGCCTCCCAATTCTTTTGTCCGACGACCACGATTGCCGGTCAATACAAACGCATAATTAGGTTTACCTGAATTACCTCACATACGTACTGTGGACATTCCTTTGTCTTCGTGTAGTTAAAAAACGTTGACTAAATACTCATTTTTCTCGCTTCCCCAAAACAAATTTAACCTCAAATGTTGATTCTGGGCCTCTCAGCTGTCACTCTTACCTTTTCTATATATAACCCTAACCCGTTTTTCCTCTAGCGCTCTTTTTCAGAGACGGCAAAACGGACTGTGGACCTGGCCAAGTCCACAAACCGTAACCTCTTCCCGCATCGTGTGGACCAATATTGTTCGGAGGTCCACAGTGCGTATGTGAGACTAACTCACCCACACCAGACTAATTTATTTAACATAAGTTTGAAATTGATCTCTGAATTCTGCCTTTTGGCAATATAGCTTAGACGAATTTGATCTGTAATAAGGAATATTGTCAACCCGGTGCTTAATTAAAAAGGGTGACCAAACGTTGAAATTAAATGATAAATGGCTAAATTAGTTTAGTAAAGGCGTGTGAATTGCTTACGCAGACGAAATTTAATGTGAGACTTGGTGGATTTGAATGAATAATAATGTTAATAGCCAGGAAAACCTTTAACAGTTCAGTATTTTTTAATTTGTTTTATGTTTGCAAATGGTGTACATGTACTACCTTTTTCGTAGGCTTCTCTGAAAATGTTTCAATCATCAAATTACAGGTTGATTAAACAAAAAAATATGAATTGCCCCTTAAAACACACTTAAATTTACACTCAAGGAAAAAAGAAACGCAACACGTAGGGCCTACAATTATTTTTTTTAAAGGAAATAAATACGACCGGCATTGTAAAAATAGTAGGCCTACATTGCAACTTGGAGATCTTTATTATTTTATCTCGTTACGGCTGAGTCATTTGGGTGAGTTCCAAAACTGTGTTTGTACATTTTATGCTAATGGTTATACATGAGAGAATCCTAGAGATGACTTTGAACACTCCTGTCCTTAACAAAACCCTTGCCTGTAAAAAGACACCAAAATGATGCCCAAAACACTTGTATCCATGGTGCCACGACTGTCACAACCTGAGAGAGACCGAGCCATTGGCATGCTCCAAGTCTGAAGGAATCGACGGGCAGTGGCAGGGAGCGGGTGTACAGGAGACGCCACGAGCGGTACGCCGACGCTTGTGTCTGCCAACCTAACCCTAACCCTAACCCTTAACCCCTAATTCTAACCCTAACCCTAACCCTAACCTAACCCTAACCCTTAACCCCTAATTCTAACCCTAACCCTAACCCTAACCCTAACCCTAACCCTAACCCTAACCCTAACCCTAACCCTAACCCTAACCCTAACCCTAACCCTAACCCTAACCCTAACCCTAACCCTAACCCTAACCCTAACCCTAACCCTAACCCTAACCCTAACCCTAACCCTAACCCTAACCCTAACCCCTAACCCTATTTGTAGCGATTCAAACACATACATTTGATTTCACAAAATTCGGGCAAAACTATAAAAAAAAAATCAGTGGTGCGTTTCGTTTTTCCTTGAGTGTATTATAGCAATAAATCACACATTAAACTAACATTTTCTTAAAATCATCTGAACAAAAATTAGAAGAATCGCTGAAATGTGTCCCTGCTTTCAGAAGTTATGCATGTTCACGCTGTTGTTTGGAACATTGAATGTTTGCGGTTTGGCAAACTACGAAAGGCCCAACCCTGCAATAGTTATTAATTGCAAAAATAGTATTTTATTAAAACATAATTGCTTTTTCCTTTTGTAATCAGGAACTTTTAGAGAAACTTGTTTGTCAAACCCGACGGCTTTAATGTGTGCACCTATGGCTTCGCAGCCCATACAAATGGCGCTCAGTGTTCACAAACACATGTTATGAAGCAAGAAATGCTGTGTATACACAAACCACAAAAAGGTGTTGCTGGCGTTCGGGTAGAATCAGCTGTTGGGGGCGCCCTAACGTTTTGACGAGTGCTTAGGCGAAAGGGATGCTGCGCGGAATATAATAAGGTGCGAAGAAAATTATACTCTAAGATGATGTGTTTTTCATTCATCATGCCAGTGATGTTTAATTTTAAGGGAATAAATATATGGTTGGCCGGTGTTAAAGGTAGGATACACCATTTGCAGATATCGAAAATGTTTACTACTGAATTATTAAGAAATATCTTACTTCTTTGAAAGTAAATATTATTGTAGGAATCCAGCAACACGATTGCGCTAGATATCCTGTAATATTTCCGAAAAATTGAATTTTATTTAAAACAAATTTACGATCGCCATATGGCGATTGCAAAAAAACACATCATAAGAACCACTGCCCGACATACATGATTGTAAAACTTCAGACAGGTCAGTTAAACGATATTTACTACAAAATTAAAAAAAAAGAGTCCACCTATTCATAATAATTGAAGCAATTAACAATGGTGTAGCCTACCTTTAAACCACCTAAGATTATTCATGTGCGTGATTTTGAATAGTAGGCCTAAGTATATTTCTGGTGATTTTATGGGGACTTTTCTACAGTGATTGTAACCGCTGCGATTTTTGAGTACATGTGTTTAACTATAAATACATGTACCAGTGATTTAGTGTTGAAGCTAAACACCAAATATATTTACCTTTGTGTTTATCCTATTGTTTATGTGATTATTGACAGTGTTCAAACCATAATAGCTATGTACATGTAGATCACATGTCATATTCCTCAAGTTCTCTATTATGTAATTAGGACACAAGACACACATTGTATGGGTCTGCTAGGTATTTATTTCCATCATTGTTTTATTTATTTATTTAGAACCACTGGAAATCCTCACCTTTCACTGGGATAAACAGAACGGGTGGAATTTTTGGTATAACTGGTTCACTTTCATCCAGCCGGTTTACAAGGTTAAATAAAAATTTGATTCTACTTGGTTAAACTGGTCTATACTCTCTCACGTTTTTTTCATATACATTCATTAACCCCCATTCTGCTATACTTTAGAGCTCTGCCCTCCAGGCTCATTGGACACCTGTCTACCTGGTACTTCGTACCATCATCACCTCTCTATTTTCAATATTCAATTCACAATCTGTATACAAGAAGTTACTTTTACCGAGTTTCTAGAATATGATACTTGTACCTTATTGATATTCGAATGGCAAGTTACATTGCAAACCTTAAATGTTACGTTATTTTACGAAGACATAATATTGCCAGACATAGTAAATTATCATACACTTTGAAGCAGTCTTGATACTTCCAATCTACGAGAAATTAATCTTTTTACATATCTGTATTTTGCACTGTGGGTCTTCCAACGACCATGTTCCATAAGTAATTCCTCTGAAACCCCTTTGGCTAAGTAGACGCCCACCCTGACTTCACGCTATGAAGTCCATATTTCTTTGGATCATTTATTCCGAGTGGCTTTAGTGCGTCTAGGAACAATTCCCTGCATCTAGTATAGCCGATAGGTCTTTGTGAAATGGGTTTATATGATTGTGTAGATGATTGATATAATAGTGCTGTAATAATAAATTCGCCTGAACATTAGGTTTTATTTTGACATGTATCTATACAGGGTGTATCAAAAAAAAGGAAACCCAATTTTAACTAGCTACTGTGGCAAATATATACATTTTCTAGCTATAACCATGTTACCATCCAAAAGTAGACAACAAATGCTTTCCGGTGATACCTTACACATGAATTTACGATTACGCATCACTGAGCACCAGCGTTTTGAAATTTAGGTCAATTATTCGACGTGGCTCACTTTCCAAGTCAATGAAATCAACGTGGCTCCTTTCATAATTGATTTGGGAGAAACTGGAAATGTCTTTGTTGATTATGCGACCACTTGTGGGTAAGCCTAAGAGCTCTGACAGGCCTTCAGGCAGTGTGTGTACCTGAGATCACAATGGTTCAGCTTACACCAGAATAGATAATCTTTGTGGTGAAGACTTACCACGAAACCAGAAGTTTTCAGGCCACTCAGAATGCGTTAGCAGAAACTTTCCCTGATCGAGAACCACCCACAAAGAAAACCATCTGGTCAAACGTAAAAAAGGATCAAGACCACGGAACGAGCCTTAACCGTAACAGGGAGCACTCAGGGAGGCGGAGGACTGCAAGAACTGAAGAAAACATTGCAGCCGTACGACAGCAATTGGCCGAACATCCCGCGCAAACAAGTGCCAGACGGAATGGAGTTGGACTGGCCCCTGCGACTTTTAATCGAATTACCCGCCTCGACCTTCATCATCATCCCTACCACATCCACATCCGTCATGAGCTGCTGCCAGCGGACCTTCAGCGAAGACGAGCTTTTTGCGAATGGTTTCTTGAACGGTGTGCCAGGAACCCCAGATTTTTTCGCTACTTCGTGATAGGAGATGAAGCAGGCTTTGCGATGAATGGTGAGGTGAATGCCCACAACACCGTCCGATATGCCCCTGCAAGACAACCACCTGCTTTCAACTTTGAAACAAGGATGAGCAGAGAGAAACTGACGGTCTGGCTCGGACTGTGTGGAAATGGCAGGATCATTGGTCCATTTTTCTTTCAGCGGAACGTCAATGGCCAGGCCTACCTCCGAATGATTGACGAAGAGGTTGTATCCCACTTTGACAGACGAACGCCTGAGAGAGCTCTTCAATGAGCGCGTTATTGCACTCTATCACCCAGTGGAATGGCCCCCCAGGTTTCCCGACCTGACGCCTTGTGACTTTTTTCTGTGGGGGTATTTGAAGGATAAAGTGTTTGTAACTCCTCCACGCAACCTGCAGGACTTGCAACAGAGAATTGAGCACGAGGTTGAAGTTTTGCGACAGAACCCAGGTACCATCCGACGAGCCGTGAACGACATGAGACGTCGATGCCAACTGTGTCTTGAGAGGGAAGGGGGCATGTGGAGGGCATTGGACAGTAAAAAAGTGAAATGTGTTTGGAAATTTCTTGAATAAAATTTCAGAGAAAAAAACACGAGTCAGTGTTAATTTTGTTGCATACAGAGTGAGCCACCTCCAAAAATTGACCCAAATTCCAACACACTGCTGCTTAGCGATGCGTAACCGAACATTCATGAATGAAGTATCGTCGGAAAGCATTTGTCGTCTACTTTTAGATGATACCATGGTTTCTGCTGTAAAATGTATAGTTTTGCCACAGTGACTATTTTAAGTTGGGTTTCCTTTTTTTTGATACACCCTGTACAGTACCTTTGCTGCAGAATAAAGGTCTTTAGTATCCACAATGAACGTGTTAGAACCCTCTCTAAAAACATATGTTTTAGACCTTGGAATATACAATTTCTACACCTTTGCCGTCCGGCAACTGTCTTATAGGCTGGTCTTGATCTGGGTCATGTCATCATGCCTAAACAGAAGTGTAAATTTGAGTAAGATTTAGCAAGCCGTCCTCATTTGGATCAGGGAACTATCAGGTATTGGCATATTTCTCCACTATCATTTTAACCAGATTTAAGGATATAGGTTCTTTTTGATGCGGTGGCTTGTGAAGTTCCCTCTTTTGAGCATTTAAGATTTGTTGCACCAGCGTCGAATCTAAAGGGGGTAAGGTTAGGAATTGACTACTGAATGGAGCCATTTTAGGACTGCTGCGGTGGTAGTTATTTGTGCTATCGGAAATCATTGTGTTACTTATGTCAGCTATGTAGGATTCGGTTATCTCTTCACGAATTGAGAGTACTACTTGGATATTAAGATCTTTGAGCCAAGAAAAGAATACTATGCACATAGAGATATACATTGATGGTGCCCTCTGCTTTGGACAACAAAAGGTCGTGAAAAATAATATGCTTGAGTTCTGCCATTTCTCTTGGAAATCTCATTCCAATAATTTTGTTTGAGAATAATCTAATGCAAAGAAGGAAAAACAGAACAAAATGGATTAGATAACATGTTAATCACACTTATTCGTACAATCAATATAAACAACACAAATATTGTCATGAAAACTGTCTGGCCAAAACATCGAGTTCTTGTTCCTTCCTAATTGTAGTACCTGTGATCCTTGTAGTTGTACGGTAAAACGTCCCTTTACCCAAACTCTATAGTAAGACCAGAATAAAGAGGAAGGCTACCATGGGCAAACTGAAGCCCCTTTTCCCTTGCATGAATAGAGATGCTCGAGGACGCTTGGTATAATGACCACAGGGGGGACCAGGAGGCAGTTTTCCTTTGACCATTTCTGTGCGGAAGCGTCCACCCCTGCCGTTCCTGAGTTCCAGAATCTTGAGAATCTTGAAGAATTTTGGTAATTTTGCATTGTAGTAAGAGGCAAAACAGTCTACTGTAAGTGGCCCCCATAATTCGTTCATTATTTAGATGAGTTGTTGTGATATTCCCCAATCATCAATGTCTACAATGATCGCGAAAAAACAAAACTAACATAATAACTGCTCGACGCCGGTTGAAAACAAACGCTGTTTTTCGTGCTTTTCTCGGCATCAATGACTGTAAAACTTCGGACAGATCAATTAAACGGTATTTACTATAAAATACAACCCCCCAAATCTACCCATTCATGATGATTCAAGCAATTACCAATGGTGTATCCTATCTTTAATACCTGTTGACACGAATTTGTAAATATATTTTTTGAACACTTACCTCGACTAAGTCGCGACTGCAAACCGTTTTTTCTTTTTCTTCAAGTTAACAATTTGAAGAGCATTTATTTGCTCGCGTTCGTGATGTATGTTATTGTAAACGTAAAAGTATAAAATACAGCGAGATAGGCGGCTCTTCCTACCAATTGCTCTCCAAATTTGTCCAAATTGTGTTTTCTCATGTATCTCTCACATGATGAAGATATAGGATAGAAAATAATTTTCTTTCGGAAGAATGGAGAAAGGTTAGCTGACAGCCTTATTGTGCTGCAGAGTCGAAATATCTGATTGCTCAGGACGCGAGCTGATTTGGGGGGTTGACCAATGAGGAATGCACACTCATGCAATAACGTTCTTTCACAACTTCATCGAAAACATTTGAAATGCTCGTGAATTTTGAGTTACCCTTACTCTTTCGGATCATGAAATAAATAATAGTTACGAAGATAAGTTAATCTAATAACCAAACTTGTCTTTCATTTTATATAGAAAAAGAATAGTTTTCGCCAACCGATATTTCGCTACAGTGACAGCCCTGTATTCTCTAAATAATTCGGAATTTTCTTTTTAAAATCTTGTTTAACAATAAGGCTAAACTCTTTTCTTCTTCGCTTTTAAATAATTGTTTGATTTTCAATACCATACGGGAAAATTCATTTCAAAATAAGGTGTCCAATCGCATGCAAACAAAAAAATTAAAAATTGAAGAAAGCACACAGACTGGAAACCTTGGTCAAGGCTACGTCGTAGATGGCGTGGTCGCTCCACTATTAACCACTCCAATGGGAAGTAACTGCGACACCACGAAGCAGAGAGGACTGAAGGCTATTGCCAGCGACGTCTTGGATCTTTTTTCGGTTGTCGGGTCGCTGGTAAACCCAGCAGACGTTGTTGGTCGGATTGGCCGGATCTAAAACGATGGGGCTGCAAATTAGAAGGAACAAAACTTGTGTGAGCAAAGAGGGAAAACATCTCTATTGTTGGAAGAGTCTTTCTCTCTTTATAGTCTGTCTGTTGACAGGAATGTGTTGTGCAACCAGATACAATCATGGTGTCATTTCTCAAATCGTTAACTTTCCAATATTCTTCATTTAAAAGTAGACAGTTCACCCGTCCTAACCGACATTTCTTATCCGCAGTATTATTCTCTAATTGTCTATCTCACTCGGGAGCAATCTGTATTGAAAATTACTGCTTCAGTGGGCTTTCTTTTCATACACAATCTTCCTCGGTCAAGATTGATTTTTGTCAATGTTCTTTCCAAGCCTAAATTTATTTTCCCAATACTAGTATACGCCACCACATCCCCAAGTTATAGTGCGTCCTTATTTCAAAGGCTTTCATTTTTGTATACCTCTATCTAAAGTAGGGTCAATCGGTTGGCAAAAAAACATAAATTTGCAGCCGTTCAGTTGGCTAAATTGAAATGATCCCAGTTTTTCGAGTTAATGTCACCGAATAAACCTAATAATACTGTCATTTTGGCAAGATGTTGTTGTCTTTATTACGGTTATCTGCGTCATGCACCTTGCGTTTTAGCTGTATATACAGTGCGAGTCAACAAGAAAATGACACAGGGTATTGATTTTTCCCGTAAAAACAATTATTTGATCCACAAGTATAAGGTAGGAGTTGGTAGAGCATGTTTTTCCCAACATCTGAAGATTTTTTTTGTATTGAAATTGGTCCTTGCTATCAAGAGCTGTGCTTCACCATAAAAACTGATAGGTTGAAGAAAAAAACTGATTTGTCCAACCAGTAAAATTGGTCAATTTAAACCAATATAGTGGTCGAAATAACACCAATGATATTGGTCATTTTAACAAAAATATTAGTCAAAATACTGAACCCAATTTTGGTAAAAAATTTACCAATATTATTGGTTGGACACATATCTACCAATCAAATGGTTATTTTCAACCAATCTGTTTTAAGGGTGTTGTAATAACCAAAAGACCACTTTTCAATAGCTGTCCATGGAATGCTAAACGGACACTTGTCAACGAAAACAGACATTGCTGAGCATTATGATTTCAAAAACAGGCTTGGATTACTTCTGATAAAACCAAAATATATGACAGCAAAATAACATTTCAGTCTTCACTCAAACTTGAAGCATTGTTTAGAGTTCTTTGATGTTTTTTTGGCATAGCATTCAACTCCGTGTTTAAATATGAATGCGTGAATATGAATATAGCTTCAAAGCATCTGATAAATCCATGGGCAGCTATTGAAAAGGGGTATTTTTGGTAAAACAAGCACAGCTCTTGATAGCAAGGACCAGTTTCATATTTGTTTTGCTCAGATGTTGGGAAAAAAATGCTCTATGAACACGTACTTTACTGGTGGGTCAAATATTATAAATAATTGTTTGTTTTTTACGGAAAAAAACAAATACTCCAGGTCACTTTCATTTCGACTCGCAATGTAGTGGCAACCATGACATTGCGCTGGTCGCTATTATGCGTCTTGCAGGGGCGTAGCGACTAAAGGGGGCGGGGGGCGTGCACACCCCCAATAATTTCCCTTAGTCGGCATTTCTAGCCTCAGTTGGCAACTGGACCACAAAACTCAGTCGACAAAATGGGCCGTTTGCCGACCGAGGCTCTAAATGCCGACTGAGGGAAAAACACAGAAAGTCCTTTCAGTAATTCTCTAGCATACTTTATTCATCGTCTATCGTCAGGTGTACATTGACCCCCATTTGACCCTAAGTTATTGTGAGACTTGAGACTAAGTGACCAATTTAGGCAGGTCACTGAAAGTTCAAAGTTACCACAGAACAGTAAATCTTAATGTCCTTACGTCATCAGTTTAAACAGAACTATACATCTGAAATCTTAACCTTGATAAGTGAAATAGGCCTATACACAATGTGTACACTACAGTAAATTGATAAAAGTAGGCGATTTGCAGTGAATTGTTTAATAAGTGGGGTCGATAACCTTTTGATCATGATGCCAGTACAGTCATCCCCTCCCCGCTCTGTGATGAGTTCCACTCAGAAGAAAAATAATGCAATACAAATACCAAGACAAAAGTTGATTCAAGTAGTCAGAGAAAAGTAGCCAGGAAATGCCTGAGATTGCACCACAAAGTATCTTTGTGGGCCCCGGACCCCACCCTGTAAATGGCTTCGCGCTCGCTCGGCTATGAGTCGGCAAATTTACTTCCACACCCCCAAATGGAAATGTCCTCGCTACGCCCCTGGCGTCGTGTTTTCATATAGATTTTTTAATTAGACAGAGCCTAGTTGCCTGAATTTGGCATGTGTTTTCATTGGCTCATTGTGCGAATCAAAAAGAAAATGACACAGGGTATTGATTTTTCCCGTAAAAACAATTATTTGATCCACAAGTAAAGGCCCGGTCACACCGCCAGAACTTTGTTGGAGCGTTCCTTGAACGGTAGGGAGAGGGGGCCGAATTTCGACAACGCTCGTCACCGCGCACAAAATGGGAAACAAATCGAAAACACGGGCGTTGCCTAATGGCCCTGTCACACCAGAACATTTTAGGGCAACGCGTGAGTAGCGTGTTGTAATTTTGGCAACACGCTGGCAAACGCTAACCAACGCTAGGCCAGCGTTAGCAACACGATGAGCGCGTTACTCACACAAATACAAATACAAAAGTTGATTCAAGTAGTCAGAGAAAAGTACCGGTAGCCAGGAAATGCCTGAGATTGCACCACAAAGTATTGTAACGAAGATTTCTCTGGGGTCGACTACACACACAAGAAGGACTCCTGACACAAGTGTTCCTCTATTTCCTGTGGTTCTCTGCCGTTTATTGTGGACTCTCGCCTACCAAACATGGACTTCAGGCTCACACAATCACGCGGCCCCCAGAACTGGTCAGAACCAGTTCGGCGCTTGCGCAATCCAAGGCGGGTTTCCGGGGCGATCCCACCACCGTGGAATCGCTCCAGCGCCCTCTACCGCCCAACCGGCACGGGCGTTACACAGCCCCCCACGAAGACCTTGTTTGCCCCCAAACAAGACCATGGGCGCTGCTGCCGCACCCCGGCCAACCGCCCTGGAAAACGCATAACGCCAACATTACACAACAATTTACATTCCAACAATTTACACTACAACAATTTACATTACAACAATTTTCATTACAACAATTTTCATTACAACAATTTGGGGTAAGCCCCTGGCCCCAGGACACACCCCTGGCCCCGGCACACCCCTGGCCCCGGCACACCCCTCTAAATGTTAAACTTGACTGCGACTGTGACTGCGACTGGCTGCTCTGACTGCGACTGGTGCCTTCGACTGCGGCTGGCTCTTGCGACTGCGACTGTGGTTCCTGCGACTGCATCTGCGGCTGGCTCCCGCGACAGCGACTGGCTCCTGCGACTGCGACTGGCTCCTGTATCTGGTGCCTGCGACTGCGACTGGCTCTTGCGACTGCGACTGCGACTGCGCCTGGCTCCTGCGACTGCGACTGGCTCCTCCGACTGCGACTGGCTCCTGTGGCCGCGACTGTGACTGCCTCTTGCGACTGCGACTGATTCTTGCGACTGCGACTGATTCTTGCGACTGGCTCCTCTGACTGCGACTGGTGCCTTCGACTGCGGCTGGCTCTTGCGACTGCGACTGTGGTTCCTGCGACTGCATCTGCGGCTGGCTCCCGCGACAGCGACTGGCTCCTGCGACTGCGACTGGCTCCTGTATCTGGTGCCTGCGACTGCGACTGGCTCTTGCGACTGCGACTGCGACTGCGCTTGGCTCCTGCAACTGCGACTGGCTCCTCCGACTGCGACTGGCTCCTGTGGCCGCGACTGTGACTGCCTCTTGCGACTGCGACTGATTCTTGCGACTGCGACTGATTCTTGCGACTGGCTTAGAGAGCGTGGGCGTCCCGGCGAGGCCCCGCCCCCGCTGCGCCGACGGGCACGGCTCGGGCTCGCTCCGAGTGTTGCGAGCCGTCTGCCGCGCCGCCGTCTACAGCATGGGCCGGGCCCCCCCGACTCGGTTTCATTCCTGCAGAAGATCCAGAGAATGTCTCGACGAGGCCCCGCCCCCCACTGCATCCACGGGCACAGCTTTGGATTGTTCCGCGAGGAACCATCCGTCTGCTGCGCCGCCGTCTACAGCATGGGGCGGCCCCCCGACAGACCTGGTAGCGGACCCGGACAAATATGGAGAAGGGCGCCCTCTCTCCAAATCGGAGTGGACGCACTGAAGCCCCCAGCCATTGGCGCATGTCCCGAAATTCCCCGCTATCCTTCTCCAACTCCTCCCCCAGGAAACTCCAGACTCCCAAGTCCCCATAACCTCCCTAGAGTTCCCCTGGCGTCATGCACGGAGTGCCTGAAAGCCTCCCGGACTGGTCCCCGCTCCCCGGGCCCACGCCCCGGCCTGCCCTCTCGCCGTGGGGCGAGTTGGCTGCCGTGTTATCGTGGTTTCCTGAAAACCTGAACACTTCACCTGGTCTTTTCCCGTCCTTCTGTATGCCGACCGCTGCCACCAATGTAACGAAGATTTCTCTGGGGTCGACTACACACACAAGAAGGACTCCTGACACAAGTGTTCCTCTATTTCCTGTGGTTCTCTGCCGTTTATTGTGGACTCTCGCCTACCAAACATGGACTTCAGGCTCACACAATCACGCGGCCCCCAGAACTGGTCAGAACCAGTTCGGCGCTTGCGCAATCCAAGGCGGGTTTCCGGGGCGATCCCACCACCGTGGAATCGCTCCAGCGCCCTCTACCGCCCAACCGGCACGGGCGTTACAGTATCTTTGTGGGCCCCGGACCCCACCCTGTAAATGGCTTCGCGCTCGCTCGGCTATGAGTCGGCAAATTTACTTCCACACCCCCAAATGGAAATGTCCTCGCTACGCCCCTGGCGTCGTGTTTTCATATAGATTTTTTAATTAGACAGAGCCTAGTTGCCTGAATTTGGCATGTGTTTTCATTGGCTCATTGTTGTTAGTTGGGATTCCAGACAGATTTCTTGGGTCGGAAACCGAAAATGGGATCGGTCGTAAATGAGAACCAAAGTACATTGTATAAAAGAAGGATGTCAAAGTAAAAAAAGAACGGAGTCCTTGTTAGTTTTTGCCGTTGGAATCCCAGTTTCCCTTTGTTATTAGGCCTTTCCCTAACTTTCAAGTCGAGCACTTAACCAAGGTAAATGGAATTTTACTCACTTTGTAAAGCCAAGTTCTTTAATCGACAGCTTTGCAAGTGCTTTGTCGTAATGCTTCGCCCAGTATTTTATCAACTGGCTGAGATCGGTCAAGGTCTCAAGAACATCTTTCAGTCCCTGGGCCTTCTGGAAATGGGAGGGGCTCCCGGCCTCCTCCCAGCGGTGGATGGTGATCAGCTCCAGCGGGTAGGACTTATGGAGAGCCGGGGGCAGGCAGGTATAGGCCCAATACTTGACCAGGCGGATCAGCTCCTTGATGTATACCGGCTGGTCCTTAACGAAGTCACGCTGGAGTTCTACCAAGGAGGCCGAGTAGAACCCGCGGTCATAGCCGCTCATTGTCAGCATCTTCCTGAACAAGGGATCTGTATCGAGGGATAGTTTGTTATACATCTCCAACATCACCTGATAATCTAAATCTAATTTGAACCAATATAAGCCTGGTGACTGCATGCCCCACAATCAGTATCGATCTCTTTGTACCTAAGATAACAACTTAAACTTTTCTAAAAGTTCCTCGTATATGCTTCTCCAATGTATGATTCTCCAAACAAGCAGTAGTGCTGAGAAGACTTTAAAAGGTCAAAGTTTCCGCTCCACGATCAGTTATGGTACAATCAGTTTAGACTATATATTATGCGGGCCGATCTTTTTGTTCCCAAAATAAAACTCTTTTACAGGTTACAGGCGCCGAAAAAGAAAAAATGTGGAGCTTTGGGATTTAAAAAGAAATATAAAAAAATAGACAAACATTTATTTGTTGAAAACCACGATTTATATTATACAAAGTATAATTCTCTGAATAAATTGAACCTCCTCAAACAAAATCTTAAACCTCATTTGAACTACTATTTAACAAACTTCTTACTGGTTTACTTATCTTATCCATTTGACCGATAAAACTAAAAGTTTTAGGTGGAAACGAGTGACACAAAATTAATTACCCAAGGTAGCCTTAGAAAAGTTATCGGCCGTGGGAAGGAGATCGACATCTATCAACCTGGGCTCCGCCACATCTGAGCGAACCTTCACGGTAAAGTTGACGAGATACGAGTCGATCTTGTTAATTTTCACCAAGGGATTACGGTCAAGTGCTTCCCTAAGATCGGTCAGTACGTCCTTGAGCTTGTCCTGGTAGTCCTTGGGAGAGGTTGACCCCAGGGAGGTCATGTGAGGGGAATTGATGAAGACCACTAAATCCACGTCGGATAGATCTTTGACCATGGTGCCTTTACCAAGTGATCCTCCCTGTAAAATGTAAACGACCGACACACGACAGCATGAAGGAAGTTCGGTTCGGCGACTAGAGCCGACTAGACTTAACCATGGTCAATCTAGTTGTCACTCAAACGCTAGCTAGTTAAACTTGATCAACGAAGCCCCTGAGGTGAGCATGGTTTCTCTATTCAGTACTAGTCACTCATGAGTTACGTCACCGTTTTAAGATAGAGGAAAGGTAAACCGGGTCAATTTTTTCAATAGTTTACGAAAACAATTCGAATGATTACAACTCTTTGCAATAACATATTCAATTATTTCCTCACCGTTTTCACAAAGAGTCGAATTTCGCAATTTACATACTGAACTCATTCGCGAAAATCGCGTATGTTTGTTGAGGCTTATTATTTTATTTTACAAATTGAAACGTAAAGATGCATAGAATGTGCAAGATTAAGATATTAAATGTAGCAAACTTTAAGAAATATTTGTGATTAGTTTTGCACAATTAATCAATTAGTAAAAGCGCCTCTTCGTGAAAACGAAAACAAAAACCCGATTCATTAGAAAATTTCCTCTGTGGCTGTGAGATATAGAATGTATTTTCTGCGCCCATATTCGCCCCTTCGTAAAAACACTAAAGCGCCATTTCATAAACACGTTATAAAAGTCAAAGCTATTTTAAATTCGCCCCTTCGTAAAAATGCAAAACGGCACTTGAAGATAAATTCGCCCATTCGTTAATTAGGTTATTTGAAATTTTTATGATTTTGTATAACTTCACCAGGTTGTAGATATTGAAACAATTTCATGAAATTTGCCCCTTTGTGAAAACGGTGACGATTTATTGCACTAAATTAAGTAGAGAAAATAATATGAACAAATTATAACAAAATAATAAAAATAACGTACGTGCTAGCATTTTGTTTCGTTAACAAGGTTAAGGCCTAGTGCAATCGTCGGCTCACACACTACAGATTTGACTAAATCGATTGACTAACAGACCACGCATGCGTGAAGTTGAATCAGAGATTAGTTCAATGAGATTCAAAGCGATTAATTAGTTCAGCAGCACTAAAACTTGCCTATTGCAGAATCAACATAATGACGCCCCCAAGGGCTACAACGAGAGTTGGGGGGGGGGGGGGCATAACACTTTACCAGCGTAGCCCGACGAACACGCTAAAGCAGTTTTTGATTATTCCCATCCAAGGCGTTGGGATTGTCACGTTTGGAGTGACAACATCTCCACCTTTTAGTAACAATGACTTGTTACCAATGATAACAATGACTTGTGACAAAATCCCCACCCTGGGGCTTGACAAACGTGACCAAACCCCGACATAAACCTGGGGCAGCCTTGGGGGGGGGGGGAGGTGGCAACTGATAAGCGCATAAGATAAAATAAAGTCTTACCCACCTTGATAACTTTTGAGACGTTAAACAAGTCTTTGGTTTTGGAGCAGACACTGTGGAGATGTTTGACGATCGTATCCACAGCAACAGAGCAATCTGTGTCAAACTGCGTGGTTCCACGCTGTATGTTATCGTTGTACCACTGCTCAAGTTGAACAGGGCTCCTTTTTAATCCCAGCAAATTCTCCATTTTCCTGAAATTTGAGGGTGAAACTACTTTTCTTTTTTCTTTTTTATAACGACCGCTGAGGCCAATGTGATATTTTTTTTTAAATCGCCGTTACAGATTGGAACCTACCACTGTAATGCCAAAGTATTGTGAGTACTTGACTGTCGGAAATGGGGGCAATTTTCTCAGTTTTTGTTATCAGTTCCTTTGTGACACGCAACTGATCTTATGTTTGGTGTCCGATGCAATGCAATAACTTGGGTTTTATACAAAATGTATACAGGACAACTTCTGCTTTTCTCATTTTGGAATCACTTTTTATGAACGTAAATCGTAATAGCAAGCTTTGTGCATATCTTCAACTCGTTGTCATTGTAGCATTTAACAGATTAGTTAGTTAAACAATTTTGTTATTTAGACTTTGGCCCCTCACCGACGTGTATTTTCCACTGTATAGACGATGTGCCTCTGTTTACATCTGTATTTAAATGTGCCCGTCAATATGCGCACGCATCATGTTTTACATAAATTTGGTTAAGAGATGACAACAGAGGTCACATAATTCAAAGGCGATCTGACGTGCGACGTCACTCTTTAAGCAATTTGTTTGGTAAAACATGATGGGTGCGCATCACTGTGGGTCACATTTTAATACAGATGTAAACACGTGACGTCAGAGGGCACATCGTCTATACTCAGTGTTGTCCTGAATGATTCATTCGAAGTTCAAATAAATCATTAACTCGGCTGGAACTCAAGCCCACGACCTCCTGCTTTCTAGTGCAGATGTCTTACCGTTCGACCACCGAGTTAGCCGGCGTCAACTGGCTGGTTCCAATCTGATTAGTAGCGGGAACAGCAAGCAAAATATATGTTTCGGAAGATTGACTCTGCGTCGGGAAATGTAAATACAATATTAGAATTTGGCCCCCTCAGATTAATAAGCAATATATGTTACACTTCTGGGTTTGTTTTTCTTCGGAGAACTTGGCACAGTTTTACATGGGAGTATTTGTTTCGGGGGTTCATTTCCCAAGTCTCACTTCTAGTAATAAGTTTGGAGATATTTCTCATCAAAATATTGCCATCCTTTTTTAATCAGATCCCAAACTTCTAAATACAACTAATATATAGGCAAACGTATAGCGAATAAATTCAGAATGACGCCCTTTTTCGTGCACAACATTAACAGTGTTTTCCGTGTTTTGTTGTCTGTCTAAAAACCAAGTTGTAGTTGAGAAATAGTATATTTTTATAAATGGCATAGGTCTATCGGTGAACAACAAAATAAACAGCCGATATTCAATAATCTTTCTTCCCACCGGTTGTTAATGTTAACCAGTTTACGCCAGGATTATTTCGACATTGACCGGGCCCATGCGTGGGATTGTTTTTTTCACGAACCTCGATGTGGGTATATAGCACACCCTGATATTTCCGGCCTCGATCGCTCGCTGCGAGCCGGTCACATACTGTACATATATTTTTGGCCTTGCTCTTATATCTGTAATCCGTTTTGAAGAGTCCAGAAAAATACACGGCATCGGACGCAAACTGGGTAAAAGGCAGAACACCCAGCTTATTGATGTTGTTTACGCTGTTTGAAATAGACTACCTTTGCGTGAAGGTATACCCACAGTGACACATGGGTTTGTTTATCAAATTTATATCCCACGAATCCCTGCGCGAACGAGACATCGAATTGGCTTATCATTGTTTACAAATTAATACACCTCATCTTCTACAACAATTAATACACAACTACATTTTTTTTTAATCAAAATATAGAAGGCATAGCATTGTGTTTGAATTGCTGTATTTACCAATAATGAGTTCACTGGGCGATAGGACGAAACAAACCGATGACAATAAAATCCTATCGTAATGAGCTGCCTGTACCGAAGAGATTTACCGTTTTAGTTCACAATTTGTCGACAATAAAACACCACGCTGTGTGCAATAATTATTTATACTCTTTCCTTGGTGCCATTTCGACTGCAACAGAAAGCGAGTAGTGATTTCAGGATACCAGGCAAATGCTGGGAAATCCCGATGAGAAATCACCCGTGTATGACGCCATGCATCGATCGTGACGCGACGGCGCGCGTCGGGGTCGAACCTCGTTCCCAAAGTGTCGAGCAGTACGCCCTCCCCCTAGCTGGTATTGGATCACTATCAAAACACTTTGGATACCTATGCGAATAACCTATAGTATTAATGAACGTGCGTATACACACACACACACATTTATTTTCATGTTGATATACAATGCAAGTTGACAATTGATAATCTATGGAGTAAACAATATTATTCATAAAGTTATCTAATTGTAATAATTAAATCAGTAATATAGTATAACAATTACTATACAGAGCATTACCAACATGTAGGAAGAGCGAAGCAAGCTTTTATGTTCTCCCTATAGGACAAATTACACAAAACTTTCTACCCACATAGAGGCACAAATTACACAAAACTTTCTACCCACATAGAGGCAGTGATATTACGAGACCAAATATTATGAGACCAGATTATACATGTATGTAGGATGATACATCAATAATTATTAGTGACAAGTGTTTACGGACAAGGGACAACAATACAGAAATGTACTTGAATGGTATATGATAGGAATTTGTTTTTTATTAAAATAAACAAATTGTTACTCTGAACTAATTTTAAAAAAACAACGACTAGTATTGACTTAGAACATTATCTTTAAACTCCTTTGCAAACACTTTCAAACTAGTGGTGTTTTTAAGTTTTCTGTCTAATTTATTCCAAAGGAGAACACCCCGAGTTTTTAAGCTTTGTTTTTCAAGCGATGTTCTGTGGTAATGTATATAAAGATCACCTTTCGATGCACCACGAGTACTGTATGAGTGAACAGATGAAGACATTGTGAATATGTTGTTGAAGTTTGGAGGCAGCATTCGATGGTTGTACTTAAACATAAATTTACCCAAGTTAAGATTGTATAAATCTTTAAACCTAAGTACTCTCAGTTTTGAAAACAAAGGAGAGGTATGTGCCAAATAATCGGCCTTATTATTCTAACTGCTCTCTTCTGTAAAAGAAAGAGTTTCTGACACTGAGTGCTTGAGCAGCCCCATAATATGATTCCGTAGTTAAGATATGATAGAATAAGGGAATTATAAATTATTAAAAGAATATCGGAGGGCAAAAAGAACTTCAACCTATTCATAACACCAATATTTTTGGATATTTTGTTGGACAAAGTTTCTATCTGCTTGTTCCACATTAGGTTTTCATCAATATATAGTCCAAGAAATTTGGTATTTTTAACTTGATTAATGGTTTCACCATTTATAATGACAGATTTTCTGCACACATATTTATTTTGTCTACAACTAAATATAATATAATTTGTTTTTGATAAGTTGACTGAAAGTTTATTACATAAAAGCCATTTATTTACTTTAACAAGTTCTTGGTTTATCGTCTCTACAGCAACATTAGCGTCATGGTGGTTATGAAGTAAATTGGTGTCGTCAGCAAAAAGGCAGAATGAAATTATATTACTTGACTTGCAGATGTCGTTCATGTAAATGATAAACAACAGTGGCCCTAGAACAGATCCCTGAGGAACTCCGCATGTTATTACATCTTGCATTGAACTCGTATTGTTGTATGTTACAAATTGCATTCTATTTGATAAATAGCTTCAAAACCACTGTAATGTTACACCACGAACACCAATGTAAGCTAACTTATGGATTAAAATATTATGATTGACAGTATCAAATGCTTTTGACAAGTCTAAAAATACGCCAATGGATACTTGTTTATTTTCTATAGCATTGATAATTTGATTTACTACACTTATTATTGCTAATTCAGTAGATCGTTTACTTCTGAAACCATATTGTGAACTTGATAGTAATCCATATTTTTCGATAACGCATAATAATCGACTATGAATCAGCTTTTCAAAGACTTTAGAAAACACAGGTAGAATGGAGATTGGTCTATAATTGCTAATATCGTGTTGATTACCTTTTTTATATACTGGTACCACATTACCTATTTTCAGTCTGTTTGGGAAAACCCCTGTCGTAATAGATGTATTAAAAATTAAGGCTAATGGTTTGACTAAAGCACTATTTGCCTCTTTAGTAATAATAGATGATATACCATCCCATCCTGGCGCTTTATCAGAGGCAAGATTACAGATAATTGAAGATATTTCATCTTCAGTAATTGGATTTAGGAATAGAGAATGTGGGCATCTGTCATCAAGAAACGATTCAAAGCATTGATCACACGTCTGAAGTTCACTTGCAATCTTATTACCAATATTAACAAAATAATTATTAAAAGTATTCGAAATATCAAGATCGTTGTCTATTTTGTTACCATCTTTAACAAAATAAGTTGGAACCGATTTGTTTTTAGATTTACATAATAATGAATTAATTAGTTTCCAAGTATTTTTGTGGTTACTTTTTTCTTTATTAAACTGAGTTTCTAAGTACTTCTTTTTTGCACTTCGTATTACTTTAGTAAGCATGTTTTTATATTGTACATAAGTCATTTTGTTTTCTGCTGTGGGTCTTTTGAGATAGTTTTTATACTTGTAATTCTTTTGCCTGATAGAATTAAAAATTCCCTTAGTTATCCATGGTGATTTATTTTTGTTTAAAGTAGTTTTATTATGACTTAGAGGAAAATCCCTTTCATAGAAGTTGAGAAATATGTCTAAGAACATATTATAGCTAGTATCAATATTATCTGAGCTCAGCACATGATCTCAGTCAGTACCGTTAAGGTCCCGAATAAAACGTTGGATGTTAGCTATATTGAAGTCTCGTTTTGGTTTGTTTATTTAGTTTGTACCTTTTTCTTTACATTGATCAATCGTCATAAACACTGGTAAGTGGTCACTTATATCAGTGAGTAATATTCCTGATTTATGACTATAAGCATGTCATTGGTGAAGATGTTATCTATTAGCGTTGCGCTTTCCCTTGTGATTCTTGTAGGTTTATTAATTAAAGGATAGAAAGAATGTGAAGATAGGATTTCAATAAAAGTTTGAACATTACTATCTGTGTTATAGTGAAGTAGATTAATATTGAAGTCTCCCATTAAATAACATTTTTTATTAATATTACTTGTTTTATTAAGTATGTCATCAAAGGCATCTAAAAACTGGGTATATGAAGTATCAGGGGGTCTATATATTACCCCCACTATAAATGAGCTGCCATTGGTGCTTTCGACTTCAATGAAACTTGATTCTATTTCTGTCGAGTTTATACATAAATCTACTCGAGTTTTATAAGTACAATTATCTCTTATGTATAATGCGACCCCACCGCCTCGCTTATTTTGTCTACAAGAGCCTTCTAATACATAGCCTGTAATTTTTATTAAAGGATCATCAAGATCTTTTAGCCAAGTTTCTGATATTCCGATGATGGAAAAGTTGGTTTTTAAGAGAGATAGATAATATCTCAATTAATCAATATTTTTGGCGAGACTCCTTGCGTTAACATGTAGTAATTTGAAGTCCTTATTAGTGACAAATTTATGAACGAATTGATCTTGATCATAATATTCGCAGGATATATCGGGAAGGTTTAGGTTGTCATCTGGATCTATATCCGTAGTGTGTATCATTTAGTACAAAATATAATACATATATATATATTTGGTCTGGTCTCAACAACAAAAGACACACATAAAACATATGAACACTGTTACTAATATAAGTAGAGTTAAATAAAAAACAATAAAGGACGGACATTGATTAAGAATACCAAATCATGTTCGCCCTTTTACACCAGGAGTTAAGGATAGCAAAATGCTATATTTTATAAATGAACAACATAGCTAACAAATTACAGTTGCAGCAAATTAAAATTGTGAGTGGAAAAGGATATGGCAAATACGGGTATATGGCGAATTACATATTGTTAAGCTGGGTGGCTGTTGTGATAGGTACCTTGTGCTTGTTGGGTAGCAGGCAGATGATACGGCCGTCGGATGTCCACGCACTTGCAACTTTGGGGTGATTTTGAGCTGCCTTGAGCAAGGCTAGGCGAGTTAGTGTAAGGCTCTCAGTGATGACTATGCCGGTTCCCTTGAGAAGTCGTTTTTGGCTGAAGGCACTGTGTCGTTTCTATAGCTGACAAACTTCACAATCATTGGTCGCGGACGTTGTTCTTGTCTCTCATTGCCTTCCCTAGCTTTCCCCATTCGATGTGCCCGATCGATGTCCTTTACAGCTATGTTAAGATTTGGGATGATTCCGTTCAACCGTGATATCACGTTCAGTTCCATTCCTGCTTTGTCATGTGTTTCGTGTAGTCCGTGAATGACTATGCAGTTGCGACGGCTATATTGTTCTAATTCGTCGATTTTGCTATTGAGGTCTCGATTAGTGTTCTTAATTGCGGCGCATTCATTCTCCAGAGACGAGATTTTGTTATCCGATGTGACGGTGTCCATTTTAATGGATTTGTATAGTTCTTGTTTGACGTCAGAATCCAGGGTTGTAGCTACCTCGGAGATCAGAATGTCGGATCTGGCTAGTTTGTCAATAATCTTGTTGATATGCTCGGTGGTAGACAATAACTTGGTAACGAGTACCTCTGCCACTGCCGAGGTGGAGGGGACGTGTTATGTATATCTCACATGGAACATTAACATACGCTGCTGTAAAATAAGTTTTGAATTGCGATGCGAGTTTTCTGTTCAGAGCTTACCATTTGTACCGCTCAAGACAATGAGGGCGACAGAAGAAACATCAAGCCATTCGTGATTCTAGCGCCACGCCAGCGGGTGCTCTTGTGCCTCGCTGGCGATATTTGTGATTCCCTGTGGACTTTGTGATATTTTTGGAAAATGGGATCGGGAGAGTAATGTGTAGTTTGTCGGCATGTTGGAGTGGACCTGTTTTGTTATGCAGTCCAGGGGACTGCATTCACCTCGGCCTTACAGGTGAATTAAGTATTTATAAATTAGGTCTTGATGCGATATAAAATGGTGAATAAGGCAGTGGTTTATAATTATGGTATTCTGGTACGTATGTGACACTCGCAAGCAGGGGGGGGCGGAGGGGGGGCCCTTCGAGGCTGTGATTGCGAAACGCTGTGGAACCGTCCATTCTCAAAATAGGGGGGAACAATTTTCTCACTCGAAAAATAAAGAGTTTTTGGCATCCAATCTTAACATCTTGTCTTTTGTAGTTGTACAAGGTTGTTATTTACCTTAATGTTTATCATCCAATGACAAAAATTGTATTGAAAATGAAAAAAGCAGTCGAAAAAATAAAGCGTTGACGTACCGTTGATGCACGTGGAGATTGTGCACAAATACTCAAACGACGTTAACAAATACCTCCCCTAAAAAGGGCAATAATAATCGATAAATTGTGAAAAATCGTGCTTTGACCCCACTCATTTTTTTCCATGGATACGTTAAAAAAGGATGTAGCAGTGATATACTGAATTTTTAAAAAAATCTGCCTGTGACCCCCTTGCGTTTTATCGTGTTGTTTTCGAACGAAAATGGCAGAAAATGACATCGCCCCAAACAAAATCCGTGTAGATCGTGCCTGCGTACCTGGCTTTGCGGACGTTGCATGAATCACTAAATGTGGAGAGCGATACACGGAGCAAATTTGTACGTGTTTCAACGGTGCGCTTCGCGGTAGCGATCTATACGTATTTACTGTGTGAGATGTGTGGCTCATGAGCGTGGAAGAACGAATGAGATACATTTCAACGTTGGTGGCGCACTTTCTTGGGCCCCCCCTCCGCCCCCCCCTGCTCGCAAGTAAGACCTTTTCAAATTACAGACCCGATATATTATGGAGATCGTACATTCCCGACAGAGTCGGATGCTGGATAGGAATACATTTAACATTATTGCAGATGGAACAAAGACAATTCGTTGAGCTTATATTTTGATCTGGAGTCCTTTCGATCTTGAGTCTATATACTCCAGAGACAATGGGTCGTATGAATAAAAACTAGCAAATGCTATGAAGTACAAGCAAAAAGTAAAAGCATTTACTTCGAAGTAAAAGCATTAAGGAAAAGCAAATGCTTCAATTTGTATGAATAAAGTTTTACTGTTTAGCATTTACTGGCTGAAATAGCAGTAAATGCTTTTTACTTGCAATTGATTTCACAGCCGAATGGTTTATAACAATAGAGTCTGTATTGTGTACGATACACACCCACGCATGCGTGCTCGTACGCTGACAGGGGTGTTTGAATGAAATCGGAACCTCAAGTTGCTGCTTCGCAGTCATGATGCCCTTTTCTGTCTCAGCAATATTGCAAGAAATTATCGGCCATCTACGTTTCATTTCCTTCCCCAAATACAGTACAACTGCTTGTATTTTAATCTTAGACAATCCATCTTCCATGTTCATAACTTTTCCTGCCTAACCACATATACAAAAGCTCCTATTTTTTATATTAGTATTTGCTTCTCTTTTTTCAAGGTAGCCCCGACCCAACCTTAAAAAATTACGAGTAAATACTGCAAATCTGAAGAATTTACTCATTTTTATTCATACCAAATGGAGCAAATACTAATATTCTAGCAAATGCTGGAAATTAAAAAGTAAATACTTTGTCTTTAGCAAATACTTTCCAGTAAAACCTTTTGCTTCATTTTTATTCATACAGATTCCAGTAAATGCTTGAAAATTGGTAGTAAAAGCAAATGCTAGTTTTTATGCATACGGCCCAATGTATAGAAATTATGGGGAAGGGTTTGAGAAAATCCATGAAAGTATCTGTAGCCAAATTTCGAGCCGATAGTTTGATTAAAAACCGAGCACGTAATTTGGTTCGATTTCATTTCCTTATTTTCTAATTTCATTTTAATCTAGGGTGCGTTCCAATCACACGAACGTTGCCAACGTTTTGCCAACTACGCGTGCACACACGAATTGGCGAACGTTGGCGAACGTTTGCATTGTTCGCGTGAGTGAAACGCAGCCCTGAAAAGTCTTCGAGATAATTAGCCACTTTGAATCAGTTGAAAAACATTTTGTGCACACTGGGGCCAGGTTTACAAGGCTTGCCTCGTCTTGTATTTTTGTCCAGGTAGCTCTATAAAGTGTGCAGTTATAATACATGTTAACTGAATATAATTGCATACAAATCTACGATGCTGCTTCGTAATATTTATTGCTCGTGTTAAGATGTGACTGAAAGGAAGCCAAGAAGCTTCAACCAATTTATAAAATAGGAACTGACAACGTGATTGTGTCGAAACCGGGCATTTTATAGTGGCTAAAACATCGCATTGTGACTAATTAGCTAACCAGTTCGCGCCAGGATTATTGTTGACAATGTCCGGGATTGTTTTTCACGAACTTCGATCCGAGACGGGCTCAGGTCGGCATCTGTGGGTAGGTAGCACATCCTGATATTTCCGGCCTCGCTCGCTGCGAGCTGGTCGCTGACAGATATTTTCGGCCTCGTGACGTGTTTATCCGTCATCCGTTTTGAACTCCTGAAATACGTCCTCTGACGCAAACTGGTTATGTAATTTTGACCTGGAAAGGTCAAGTCTTACTGACCCAGATCAGAGTGTGCATGCAACATTGCCCGGCTTTTTTAACACTATGTGCAGTTTGTCTACATAAAATGGCTCATTCAAGAAATATCCTGTCGCTGCAATGAATGAAACAGTGAACTTGTATATAATAAGTTATACGAATAGCCTATATATAACAACAACTAGGTACTTTTATAATTGTCACACACTGTGGGAACAAGATTGATCAATACAATAAAACAATCTCTATACAATATATTACATAACACTAACAGTTATTGCACATAGTACTTTTAGTGTATACTGGAATGCCCTGTTACAAGGGTGGACGATTAGCGCTAATGAACTACAGTTTAACATATTTTTTTTTTTAATCTAATATTCATAAGCTCACTTTATTGGTAAACAAACGGTGCAAACAAGTAATCATGAACAACTATCTCCTAACTAAAATGTTAAACGAAACAATGGAACTATCGTTTATAGTCAATTAAGGCAAAAGACAACACAATAATAAGCTTAGAATTGTTAGGCAGCAACGTTAGGCTCTTTGGGTTTCTCAAAAGAGTTTAATATCATAGATTATTTATAGGTGGCACTAAGTATTTGCTAAGCATTCATATCTGCTTAGCAGAAAAGATATTTTACGACTTTGATGCAATGGCAGCAGAGTACCCTGCACCCGGTAACCCCCCCCCCCCCCCCCCCCCCTCCCTCCCCCTCACCATGTTGACATCTTAAATACATGTATATCAGACAAACGATATTGCCTTCAGCCTCTCCTGTGCCAATTTCATGGAGCTCCTAAGCAAAACGTTTTCTTATATAAGCATACAAAATCTTCCTTGTAAAAAAAAAAACCAGTTATAAACCAAATTTCAAGGTGGTGTATTTGTGACTTCTATTCAGCTGGTTTTTGCTTAATAGCATAAAAAGTACATTGAGTTTTGGTTGGCAACGTGTTTTTACTGAGCGAGACCTTTTGTGCTGAGCAAGATTATGTGCTTAGCAGCTCCATGAAATTAGCCCCAGGTGTCCCCTAGAAATTTAACCCTACGCCGCTGTTTGGATGAAGGTAGACTATGCATTTTGCAGCGTAGACTGTTCGTGTTTTAACCGCGAAAAGTACTGCAATAATTCCGCTCATGAAAACATAAAGATGTCTTCCTGTCAGCTCTTAAATCTGGTGAAAGAATTACAGGCCTATAAACCGGACGTAAACATTGCCTATTCATTGCACACTACAATTTTAAAACACAAAGTGCCTGAAACATGAACATTTAAATCATAAAAGTGACTCATATTGTATTGTTATACATGTACCTCTGTCTTGAATACTGTGTTTTCATTGGTCTAGAACGATCACGTGTCCGGTGCATTACTAGTTTCGTGGCAGGAATATCACACGGCTGCTGCTGTTCTATAAGCTGTATATCATTGGTACCCGCGCAATTTTCACCAACACACCATTGACAATAGTAAACTGGTTGACAATAGTAAACTGGAGCAGCGAACGAGCAGACAATCAGCTGTTTTTAGCGCGCGTGATAAGTTTGAGTTCATTTCGTTTGCGTTGTCACTACCAGCGCAGCAGTTTTTTTGCTGTGATTTCTACAGTAAAATAAATGTTTACTTGAACATTTCGTATCTATTAGCTACAAATGTATGTTAGTTAAATCATGGAGAAATGTCTTATTTCTCCATGGTTAAATGGCTCTTTAAAGAACCCAAAACAGAGGTGCATGTATAACCATTGTTATTTAGCTGCTTACAAATCCACAAATTAGAGTTAAGAAAAGCCCATGGGCTTATCTTTGTAACAACTGAAATTAACTTAAGCAGCTTCGGCACGACGACACCCATGTACGTGCCATTCCCGTTAATAACCACTGTGCCGAAGAAGAAAACCGACTAGTGGCTACTCTACTGATTTGTATCCTGACCGGTCGTTGATGGCGCCCATCTTATGGCCCACCGCGTAGACGATAATGACGACTAGTATCAGACAGGCGAGGGTTGCACCGACTGCGATGGAGGCTACGTTGGTGTTGGGGTTTTCTATTAGATCTTCGCTACAATCAACTCCTACAAACGAGACACAAACAAATGTTAAAATTCTACCAATTAGCAAACCAAGAAACTGACAATGTTTATGGTAATTACACTGTAGTTTTTAATAGGTGATTGGCGCGTAAAAGTAGTTCCATACATACAGGCCAATGGACGTTTGCTTGGACGCGCGAGGGCGCTGTTTCTACGAGATGTTGGGAGTACGATCAATGGCGAATTCGAAGATAATTAACCTATTAAGTTTACACATCCCTACAGCTTGCATAATTATTTTCCCAATGTTTAGTTTTTAAATAAAAGTACAATTCTTTTTGCTGCTTTGGGAAAACGTTGCACACCAAAAAATGGCGCCGTTACATATGAGCCGTTTTCAGCGAAAAGCAGCTATTAACAACTATCTCCGCCCTCACAGTTACCTATTAAGGGTGGAGAGAAACAATGAGTGACAAAGTGCCTTGCCAACGAGCACACGCACCATAGTCACCGGCCGGACTCGAACCCACAACCTACAGATTTACCTACAGATTACAAATGCATTGCTCCAGACCACGAGGCAATGGCAATGCAAACAAACGAATTAATTCGCTAGTACATTATACTCCTTCAAAATTCGTTTTGAAAAGAAAATTGGAAAAAACACGGACACACCAACTTTAAGAGATTCAAACTCATGGCGTTACCGAAACCTTTATTATTTTATACCATCACCAAGCACAGTTTCCAATCTTATCCACTTCCTTTCTGTTGTCCAACCTACCTTCACTAAATGTACCATTCTGCATTCCGTATGGCTGCAGTTGTAACTGACTAATTTCCAGGGTAACCTTTTCTGTGTTGTTGGAGGTTGACTGCATGATGACGTCATCTTCGGCTTTGCAGATGCGCGAGTCGCCCTGCGGTGTTGCAAAGAATGTTGCCCCAGGCTTAGTGCGGACCGAGCGCTCACCGGCTGAAAGAAAAAGTTAAACTCGCATTTCCATTGGCTCTTACTCAAGGTTTTTTATCTGAGAGCACTGTTGGCTGCTAACATCAAGGAAACTCAACCATTCAGGTCACATTGTGAGGCTTGTGTGTACACGGGTTATCAGTTTAAAGACTTCATGAAATCGAAGGGCCGTTTTGAATCCCTGGCTTTGTCTTCGGCTTAAGGTGATTTTAAGCTCCCAACTTTGACAACTCCAGCCACATTCTGGTTTCTGTTTGTGCCTCAGAAGCATTCAGTCCGTTGATTTGAACCCAAATATTTTCGTTTGCTTCTGTTTCTATTTGCTTCTCAGTAATTCGGAATTTGGAGGCGAACCGAAGCCGAAAACGAAGCAAAGGTTTTTAAAAAAACAAAAAAACTCACAATACATTACGCATTTGTCTTGCATCAATATTTTTCAGAAATCGTCATATTCATACTCATTGTACTCGTCAAAGCTTCCCACTTTCTTATCCCCTTTTCTCGAACAAACATCTCCATGAAAACATTCAGATTTCAAGGCCCTAAATTGTGAAATTCGCTTACACCCTCTGATATTTTTAACGCAAGTTTAAGTACTCTAAATTTGATACTTTTACCATGTAATTTAGTATTGCATTTACATAATTTATTCATTTCCACTGGTAAATGTTATTGTTTCGTGATTGATTATTTGTCTTGGTCATCTAATTGATGTAATTAATCTGGGTTCTCGTACTCGACAAGCTCTGCTTTTTAACGGATCCCCTCCACTCATTATTAACATTACATTGTTCCTCTTATTATATATATTTATTGTTCAACTAATTAATCATTGTATCTTGAATTTTGTTTCTAAATAGAAATAAAAGTAAAGTAAAAAAAAACACTTTTTTTTCAAATTTCTAATACTCTGTAATTGTATACTTAAAAAATATATAAAGACATCTTCTTTTGGGCCACCTAGGTGTTTGTGGACAAACTTGTTGTGGTTGTTTCGGCTGTCATGAAATGTTCTGTATTTTGTTTGTCTTGTCATTCCGATCAAAGAAAATGTGAGAGATGTTATGAGTAGAATAGAGTTAGAACAATTATAGAAATAGTGACGATATCGTGGTACCCACCAAGTTTCATTACAATCTGATCTATCATTTTATCATATCATAACACATCCCATAATACTTGCATACCAAGTTTGAAAAATCTTAACGAAAACAAGAGCTGATTCGGCTGAAATGCCGAATCAGCTAAAACTCTTTATGTTTCCAACCTACCGTCAAAAGCACCATCGAAGTAATTGCTATCCCGGGTGTCGAATGTAAACTGGATCGAACGTGCCTCCCAGAAGTTAGGGTCGCCCTTGATGCTCGAGTTTCGCTGATTAAAAAAAAAAAGAATGAAAGAGATTACTTCCTAAATCAAAGTTTGCTCAATTTAGGCCTGTGTTTAAATTAGCCCTCATTTCAAATGTCAATGCTTTATAGGGCTAAGTGAAATACAAGTACAACGTCGCGAACCTGCTGATCAGAATATCATTATCTAAATGGATTGATTTGTGGCGTTTGGCTGGTAACCTATTTTACTTTGTCTAACTTTTTATGTGCACCGCAAATTGGTCTGTGGCTATACAACTGTTGGTAAATTTGGTTGAAAATTACACAACTTGAGTTGGGCATATGGAAGCTGCCCGAGTTTGGGTAAAGAACCTTTATTGGGTAATAGACCATGTCTTTGAAAGTTTGGTAGATTTTTACTTCTTATTGGGAGTTCAACAAAATAAAAAGTTGAACAATTAAACAATTCAAAGGATACACCATTTGCAGATATAAAAAAAAAATACTACCGAATTATTAGGAAATATCTTACTTATTTGAAAGAAAATAATGGTTGTAGGCATTCAACAAAGGGATTTCGCTAGATATCCTGTAGTTGTTCCGGAAAATTGAATTTTATTTAAAAAAAATTAGAACAAAAAACATGAACAAAAAACAAGAACAACATAAGAACCACTGCCTGACGCCGGTTGAAAATGAACGCTGTTTTTCTTGTTTTTCACGGCATTAATGATTGTAAAATTTCTGACAGGCCAATTAAACGATATTAACTATAAAAATACATTGATAATTCGATCATCTTTGGGTAAAAATTTGGTACATTTTGCCCATTTTGTTTAGAAATATCTATAATTATTTAGAGAAATCTTTAATTATTTAGTGATATCTTTAACTATTTAGAGATATCTCTATAACTCTAAAATATCGTCGCGTAGGTAATAAATGTTAAACGGGTTCGCCCTAGACGAATCTTGTGAGCCTATGTCATTAGGTACATTACTAGTTTCGTTGCAACAGGGCACCAACCTTCTGGAAAGTAATCTTCAAGCTGTACACGTTCTCATCCCACTGCAGCTCCAGAGCCGATTGCTCATCCGCACCCCGATTGCAATATCCGACAGCATCGGCCGTCTTCGGGATTGGTACCTCAGCTGTACGGTTCACCGCCTGTAGCATTATTTTTTGTCAAACAAAAACTAATTTGAAAGTCAAGTTTGTTTGGTTGTTTTCATCCTATAAATATTGACTGTTTCGCTAACATCAATTTTAGACTGGTTCTAAAATCGCGCCCTTTTCACGAGTCGTCCATATTAAATTGAAAGTGAGATACAATCTTTATTTTGGGAACTTGCGGATAGAAATGATCTAAAGTTATTACAAATTCATACCAGTCTTCTCTGACGAATAATTAAAAATTTGTGATAAAACTTACATTAAAAATGTTTTAAGCCACATTAAAAAAAGAAATTGAAAGTGAGGCTAGAATAATAAAAAATAGTCTGGCGCCATCCTATTAGTTCAAAATGTATTAAAATGTATCATTCAGGTAACACGAGCAAAATGGCGTCCTCGTGAAAAAGACTTATAGTTATAGAGCGACTAAAGTGAACTGGATAGACTTAATTTCAGACAGGCGAAGTCGACGTACTATGATTTGTTTTCCATTGAATGGACTCCAGCAATGTTCTGAACGACTACCTTATAAAGCCGTGTTCGCATTGGATAAACATTTTGGATAATTTGACCATGACGCCGGGTAACATTCCGATGGGTTGATCTTCCCACCGTCCGCACTTGGATTTAATTGACGCGGGTAGAATTGCCGAGACGATGGGTAAACTAACCGAGCTGGCTCCAAAACAATAAAGAGGGCGCCCTGCGTGACCTATGACCGCGACTTGACGACCGGATCGTCTGTTCCCGACGCTAGCTCTCAACATTATTTTCTTACATAATGGGTGATGGAAGATTTAGCCGAGACGTGGCGTCCGCACTGGATTTTCTGGCTCGGTTAAATCTTCCTGGTCAATCTTCCTGGGCACCTTTTGCTCGGTTAAACTACCCACGCGGCGTGGGTTAGTTACCTGTGAGGAAAGTTACCCAGGCTGTCCGCACAGGACTTGAAATGGGCAAGTTACCCATTGGCTCGGTTAGTTTGCCCAAATTAAGTCCAGTGCGGACAGGGCTTTAGTCGATCTTTTGGGCGTGTTTTGTCGTTCCTAATCGTATCAAACGCCGGCTTATCTCAAGATTTAGGGGGGGGGGGTAGTTTAGCACAACTAGTTCTTAAACGGGAGAAAGTTCTGTAGAGATCTTACCGGAACTCTAATTGCTACGGAAACTTTATACATTCCACATCTTCTGGCTTTTGACCTTTTTTTTCCAGACAAGACTTTGACTGAGCATTTCCACCTGTCTGACCCTTGGACATTAACCTTCAGCTGCAAATATCCGCATTCATGTTCAATGTTGCTCGCTAAAACATTCCAATTATTGTAAAAAATGACGTTGTTTGAGGATGATACAAAACGACACCTACACTTAACCAAAAAAAGATAGTCTATCAAAGTTGTAGGGACTCAATGATTATAAAGAAGTGACTCGAGCCGAGTCGAGTCATTAGGTCAAGGATGTCGATTCGAGTCCAGCTAAACAGTTGACACATCGTTTCGCACACTACGGGCCTGGATAGGTTGATGGTGCATACATCTAAAATCTACAATTTGTCACTATATTTTGTAAAGTGCCGAAAGCCCCTTTACACATGGCTGCGACATTTGTGCCACTTTTGAGCGACTACAATTTAGCCAGGACGCTCAATGGCCGCCTAAACCCAGACAATCCCGTTTCTATGTATTGCTCCAGCTATCCTTGTGCCTCCCTTGAACCACCAATTTTGGTTAGCCATTTTCATGGCGATCTACGAGCGGGACCATTGGGCGACCACTATGCCTCCACTCTGCGACAACGACAATGCTTGAACCTCCCTCCTGCCTCCTTTGAGCCACCTTTGAGCAACCAACCTCCCCGGCGACCTTTTTGCGACTGTTTTGAACATGTTCCAAACTTTACGGCGACCATGTACCACCTTTAAACGACCTAGGCAACCATTCTGCCTCCTTTGAGCCTCCAACGGCGACCTGGCAAATGTTATGGTCGCACAAGGGAGGCACAAAGGTCGCCATCCTGTGTAAAGGGGCTTTAACATAGAAACAGGATTGTCTGGGTTTAGGCGACCAATGAGCGTCCTGGCCAAACTTTGGTCGCTCAAATAATTATGGCACAAAGGTCGCAGCCATGTGTAAAGGGGCCATTAGTGTAATCCGACGAGCATTTGGTGAGCCCGCCCTCTTGTGGTTACTTTATTGTTAAAATTTAGTATCACGACTGCGATGTGACATCACGTGAATACAATAGACGATGTGCCCTCTGACGTGTTTACATCTGTATTCAAATGTGCCCGGCAGTATGCGCACACGTCGTGTTTTACATAACATTTGCCTAAGAGTGACGTCGCAGGTCAGATCGCCTTTGAATTATGTGACCTCTGATGTCATCTCTTAATTAACCAAATGTATGTAAAACATGATGCGTGCGCATACTGCATGGCACATTTGAATACAGATGTAAACAGAGGGCACATCGTCTACAGAAAAGACAGTTCTACCGTCTTCACTTGCCCAGTGAGTTAGTCTATTAGACACAATGGCCGTTTTCCTAGCCCCAGCTTAGGCACTGTCTCCGGCTCCATCACCATTGCTAAACTGCACGAACACAGCCAAAGGAGACAAGGCTGGGGTTTGGAAAACTGCCGATGAGAACCGCATGGACTCTACTTTACCTTGCCGTCTTCGTCCTGGCCCAAATAATCCACCTTTAACAGTGCCGCGAAGCACGCCCTCAAGCAGACGACGCCTTCGTTTCGAACCACGAAGTCGCCCAGCTCATCCTGCGGCTGTTCCGTGACAGGCTCCACTGGTTCCTTCGTCGAAACAGAATTCGCCTTATTAGAAAGGGACAGGAAAAGAGTTGGTTCATCCCGATCACGTAGTCCTTGAAATTTGAATAATGTTTCACTTCAACGCCTACGTGAATATTTGGAATTTTTGTTATTTTATAAAATAATAGTTTTTGTGTTTTTTTAAAGTTATTTCGAGGCCTGCATTTCCATTATTGTTTGCATAATTCTTCCAATTAGACAAATTAGCGTAAGTTTTTAGGTAATAAGGAGACAGTGGCACTTAGGGGGACATTTCAGTGTCTCCCTAAGTGTAGCTACCCTAAAAACGATATTTGGGAGTTATTTTTGTCCTAGAACGACATATTTTGGTCTAAATAGCATAAATCTCGAAGATCTTAGAGAAAAAGGTTAGGGTAAACAAGTTAGGACTGTTTTAAATTTGTGTACATCTCCATGGGATTGTCTCCCCGAGTGCCTATTTGGAGATATAATAATTATCAAGAATTACTGATGTATACTTGTTTTATTCAAGCAGACTCCCTTAAGCAAAGGCTTCAACCTACGTTTTCCTCACAAACTTTTTTTTTAAACCATCTTATCCTCCCAAAAGAAATTAAGTGGCTGTTTGTTTGTTTGTTCGCTTTTTTACCAATAAATACTATCACGACACAACGGACTGTTGTAGACTTTCTGATACATAATGGAAATGTCAATCTATTTCTTAAACTAAGAACTCGTTCCCTTATTTCAGTGTTATTAATACATAAAATACATATTAATGACAATAACAAAATGTTATGTACAAATTGCAGCGGGATATCCAGGGGAACGCAAGGAAGAAACTTGTCCCATTGCGACATTTGCGTCGTCATTAAAACAGATAGTAATTTTAAGACGGTTCGGTTCGAGACGCTTTTTGCCCTGCCGGTGTGGACGGTAATTCTGTCCCCCGGTAAAATTGTCCGGGGGGACAGAATTACCTAGGTAAAAGTGTCCCCCTAGAGCCGTTAATTCCGTCCCCCTCCAGTTTATTCTGTCCCCTCTCTAGGTAATTTTGTCCCCCAATGTTCCACACATAAGTGGTTATTTTGATATTATTTCAATGAAAAGCCCACATGGTATTTATTATTTGGACTTCTGTTCCCTTCATCGATTTATCAAAATACAAATAAAAATATAAATAAGTGTATTAATTAAATCAACCGATCTACATTTCTGCGCGAAAGGGAAATTAGCGGTAATCAGTATTTTCAGACTTCTTGCACGCGTACAAATTCTGTATACCCAGCACGAATCTGGCAGCACTTTTGACCACCTGTAATTTGTAGTACGCTACACATCCTACAGTCTGCCACAAATGATGCACCATGAAGGGGTGAACCTGTACTACACTGGTTGTTGCGTCTAGTGGGTGCTAGACTTGTGACGTTGCACGGGACAATTTTACCAGGGGGACACGTTTAACGTTGGGCAGGGAGACAGAATTACCTGGAGGGGGACAGAAATACCTAGGTAAATGTGTCCCCCCGGACAGATTTACCGGGTCACGGCCTGGTAAGTCTGTCCGGGGGGACACATTTACCAGGGGGGACAGAATTACCTTTCACACCGGCCTGGCACCAAACAAAATGAATACTCTATAGAAACTATATATATATAGTGCAAGTAAAACTAGATAGGTCTTATTCAGGTTTTTCTAATTAAAAATAGAAGCAGTTTAGTTTTAATATTGTAGGCCCCCCTATGCCCAGTTCGTTAGGCTATATGGGTGGCCCCTAAAAGCTGAACCGGACAAGCATATCTCAACAGACAAGCACCTTCACTACCCTGAGGCCAAAACTATCTATTTCAATAGATGGAGAATCTTTTTAGAAGAAAAATGATACAAAGATATCTTGATTTGGGCTAGTCGTTTTAGCTCCAGACCCTATATTGTGAAGTGATTCAGTGGTCCTTTCGCACCGAGGACTAACTAAACCGTGCCATTTTGTTATGATTCGCGGGCGCTGTTTGGTTATTTTCGGTGCGAAAGGATCCCTGACTGTGCTTCACAAAATAGTGTCTAGATCTAAAACTACTAGCCTATTTTGGTATATCGTGCTATCATTTTTCTTCTAGAAAGATTCTTCATTCATTGGTATACGTAGTTTTAGCCCCAAAGTAGTTGAAGTATGCTTGTCTGTTTTGTAAGAGCCACCCTATAATATTTAATTATAGGTTTTCCCGGCCAATTTCCTCACAAATTAATTCAATTTCATTAACACGCATTCAAATGTACACACTTCCCCCTAAATCAACTAAACTAGGGTTTTTTTTTCAGCTACTATTGCATTCAATTTCGTGTCCTGTGTGCACACATGATTTCTCTCTTTTCATTCATTCAGGTTCGTTTTAGTCATTCTGTTTCATTTGTAGGCAATCAAGGCTACATTTTCACCATAGTTTGGGCCTAAATTCGTGGTCTAAACACAGATAACAAAATTTAAATAAATTAAATGTCACCTCTGTTTCCACAGCTGGTGGTATTTCTGTGAAGGCGCTTTCACCCTCTTCCTGTGGAGCCTCGCTCTGGGCCTCCGCAACCTCCCTCTGGCTCCCCGCAGCCTCGCTCTGGCCGTCTACAGCCTCGCTCTGGCCCTCTGGAGCCTTGCTCTGGCCTTCTGGAGCCCCGTCTTGGCCCTCTTGGTATGGTTCCGTCACCTCGCTGCCCCACACGCCGCCCTCATGATCCCTAGACGGCAAACTGCCTTCGGTGTACGGTGGTTGGTCGACTGCCTGCCTGTCTGCTGCTGATAGCTGGTCCCCAGCGGGCACGTCAGCGGTGTCTTTGGTGTCTGGATTGAACTCGGGGAGTCCAGGCACCTCGTCATCGCAGACGCACAACCCTAAGAAAGAGCATGGAACATTTAGAAAGTCTAAGGCCGTGTCCGAAACGGGTGTCTAGGGCTACAGCTACGGCTATTGTCTACGTCGGCCATTTTGTAGCGCTGTCCGAAATGCCGTCTAGAGCTACAGCTACGGCTACAACGTCACAAAAATCTAGCCGTAAAAGAAGTTGTCTAGCTCAGGCAAAACAAAATGGCGGCAGCACTAACGTTAATTTTGGAGCAAATTTTCGTTTATTTTTCAATGACAGTGCATTGAATTGAAACGACAAATACGACAAATACGTCAATATCAGCAGGTATTTCGACTGGCTGTAAACAAACATTGCGTAACATCTAGCAGACGATAATTGTTGTAAATTTTGTCGTAATTTTGCAAACACTAATTCAAGCATCGCTTGGGGGCGCAATAACTAGCCGTAGGCTCTACCGTAGCCACGTCCGAATTCCATTTGCCTTAGCGCCTACGTAAACGTAGCTGTAGCTGTAGACGTAGACCGTAGCTCTAGACACCCGTTTCGGACACGGCCTGAGAGAATTATGCGTCTATAGCCTAATATAGGTTTTCCCGCACATTTTAATGGTTTTGTTTTCCATTCAATTTCATAAACGGTTAACTTCAATTTCGTCTTAAAAATTCATGACCTTGTATATCCTATAATGTTCAATTTCGTCTTTGGTCGCTCATTGTCGTACTTGTCAAAATAATGTGATATTTGCAATACGTTTTAGCGAAAGACAATTCAATTCCGCCGTCCGCAGTTGCCGAACGCACATAGATGAAGCAATATCGTCATTTTGCAATCAATTCGTCACATGATTGTATTTTTATCTTTGGTATTTAAAAGTGTTTTCATCTTTTCATTTCTAATTTAAACACATTTACAAATATTTTTCTTATATATTACGTGGGTCTACACCCTTAAATAAGCAGTTATCAGGTATCTTATATACGATATATAATTTGCAAAATTATTATCTTTCCAAATACGGGTGACCCACCATGGCAAAACCAGTCACATGTCCAAAATTTGACAATTGAAGTTTTTAGTATTAGGCAAATCTGCACAATCGACCGAGTTAGAGCAAATTGTAGATGCTAAATCGCAAATACGCAGTTTTGAGAAAATCGCGATTAAAGTTTGTTGTTCATTTTCAGAGGTTTCCCACTTAAAACTGCATAGCAACCATGGTCTAATTAGTCTAGAAGGAAGGTAGGGTTCCCATGTACCATGTGGATATTTTCTAACCTACTTTTTTGTGATCCTCAATGTGTCTAGTCAATGAATTGTTATGTTCCCAATATTAAATAATGTCCCATGTGGTTCCTTTGGCGGCCATTTTGGCGGCCATTTTGATAAAATATGAAAATCGACCAGATAGAGGTTTCTAACACAATTTTGCATTGTACTGTGTAATTAGGTCATGCGACATGCGACTGGTTTTGCCGTGGCGGCTATATGTGTAGCCATTTCTTCGAAAATTTTATGCGCCAACAACTGGAAGAAACAATATCTCTACACCTGCAAAAAAATATGTATTTACTTTTGATTTCATGTAAAAAATAAGTAGACTGATACTTATGAACAGTAAAAGGTGTTTATTTTTCCACATCTTTTAATTTCTTGTCTTGCAATACACCGTACCAAATACGTCTGTGCATGGTTCAAACAGCGTGCGATGAATTTGAGTGACAAATTCCTGAAATCGATTGAACAAAGACAAATTCACTGCATTATGTAGGTGATAATTAGTTGGGACGAATAGACCGATTGCGCCCTCTAAGTCATGTGACCTATAGTGGGTATCAAACATCAACACACATGGCGTCCTCCATAGCAAAGTACCGCTGTTGCAAGGTACGTGATGATTGTTTCTTCGATTGAGGCTTTTCTTTCTCCAAATCTCTAAAGAATATTCCGGAGTTTGTACCCGAGACCTTATCGGAATGGCTGAATAAAGCAAGGACAGTTCCAGCAAGTATTGCAAATTCTACAAGGAATGTAATTGTGTTCACGATATGGTACTGGCACGGAACGTTGGGACCGGCACTAGCACTAGCACTAGCACTAGCACTAGCACTAGCGAGTTCGAGAAAGAAAAGCTTCGATCGAAGAAACAAATGCAACAATCATCACGTACTTTGCAACAGCGGTATTTTACTATGGAGGACGCCATGTTTGTTGATGTTTGATACCCACTATATAGGTCACGTGACTTAGAGGGCACAATAGGTCTATTGGTTGACCATTGATCACTTGCGTGTTCCATACTTCTTGGAACAAAATTGAAGTTAACCGTTTAGGAATTTGAATGAAAAAAATGTTAAAATGTGCGGAAAACCTACACTACGGGTCCGGAAAATTGCACTGGAAACTATGCATATAAGCTTGTAAAATAATTCAGTTAATAAATACCGGTGATTCAATAATGTGGTCGTAAACAGCAATACCAACAACATTGAGTTAAGGGAATGTACGTCATTTGCAAACATCAAAAAACAAAACTACCAAATTATTATGAAATACCTTACTGGACTGTTGTTGATGACAGTGTAAAGCATCCTGTAAAATTATGGCATTTGGTTTGACATCATTTTCAAGAAAAGTGGTACAGTGACCAGCGTTTGAAATAAAAACAGGCTTCTTTCAAATACTAACCCCCATTTACCATAATTCAGTGAGTCCGCATTTTATTAGCAATGGTTGTAAACGGGTACAATTAAAGGGACGTATACGTTTGGTAATTACTCCAAAAATTAATGGCAATAACAACTTACTTGGTAAGAAGTACAGCAGCTTTGGATAGTATAATGCATTTTTAGAAACTTTTCACTTCGAAGTACTGCGGTTATGGAAAAAGATATCACTTGTTATCCCCAAAAATTTGAATCTGAGAAGCGTTACTGCAGTGACGTTTCTCAGAGTGTGTATTCCAATGCAGATTATTCTTCCTGCGTGGACATAACCGCTCCAGATTTTCGGCAATATCTCAAAATCGCTATCACCTTTTAAAATGAAATTTTCACAGGTTAGTTTTATGGTATATATCTATAACTAAATATGATTAAAACAAACAATGGGTTCCAATTACCAAACGTATACTATCCCTTTAAGCTAGCTAGACTGGTTTCCTGACCGTACGTTTACATTTAAGTGGGTCAGGGAACCCGACTACAAGAAAATTACTGTTTTCTTATTTTTGTTCAGCATCTACGAACACAATCTTTCAAAACGTTAGTGTAACAATATATGCTATGTATACGTATAGGTTTTTCTGGCTACTTTATATCATTTTTTAAATTCAAATTCACCAACTCTTACATTCAATTTTGTCACAATAAAAATATTCACACGCTTTCACCAAATCAATTTGTAAACACCAGGGGCCAATTTCACGAAGCTGCTAAGCACAAAAATTTGCTTAGCACAAAAACGTCTTGCTCATTAAAAACAAGTTATCAGCCAAAATTCTACGTGTTTTTTATGCTAAGCAAAAAAACAGCTGATTATCAATCAAAAACAATAAAGATCACGTGAAAATTTGGTCTGTAACCTTGTTTTTACCAAGGACAAATTTTCATGCTAAGCAAATTTTTGTGCTTAGCAGCTCCGTGAAATTGGCCCCAGGTCGAACATATTTATCATTACAAATCAAATTCGTCTAAGAAACAGCTTAGACAAATTTGATCTGTAATGACGAATATTCCTAAAACAATGTTTAAATAGAGGGACCAACATTGTTAATTAAATGCTAAATGAATAAATTGGTTTGGTGTAAGTGTGTGAATTTTTTCATCGGACGCGAAATTAGATGTGAGAGTTGATGAATTTGAATACAAAATGTTTTAAAATAGCCGGGAAAAACCTATACTAACCAACCTGAAAATTACAGCAAAAGCAAATGTTGTATATTCCCTTTATTAGGATTCATTATTCCTGGGTAATGTTTACGTAAAGATCGAGTGGACTGCACGAATACTGTCAAGTGGGATGCGTCTGGCTCCAAATCTCCATCCCATAGGGCGATCATGGGAGGGGGATATGCTTGATATTCTCATACCCCACACCCAACATTTTGGGCGGGTCATTTTCACGCGAGGATGGGCGGGAATATTAATCAAAATGTACATAAAATGTGTAATAAAATATATATCTTGTAATATACGTCTACCGTTTTGCTTGTGTGCCATCCTTTTTACGTATAATGCAACAATGTTATATAGGTTTTTCGGCCAATTTCGGCAAATGAGCAGCCAATTTAACCACTGCGCCATTCTATTTTGCGCGAAATTGCATGCTGCTGAAAATGGTCATTCAATTTCGTTTTATGACTAGGCAAAAGTACGGTTGCGTCATTCGATTTAACAAAATAACCATCCAATTTAACAATTCAACAAAACAGCATTAAAATTTATAGGAGCTATTTCGAGGTCATTCAGATATTTATTATTCGGCAGCCATTTCCGTAATTTATGCAATCAAAGGAACGCTCTTTTAACTTTCGTTTCCTTTAAAATGTTTAAGGCATAAATACGGTTCACTTTATATTGGTAAACGAGTCAACATAAATACAAAATATATACATTGTATATATATATATATATATATATATAAAAAAATAAAAAAATATCCAAACAATAATAAACGTTACAGTTTCACAAACACATTATTCAGGTAACCAATAACGACAACAAAAAATAAAAATCGCAATTTTACGGAAAACATAAATGACTGGTTTGACTGATTTGAAGTGAAGATAGAAATTCCCAGTAAATTTCGGCAAAAGACCAGCCAATTTAACCACTTCGCCATTCTATTTCGCGCGAAATCGAACGCTGCTTAAAATGGTCATTCGATTTCGTTTTATGACTAGGCAAAAAATACTGTTGTGTCATTCAATTTAACAAAATTAAAATTCAATTCAACAAAACAGCATTTAAATTTGCACACATTTTGCACACGTTGCTAAAGGAATTCGAATGCCTCCCAAATAAATTCTGAATTTGAAACACGGCAAAAACTGGAAAAGCAAAATCGCTCTAATTCGAACCCACTAAAATTGACAGGTAAAACCTATAATTATTAGAGAGGTTCGGCAAGCTCAACATTTAAGCCCGTATCACGTATCTGTCTGGATTCTGCGTATAGTATGACGTCATCACTTTTAGTGCACTTTCATTTGTCTTGTACGTGATGCAGGGAATTTGATACGGAAACGCACGTGTGAAAGCCATCTTATACGGGAGCTGTGTGTAATTATGAAAGTTTCTCGATTTTAAACTAAAAAATGTGCCAAAAATGTTGTCTCCAATAACCTCAAACTTAATTACATGACGCATATTGCATCTCGCGTTGCTTTGGGAGTGATTTTGAGGGTAAATGTTTCGGTAAATGTAGAGATTTTCGTAGCTTTTGAGGCATGAAAGTTGTCTAGTTGATGCATTATTGTTTGTGCGTTAATCGAAATGAAAGCTTGACATGCCGAAAGTAGGGCCTTCGCAGATTTGTCAAAAGGTATATAATAACAAGCAATTTTCATTTTTTTTCAAAATGGCTGCCGTTGCTTGTTATTCTACCTACATTTTTCAAATGTCAAATCTGTATTGGCTCTATATCCAAATATCTTTATCATGCATGACATACTCTGACTAGCTAAATATTTTCCCAAATATTTCCCATATCTGCCCCACTATAACAAAAGAAAACCAAATGCGCTTTGATCGAGGGCACTCGTGGTTAGGAAACAAACAGTACCTAGCTAGTGAAGGTTGGATCACACTTGGCTGAAATACATGTACATTGTATCGCCCTGTATTGAATAGGCAATGAGGACACACAATAAAGACACAAAATTGGGATGTTACACACGTGGTATAGATCCTGTTCTTAAAGATTCTGTTTTTAAAGTCATCTTACCCGTAGGCCTATGGAGAAACGTGCATATGTTACTGTAGATATGATTTAAATTTCCTTAATACATATAGCTTTTCCCGGCTTTTAAAATATATATATATATACAAATTCACCGACTCTAACATTTAATTTTGTCCGAGGAAACATTTCACAGGCTTCTACGAAACCAATTAAGGTTGGATAACATGCAAATAGCAGCCATTTCGTATATTTTTTTAAAGGACAAATCTGCCATGGCTCTATAGCCAAATATCATTCTCATGAAATACTATGTGTCCCAAGTTCCATGCTTTTATCATTTGATTGAACGGGTTTTTGTTAGACCAATCTGTCAGCATAAAACAACCCTCATTATATCAGGTAAGTGTGTAACCATGGTTACTAGAAACTGGTGCCCGTCTCACGAAGCAGCGATCCGCCATCTAGACCACGCTTCGTGCTTTCCGTGTATATTGACATTTATGACCTGCTCCCACAAAACCAGACTTAGTGTGTTTTTCAAAAGTGAGTTATTGTTTTATTTCATTTAGTACACATCTTTAGCTTTCATTAAAACCACCTTTATAGCATACATCGAAGAGAGTAGCGATGATCTAGGAAAGATTCGATGTATTTGGGAGATAAATTAACACTTTTATGACACAGTTTGCCGCAATAAATGCATGATTTTTGTACTTTCTCCTCAATAAAGTTGATTTTGTTCAACTGAGGTTTAAAGTATACATATAAAGAATCAACAAATAACGAAAAACTAAAATCGATGTCCGCCAGATTTTTCACCACATTTCAACTTTGACGAGCTGTATCTCGAAATAGCCTGTGCGACTTATTTCGGGTTTCGTAGGAGCGGGTCACGTTTGTATAAACCAAATTAAAAAGAACGTAACGTTTCCTATTTCTGAATTACATTAGTAAAGACCAGTCTGACAAGATGGGGCAGCTCCTAGACGAAGGGGAGACAACTTGAGACGAGCGAGACCAATAATTGACGGGTCTTTGTCGGCCAGCTGAGCTAACGTCGGCTTCGCTCACTGTCTCGGCTGTCGCATGCCAGCAGGCAAGATAAAATATGGCCCTCTTCAAGACACGATGAATCAGATTCGAGAGATACCTCAAGTCCGCTGGCTTCCTCATTAAAATCTCACTCTGGTTGAACACATATAGCTCTTTTTTTGTATACCTTCATGAATATACTGACCCATTAATGTGAACCAGCGATCGCCTGGGTCTTAAATGGTTCAGAATATATCAAGTTGGCATTAAAACACAAACTAAAAGGTATCTAATTATGATTCTTGTTTTGTTTAGCCCGACACTCTGCAGAGTCAAAATGACACAATTCTGAGTCGAGTCCAAACGACACCTCTGTTGATGATATCCTGGGTCATTTTACAAAATTAATGTGGTCACTCGCATGTGATTTTTCTAGATTCAGTACTTCAAGAAAAATCTTCATTTGTGTAAACTCTTCTTGTTTTAAGGTGCACATTAAAAAAGACAAATGCATTTCAAGCAATTAAAACAGAATAATATTGCATTGCTATACATAATTACATGTACTTTAATACATGTAAATGTACATGCGCATAATGATCACCTCATGCACATACGGAATCCCCGTAGTATAGCACAATTAGTTAGCACGTTGTACTTATACTAGACAGTGACCACTCTCGTTGCTGTATAGTATAGAGAGATGTAAAGGTTGTGAGTTCGAGCCTCACCTGGTGAATTGTCTCACATTTTTTTACCATTTCCTCTTCAATTTGTATTAATTAATGTTTTTATTTGCACTAAATGATCGCGGACTGACGCTACGAGAAGTGGGGCTGCGAGTGCAACCACAAGTCATGTTTCAACATCGACTCTGGCGTCAGTCATTCTAACATTTCGACTCGAGAATCGGTAAGAATCAGGCAAATTCACTGGGGACATTTGGACAGTGTGTTTTACTCATGCTATCAAATTGCCGTTTACTCCATTACAGATCTGAGAGAAGGCCACAAGCAGGAGGCAGACGGAAGCTTTTTTGTAGAAGAACAGGATAACTATATAGTAAACATGGTACTGGAAAACAATATAATTCGTCTCAAAGATATTAAGGCAAGGATTCTTCAATACAACGGCACTTTTGCCAACATAGATGGTGTTAGTTTACCGAGTATATTGGACGTGTCTTGGCCGGGCATCGGTTGCGCATGAAGCAAGTGTACAAAGTACCATTTAAAAAAAGAAAAGTGAAAGAGTTACGCTGTCAATATGTGCAGGTAAATGGCGCCATTTGAAAAATTAGTCTCTTCCCATTATAATATATATTATAATATTTTCTGTTTTTTATTTGTTATTTCCCTCTTAGAGAATATTGGAGCTTGACGCCCGTGAAGACAGAATTGAATACATCTACGGTGACGAGGCTGGTTTCAACCTGTATAGGCGACGATGAAAAGGTCAGAATGTCATCGGGCAACGAGCCACCGTAGACGTATATCAGGTCGTCGTCGTTTGTAGCCATTTATTCATTAATGTAGTCATTTTCCTTTGTTTTTTTTCCCCAGTTCACAAGACATTGTTGGTTTCGTGAGGACGTTGGACGTTAAAGGAGAGGGTGTATACTCACGTGTGGGTATTGTTTGATAAACACTACACAGCCTATTCAAACAGTATAAGTGAATTGAGATTCCAAATGTGTATTCAGTACAACATTTATAAGAGCTTCCTCAAAGAATTATAATGTGTTTTTTGCGCAACAAAGGGCTGATATTAAACTGACAACACACCCACAATCGAGAAAGTAGAAACTGCAATTTAGTGATTTCAGCTTCCAATCATCCTGACCCACGCAGCGCTTTTACGAGCTTTCTAGTAATAGCGCTCAAACCCCTGCGGACATTCGCCAAGATCCGTGGTTATTACTAGCGCAAAGATTCATGCGCCCAATCAGAGCCTCAGTTACAAACAGACCAAGGCCGTTTCCGAACCCCTGGCTTTGGCTCCCGCCGTCTCCGGCTACAGCCTATTGCCAAACTGTATGAATGAAGCTTGGTACGAAGACAAAGCTGGGGTTCGGAAAACAGCCCAAGGCATGCGAACCAACATTCTTCTGCAACGCGCATTTATATTGGTCCATTCGCTTGGACATCTGAGGTGTTCTCACAAATGTTTATCCTCCCACGTAAACATTTAAATTAATCGGAAAAGATGTAGAAATTAACGTACAGAACGTTAAATAAAGCTTTGCTATTATATAGTATACAGAATAAGAAACATAAAAGACTGAAAAGCTACGTAAACGCCAATAAATTTAAGTATAGTGGTAGAAATTGTCGTTTTACCCGGGGTAGACGTCCATATCATGTATTGGCCAACTTGTTTAATGATTGCTGCAAATGTCCGCAGTGTTTGAGGGCGACAACTCAAGAGCCCGTTAAACTCTGCGTGGCTCAGGGTGCCTTCCAAAGACCTTTGATTTATCAATACATTTAAAACACACAATGTAAATTAGGAATATACGCTGCAGTGTGCGGGGTTCCATTTTGTTAGAGACGAAAATAGCATTGTATACGTGATGACGCAATGATTAGAGGGCAGAGCTATCGCCTCATTAGCTCAGTCCAGCTATATTGTGGGTTTTTTATTCGGAAAATGATTTCCATATAAGGCTACATCTGAGATTATTGTTCAGGTCTGTGTCAGTTGCAACTATACAAACTAGATTGCTACATACTATTATTGTAACATAAAATATGAAATTCAGTCGTGTATTATTTCGAAAAATCTAATTTTTGTTGGTGAATATATTATTTTTGCTCTATTTTACATGATATTTATGCATGTAAGTTATGTCGTAGCTAGTTGCTGTAGCATTCGAGTTTTTCCCAGTTCACCAGGTACTTAAAGGTAGGATACACCATTTGCAGATATCAAAAATATTTACTACCGAATTATTAGAAAAAAACTGCCTGACGCCGGTTAAAAACGAACGCCGTTTTCTTGCTTTTCTCAGCATTCATTTTTGTAAAACTTCAGTTAAACGATATCAGTTAAACCATATTTACTATAAAATACAACCCCGAATCCCCCCATTCATGATAATTCAAGCAATTACCAATGGTGTGTCCTACCTTTAAATTGTCAAATGTAACCGAATTAATGCCATGTGTTTGCCGCATGCTATTTGTAGTCAAATAGAAATAAACAAGGACCGATGAAAGCTTCTTGTTTTGCATTGTCAATCAAGCTGTCAGATCTAAGGAAAGAGTAAGATATTCTACGACTGTTTCAATGCACTAAAAACTACATCGGTGTGGTGGACAAAAGGCCAGAGGTGACAAACAACACCAACGGGGAAACTATAGACAGACAAAACAAATTGTAGAAACAGAATTAATGGGAAATGGGAAATCGACTGACGCACTTGCTCCTTCCTGTGGATGTACACAATAATACTGCGCTAATTACAACACCAAACGGAAAACAGGTGCAAAACAGCGCCAATGCGAAGTCGGATTTAGTGGGTTGTTTTATCTACCCAAGAGGATACATTAAAATTGGACGAATATACAGATTGACGTCACAAGCTGTAATTTGCAAGACACGCGCATTCAAGTGGACGCGCGTTCTGCCTTTAGATATGGGTGCGATATTTAGATGATGTGGAGGTATATGTATATTGTTTATGTAGATTGTACCAGGAAATTTGTCAAAATTGAAAGTTACAGTCCAAACAAAACTGTTGAATTTTATGAGTTTGAAACGAGATATCCGGGAAGAGAAACAAAATGGAAACCAAGGACAATTTGCTTGATCTGACAAAATATAGTCTGACTCAGATGTCCTTTTTTAGGACAAAATTCCTTTTAGCACTCGAAACGAATTTAGCACTCGTTATACCAGGGGCCAATTTCATGGAGCTGCTAAGCACACAAAGGTGCTTAGCATGAACATTCTTCTTTGGGAAAAACAAGGTCACAAACCAATTTTCAGGTGGTGTATATTGTTTGTGACTGGTATTCAGCTGCATGGTTTGTGCTTAGCATATGAAGCACATAGAGTTTTGGCTGGTAACTTGTTTTTACTGAGCAAGACTTTTAGGTGCTAGCATAGTTTTGTGCTTATCAGTTCCATAAAAATTGACCAAGGTATAAAGTGCATATTGAGAATTTCAAACGAAGTCAATTTCGATATGAATTTACAATGACTGGCAAATAAATTTGGTCATGTCGAAATTAAGCCTTGAAAAAATCCTCAATACATGTACATGTATACATGTGTATATGCAAAAATCAAATACCAAATACTGTCTGAAAATAAAGTGGGGGCGTGCAACGCAATTTGTCGATTGTATGACCATAGAGAAAGAAACAAAGCAAGGCAAACAAAAAAATGATAACACATAAATTTCACCTAATGTTTTTTTTACCATAAACCAAATTCTGTAGGGACATCAAGTGCTTGGTACTTGCTAATGGACTCACAGTTAAATTACTTCATAATTAGTTGATGGCCTCACTCTACCGATAAGGTTAATTATGCTAATGGTACACACACGTTCGCGCTGTCTCCCGTTTTAGACTGACGTGATTATTATTAAATTGCAACGGAGAAAGGTTATGTACGTTAGCTTAGGATTCTAAATTCGGTACCCTGTGGAGACCTGAGCACAATGAGAACAATGGGATTCTAAAGATATTCGCTGGTAATATTTCAATAGATGAATACACTCTAAAAACTGTGTTTAGCGAGGAAACACTTTTCTTGCTATCAGTTTGTAAACATGTTTAAAAGCTAAATGCACGCATCCAATTCCTAAACATCAACGTTCAATGGCTAAACACAATCCATCCTTATGCTAAACATGTTTAGCATTTAAACATGTTTACAAACTGATAGCAAGAAAGTGTTTAGAAAAGTGTTTACTCGCTAAACACAGTTTTTGCAGTGTAGGTCTCCACATTGTTTCACGAATCATCTGGAATTTGTTTACTGTCGCAATCAGTTGAGCTCTATGGATGAATGGGTTAAGGTTATAGCCAGGGAATTAAATATAGGGTAAATAAGACAAATTTACAAAATAACCCTCGACGTTGAGAAAATTGTGTACACGAGAACAAAGAGGTGTCTCTCTACAATGATACACATTTGAGAATGGGTGTACCTGTTCGTTTTATTTAATAAATACACAAAATGACATATTATCGTTGACTATAATAGTTCACAATTTGTTTTACTTACAATGTAAACGTTTATTGATCTACATGGCATATACATGTAGAATAATTGTTCACTCTTATCCTCAATTTATTTCCTTTGACCTGTACTTCTAAATGTCAGAAACAAAAACATTTGAATTAACAAAAGAAACATTTAACATTTAGATTTCCGCAATAGAATGGGTCTGGGGTTTTTCTTAACTCATTGACAGAAATGATCTTATTAAAAAATATTAAGAAGCATTATTGTTGATTGGAATCAAACAGCACGCAGTGGTTGATGAAATTATTAGTCATGCACGCTTGCCTCAAGATGCCATCATTTGAAGGAAAACAAACAAATAACATTCCCAATTAATCAATCTGAATAAAAGCAGTCTGCTACATTATGATAGAAACTTACCCGAGCATATCCACAAGATAAGCAACGAGCGTACTACCATCGTGGCTACCCGTGTAGTCGCAGCTTTCCACCTTCCCTCAGAGGCCATCTTGCTTTCCTCTTTTTTCTCGTCAGAAACTGATGATAAAATTGTAGACCTGAATGAGATGCAAATGATATGATTCCCCTTTGCGCTTTCTCCCTCGCAGACACACGCACTCACGGTAGACACTCTCTCTCGTTGCTGCCGCGATGATATGCAGAGGAGGCGATCGATGATAATGATGAAAAAGATCACGTGGTGGAAATCAATTATTAGACATGCCAAGACGGTTGGTGTCGTGTCATTGACGGAGCACGGCGAAGCGCGGGGTGAGTCGGCGCTACATGCGCCACTGCCAAGCCTGCCGTTAGTGATCCACGGCCTCTCAGCTTGTAATCGATGAAACTGCGCTGCGCTAGGTTATACCGCCAGGAAACCCCTGCACCACTCACGGTCACACGCTGTACACTCGGTTGAGCGAAAATGAAACATTTTGGTCATTCATTAACCCTACTGAGCGACGGCATAGAGTATGTCGTAGTTTGGTGATTTGGTTCCGAACCAAATACTGACCGATACTGTATCACTAACCAACAATGTAACAAAAAACAGAGCGTGTAAGTTGACCTCGAGAACGTACGAAACTATTATAGTAGGGCTGCTAAGCGACCCAATTGTGCACTTTTTGATAAAAGCATGAAACTTGGCATATTGGGGTTGATATGATCCCATGAAAAGCATTATCTAATATCTGACCTCTACGAGAAACCGAACTTCCGTGCACATCGAATAGGAGCTTCAACGTGTGAGCAATTAGTTTTCGTAAAATACTTGACACTGTTCTTTTAACTGAAAAGTAGATAAAATGTTTAAATGAATATTATTGTTCATTCCAATTTACAAAATGTGAACGATATATAAAGTTTCCGAGAAACTGTTGAACTTGTTTGCTACAAGTTGAGCAACGTCATAAGTATAAGGCGGTCCCCGCATACAATATATGTACATTTCGACGTTCCCACATGTCAGCGCACCGATATGATATGCAGTACAGGGATTTTTGGAGCCGGGCTTTTTTTTTCCGCAATGAGCCTATCACGTCGCAACTTGCGTATAAAAAAATTATTATAGGGAATTATTGGCTAAAAAGATCACTCTCCTCAAACTTTCCTCTGTTACTGAAAAGTGTTGCTATGTACCTAACCATATCGCCCACCATTTGAAAATATAAAACATCCCCTTTCTGTTTGATAGGTTTTCTTATTTCAATCAATTCGGAAACACAGGGCCTTTTTCGATTAGAAAATTGGTAGAAATGCTGAAAAACACAATTCTCTATGGAAGTCAACACGATTTTCAGGGGGTCTGCTCACTATTAAATGAACAGCAAAGTATACCGTGTATGTAATACACGGCTGTGCCGCACGTCAAAATAAAGTATAGAAAATTCGTATTTCAGGAATATAAGAATGGTTTTGATTGATCTAGAGAAGAAAAAAGAATTCCCAATCCAATTGTTGAGCTTCTTTCATCTGAAGCATGACCCCAACACGTATATCACCCGAATCCTTTGTGTATCTTGTTTTCACCTCCACTGTTATACCCCCTATGTCTAAAATGGTTTGGTCCTATGAACTGTTGCTGTTGTGCAACCGCATCAGGTGTAACAATTGGCTAAATGTTAACAAAAGGCTAACATGTTGTTCGAAAACAAGTTTGTTCGAAAGGTGTTAAACTGAACTTGTGCGCTTAAAGGTAGGATACACCATTTGTAGACATCGAAACAATTCACTACCGAATTATTAGGAAATATCTTACTTTTTTGAAAGTCAATAATGATTGTAGGCATCCAGCAAAGTGATTGCCCTAGATATCCTGTAATAATTGTTCCGAAAATTGAATTTTATAAAAACAAATTTACGATAAAAAAAATCAGGATCGCCGTCCGACAGAACAACATAAGAACCACTGCCTGACGCCGATTGAAAACGAACGTCGTTTTTCTTGCTTTTCTCAGCATCCATGATTGTAAAACTTCGAACAGGTCAGGTAAACGATATTTATTATAAAGTGCAACCCCCCAAATCCACCCATTCATGATAATTCAAGCAATTACCAATGGTTTATCTTACCTTTAAAATGATAATTCGTGCAAGAAAAACTGCGTACAAGGTTTTGGGTTTTCATGACTGTGGTGTGAAAAGTGATTGGTAAGTTTGTGGTCTATTAGGTAGAAGAAGATATGTAGTTAGTTTTCGAAAATCAATGCATGGAGCATATGGACCCCTTCTTTATGTGTAGAAACCGTCGCACTGCCGATTTTAAGGTCATTTTGTAACACTTATAGAACAAACACTATACAAAAGCTTTAAATGCCCCGCTTTGGTGTATGGTTAAGGAAGGCATGTATGCACAAGTTGTACATAATTAATTAGGTATCGTGAATAGCGCCCTCTAGTGTCACATGGTGGTCATCCCCCTTTTTTCAACAGTGGTGCTTTTTTAGGGCAGCATTTAGCGGTCTCAGTGTTCACGCTGTGTGGCAGACTGCCAGTCAAATTTAAAGTCAAGAGTGGGCTCTTGAAATGACCGAGCCTCCACCGCCAGCAGCGATTTCATTGCTTCGCTTATAAAGCGTTTGATTTAGCGGGACTGTTGAATCTTAATGAAGGGGCCATGCTTCAATAGAATGGGGCCTCGGGAAAAGACATTACAGTATAAGGGTTCAGACGTGAAGAAATAATAACGGATGGGTTCTTATCAACTGCATAAATCTAGAGCGATGACCAACGATGACTCGAAACCGCCTGAATCAATATTAGCGACGCAAGGCAAACTGGTTGGGAGGCTTTTGTCCACTTTGAAGTTAATATTGGACTCGCCAAACTAGCTTGTGACATTAAAGGTAGGATACACCATTGGTAATTGCTTGAATTATCATTAATGGGTAGATTTATGGGGTTGTATTTCATAGTAAATATCGTTTAACTGACCTGTCCGAAGTTTTACATTCATGGATTTCGAGAAAAGCACGAAAAACAGCGTCTGTTTTCAACCGGCGTCGAGCAGTTATTCTTATGTTATCTTTGTTTTTTCGCAATCGCCGTCCGGCGATCGCGAATTTTTCTTTATAAAATTATATTTTTCGGAATAATTACTGGATATCTAGCGCAATCATTTTACTGGATGCCTAGAATCATTATTTACTTTCAAATGAGTAAGATATTTCTTAATAATTCGGTAGTAAATATTTTCGATATCTGCAAATGGTGTATCCTACCTTTAAAGATGGACTACAACGAAAACTCACACATTCAATTTATTATCGGACCTTGTTTATGTTGTGTTCAGGTAACACTTTATTGTTACGGTCATGTTTTTCTCTAAATAATTTTGTTGCAATTTGACCGAAAAAATTAGACCTCGATTCTTCGATTTTGAAATTTCCCGCCCTGTACTGGTTCCCGGCAAAGATCCACTGAAAACCACAATGAAATCCACGATATAGTACCAGCGGACTTGTAAACCAGCGAAAAGTGATGACGTACTACCCATGAAAACGCATTTACATGGTGGCCCTGAAGGGACTCCGCAGATCGCGAATATCGACGTCAAATTTGACGTCAATATTCACGACTTTCCCCAAAAGTCGCGAATATTGACGTCCAATTTGACGTCAATATTCGCGATCTGCGGAGTCCCTTCAGGGCCACCATATGTATGCGTTTTCATGGGTAGTACGTCACACACAAAGTATGAATTATTCATGAGTTAAGGGCTTTTGCTGAAACTGAGTTTATCTGGGTCGTAGAACGCTGATCAATTTTGTTGTTTTTTTGCATGAAGGAACAAGATTTATTGAATACTAATGATATATTAGTAATCATTATACATTTCTCGAACAAAAAACAGCAACACAGCCTTTATCATTATTCCGTTGTAGTCCATCTTTAAACAATAACAGGTATGTCGGAGATAGAGGGCCGAGTTTTGATATTTTTTTATGGGAAGTCTTGGGGCGCAGGGACGACGACAAAACGCAGCGATAAAATAAATACATGTCATGTATATGCATAAATTAACGTCAACGTTGGTTCACGTTTAGGGGAGTTATGGCGTCTAAAAAATCCTTCATAAAATTTTCATTTTTCAAAAGTCATGGACATGCTTCTGAGAAATATCTGTAGCCTTTTCCAAGTTGCTTCACGCCGCTACTCGGGTGCTTTTCTCGTCAAAATGTTCTTCAAAACCAAACGTTATTTAGGGAATAGAACCTTAAAGTATGCCATGTTGTCTTTGCGCTTCCGGACACCTCCGTGATGTTGACAAACTTTGTATTCCAGCCGCAAGCCTTGCAATGAGCTTGTGGGGCCTGGACGGGTGGGTGAAGCGAAGCCTGCCCCGCGTCTTAGGTCACTAGCTGCGGCGCCAGTCAAGCGATGGTTACAGCGCATGTTGCGCATAACAATGTACATGTACATTCGCGATTTTTTTTTCCGTACCACTAACGCGTCAATTTGCCCGTTTCATTCGAATGGGGCGACTTGAATGGAGACCAAAGCGCGCGCTTCAATACGAATCGATTTGGATACGGGCGGAACGTATGAAGACCAACGACGTTGACAGCCATAATTCACCCAAATTAATGGATACAGTCCCTAGTTAATTGTATACAGTCCCTAGTTTTTCGTATACACGACTTTTATACCTTTTTCTATTAACCCAAATTATTGGTTAATAATCTCATCTAGATAAGGTCTTATAGTAAAAGTTATAAAAGTCTCCATTCAAGTCGCCCCATTCCAATGAAACGGGCAAATTGACGCGTTAGTGGTACGGAAAGAAAAAGCGCGTACGGCTCGTGAGCGTGGAGAATGAATGAGATACATTTCAACGTTGGTGGCGCACTTTGCTGGGCCCCCTCCGCCCCCCCCCTGGTTTTGTGTATAGCATTGTTGTCTTCAGATTTGATTTACTTTAAGCATCTCACCGGACCATCGCTGTAGACAGCTCACCAAAGAAACCAAACGGCTCTTTTCAGAGCCAACCAGATTAAAAACAAACGGTTCTTTTCAGACCCAACCCATATTCACAAAAGAATTTGAGCCATGTGCAGTTTTGTAAAAAAAACCATGGAGGAATAAACTAGTTTATTCCTCCATGAGAAAACCAACTTCAACTACTTTCTTGTCTAAATATTCTTGGTCAATGGTAAACACGGATTTTGAAGTCATTCATGCACCAAGTACCTTAGCCTTGGTCAAGGCGTTCATCGTTACCCGTCCGTACGTACAGCGCACAGCGGTAATCGGAGCTCAAACTACGACCTCACGCGGCCACTATTATATGCAAACTAACTGAGGATACTCGAACGCCTTGGATCATTAGGTTTTGGGGGCGGTGCTCATTATGCTAATAGATTAAGCTGACCTTTATAGTCGTTTTCTTATTGGTCGATCGTTGCGTAGAAACTGCATAATTTGAGCTAGCGGTGAAAGGTCATAGCTAGCTGGCAAGTGTTTACGAACACCGCCATTGTTGACATATTTTATCGGAGAAAGTTGAGTGATTTTTACGAAGGCTTGTAGGAATTACACATGGAGATTTGAACTGTCTTAATTGCTTGATTGGTGAGGGTCGCAGTTATTTTCGCTCGTTTTGCTGGGTATTTTCTTGAATGTTGACATTGTTATGGTCAAAACTAGTTGTGTTTAGCTGCTTAGTTTTGAGTTTTCAACCGCGGTGACTGGAGAAGGCCGCGACTCTATTGAAACGTGTCGAACTCGGCCCTATATTATGTCGCACACATCTAATCCAGCTGATCTGAAAACCGTGGCTCGGTAAAACGCGGAACTCTGATAATTAAATGCCTTGCCGGCTGAATTTTGCCAAAACAATAATCTGAGGAGTTATTGGGGATATAAGACACTTGTCCCTGTTTAAATTACGATATTGCGATCACTTTGAAGGTTGGTTCTGCAGCCGTAAACATGCCCCCTCCCCACAGCGTTGGACCATGCTTGGACCACAATGTGGCGATACCGCACCGACCACCAGCATGCCTGGGTTAATGCCGATTATGCGGCGATAAGAAACTGACCGAACACGCTGAAAACTGACGCTGAGTACCTGGCCGTACGTGCGAGCTCCGAGCAAAATGGGGCTCAGGCTGCCTGAAAAATGACGGATTTCCCATAACCTGTCGGCAAATTCACAAAGACCACGAAGAAAGGATTCTAATGGCCTTTCGCTGCTCGGGTCTAAAATCTTCGAGGGATAATATTTGCGCCGCAAAATTCAAACAACACGACAGATCTTCGGACGAAAGACGACGCTGAATATCTGCCATTTTGTCTTAAATGTCATGCTGCATCAAATTTGATGACGTCGGGTTTCAACCGCGTTGTGATTGGACACTTCACATCTTAGCCCCGCCTATACTTATCTGTATTCGCATACGAGGTCATGCGCCACAAATGTGGCGCAAAATATAGGAAAAACATAAGATTTCAAAAACCCAATGATCCAAGGTGAAAAAGTAGCCTCAGTAGATTTGCATAAATAGTGGCCGTATGAGGTCGCTGTTCGCGCTGTATCTTTGCATGGGGCGCAAGCTATGCGGGGCGCGCGCACAGTGTATTTCTGGACGGATAACGACGGACGGATAACGACGAACTCGCCTTGACCAAGGCTACAAGTACCTCGGGTACGAGTTGACTCGGGTACGAGTTGACCCAAAGTCCATGCACTGGTTGATGTACCGCCGGAATCATTGTCAACAGTACGTGATGTAGTTGAGTAGATGCCGTTAAAAAATAGAATAGGACTATTTCAGAATTAATTTGTCTTAATCCTAGAACCACCTATCCCGTCCATGTCCCCATATAATGTGTGATTTGTACTAAACATGTTTTAAAAAGAGTTATGACCGTTGTTGACAATTTCTGTCGGGTCATAATTCATAGAGGGTTGTTATCATTGCAAAATGACTTTTAAAACCTCAAGCCAGCTTCTTCAAGTCCATAAGGGCAAAACAAAACTGTTCTGCTTCCAGTTCCGGGCCTGCAACTAGGTCACATGGAAATTGAAACTAGGGTAGGTACAATACATGTACATGTAACTTGTCACTAGCAGCACTGTAGGCAGTAAGGGAAAACAAATTTAAAGGGGGGGGGGGTGACATTTATACAGTACATTTTCCAGTACATTTTTTCAGTACGTTCTTATTTGTGCGTATTTTTTATTTCCTTGCCTTTTTTTTCCTGGAAAAAACAAAAACCTGCCTGCTTGTCTCACGGTATTCCTGAACCCCCTTACTGTCAATAAATATTTTTTTTTGATTTCGTCTTTTCCCTCCAATTGTATTTATTTACTTTCCTGTGATCACACAATGTCCAGAATAGTATAATAGTACGTGTTGAAAGAGGAAATATTACATTCTACGAGGCGAAGCAAGAATGCAACATTTATGAAGTATATTTGCATGACTGAGCACGACAAATATAATAAAAATATAGAGCAGGGGTCGGCTGGAGATACAATGTAGTCTTCCTCTACACATTTTAAGTTTTAGTCAGGGTTTCATAGTTTTAAAGTTAAATCAATGTAAAAGATACGGCATTCCTGGTGTACTTTAGAAACTTATAACTGTGTCTAATAAATTTTGGACAAATATGCTCCACTCTACTCTAATAGAGTGGAGTGAAGCATAATGTTCAAAATTTATAGATTTTGTTTTGTGTATAATCTTACCCATTAATTTATCTCCAGATTTCAATTCATCGGGCACTCTTTAACCCTCCTATGGTTTCACTTTTCAAAACCTTTCAAAATCTGCTTACTGGGCAAAATGGATATACAAAAGTATGAACCTTTCAAAACGCTCCAGAATTTGTTGCTACTGCACTACCACACCTTTCAATACCTTTTGAAAGGAATTGAAAGGTAGAAAAACAGAGCTATGGTATACCCTGTGATAAAGGTATGGGAAGTCTATCAGAAAACGGCCAAAACCTTGCGAAAGAAAATGAAAGGTGAAGGCTATTGCTCAACCAAATATCAGTACAGTTGCTATGCATACATGGTTTGACCTTTCAAAACCTTTTGAAATGTTTTGAAAGGTAGAATTACTCCCCAGCACATTATATAGAATATCTCTCACAGAAAACAGCTAAACAATTCAAAACATTTCAACTTTTATTTGGTATGGTATGCCCCTATGATAAAGGTATGGGAAGTCTATCAGAAAACGGCCAGACTTTCCAAAACCTCACACCAGTTTGTTCAGAGAGTTGTTTTACCTTTCAAAATCTTTCATAGGTTTCTTTTGTCAGACAGCTTTCTCACCTTTCACAACCCTTTAGTCCAGGAAACTTGAAAGGTTTTGAAAGGTCTGACAGCTCTATGGTAACTGCACGGTATATAAGAGGGATTATAGAAATATTCCCCCCCCCCCCCCCCCCCCCCCCCCAAATATTCTCAGATGCAGATACGGTGGAAAACTTTGTTCAACATCTGGCTTCCTTCCAGGAAACTCCAACAAACTCCAAAAACCTCATACCACGTATGCATCAACTGCAACAGGACACAGAGGTGGGGTTTGGACAAAAAGACCCGAACAACTGTCCTTGACAAACTTTCACAATGCCAGACGCTCACTGCAGGGAAGCTTCTGGAAGCAGCGAAGAAAAAAGAAGATCAGTGGCTGCTCTCACAGATCGAAGGGAAGGATCTTGTCACCACAGAAACATTGTATCACACAGTCTGCTTTCCATCCGACTCTCCTTAATACAAACTCAGCTGGAAATGGGCAAAATGTTTGTTAAAACAGAATTGTGTATTAAATATAAATCGGTACGAGTTGTTGTTCACCAACTTACATACTACATAGTTAAAGACATGGACAAATTTAAGTTTTACCGTCACGAATAAGCATGTATCAAAGACTAAAGCTAAAAAAAAAATTATAATTTTTCATACAATTTAGATTTAGATTTTTAACCCCCCCTCCCCCCCAAAAAAACCACAACCAAACTAGTCAGAGTAACTTGGACCCAAAAATCACCTTTTTCAACATTTGGACATGGTCGGGTGATATTAGGGTCCGAGCAAGCCCGGTTGGACTCGTTGTTCGAAATGTCTGCACATCGATCCCCCGTGACCTCCCACACTTTCCCCCAAAAATGTCACTTAAAACGGCCACTTACAAAAATGCTGCTAGTCCCCAGTAGGCACTAAGGATCAATGAAGACACTAACACTATCGGTGTGTTCTTACCTTTCCAAAAAGTGAGAAAATCGAGCCTCAAAATGTGGAGCAATGTTCGTCGATTCAAATGCACGTAGCCATTGTTGAGCAAACTCATGACGTCATTCTTGTTGACAACAACGTCGCGCGCACGCGCCACTCCGGTCGCATAGTTAGCGGCTGTTACCTGTTTCGTGCACTGTGCTGTATAGTGGATGGGTGGTTTAGCTATATCCACTACAGCACAGTGCATGAAACAGGTAACAGCCGCTGACTATGCGACCGGAGTGGCGCGTGCGCGCGACTTTGTTGTCAACAAGAATGACGTCATGAGTTTGCTCAACAATGGCTACGTGCATTTGAATCGACGAACATTGCTCCACATTTTGAGGCTCGATTTTCTCACTTTTTGGAAAGGTAAGAACACACCGATTGTGTTAGTGTCTTCATTGATCCTTAGTGGCCTACTGGGGACTAGCAGCATTTTTGTAAGTGGCCGTTTTAAGTGACATTTTTGGGGAAAAGTGTGGGAGGTCACGGGGGATCGATGTGCAGACTTTTCGAACAACGAGTCCAACCGGGCTTGCTCGGACCCTAATATCACCAGACCATGTCCAAATGTTGAAAAAGGTGATTTTTGGGTCCAAGTTACTCGGACTACAACCAAACAAACAATTATAACAAAATCACCAGAAAAAAAAAATGACACTCTATTAAAAAGTTCAACAATCAACAAAATGAAAATTTGTATTTGGACATTAAAACACACCCTAATTCCTCTTTAATCGAATTCTGTCTCTGTAGAGTCCCTTTTTAGCAAGCAACTGTAACAAGCAATCTTTTCCCATTGAAAATGTACACAGCTTTCCAATCCTGGTCAATAGAGGGCGCCCGTTATACACAGGTGATTAAAATGCAAATATTTAATTAACTGGTGAACTTGCGATTTGGGATCCCAGCTAACAGACTGCAGTGATTCCACTTAGATTCAAGAGGTGCGCCAAGAAAATCAATTTCTGAGCACATTTTGCAGCCATGCCCTGTGGTCTATTACTCTATGCCAGTAAAAACCGCCATTGTTATAAATCTTGGGCAAAATGTTTGGCAGTCGTCACACAGTAACGCTAGTCGAAATTTCACTCTGGCGCCCCCTGCTGTCCGTCTATAAGTTATTTATGTCTGTTGGGCACCCCCATTGACCTCTATAGAGGTCAGTGGGCACCCCTCGTGTCTGCCTCGAACAGCGCCCTCTGTGGTGTTTAGCCTCTCACGTTGAATGTCATAATGGAAGTACAGAATGTTCATTTACAGCGAACATAATTTGGGGCTTAATCAATCAGTTATTGTTAAATTAGCCTTATTGAACCTGAGTCTGGTTATGGACAAGCAAACTTTAGGGGAGCCTATATGGGTACAGCTAGAGTTCCTAGAAGAAGTTGTGCCTTTGGTAAAAAACTTGGCCATGTCAACAATAGATATTAAAATTAATTGACTCCAAAAATAAATGTAACATCCGCAAACAAGTTATAAATCGTGATAAACAAACTTTAATTGTTCATCATCAATCAATCAATATTATCTTACAATTATATTAATCTACAATGTTAAGCTTTAATTTGTTTTGAATAAAAGTTTACATGTAATTACAATTTGGTATCAAAGGAAACATAATATGCTGACATATTTACAAAACTGTACAAAGTTGTCGCGCAGTACGACTGCAAGAAAGTGGCTTTAGCTCATATTAAGCTTTGATTCTCAGAAAGCTGTGAAATCCAAAACTAAAATACGTTGTATGTACACAGTTATAGCAAGGGAAAAATCATGAAGCTATAAAAAGAAAGACTGAAACGGGGTTATATTAAATCACCGAAAACACGCACACCACCGACAACACATCTAAAACATATTCTATATTGACAAAGGATGTATAGAACGGCCTAGACCAAACTTGAGTTCTATATACCTCTTTTGTCAATCTCGAATATGTTTTAGATGTGGTGCCAGGGATCAAGTGTTGTCGGTGATTAGTTGACCGCCGAAATGCTGTGAACTACAAAATCTGCCAGATGTATTCAAAAGTCGAAGATGTTCCTAGTGTCTGCAGTAGTAACCGGTAGGTACGATTTTGACGGTCCTGGACGGCATAGAAGCTGGCCCCGTGAAGCGGAACCCAAACTTGGCCTGATTGAAGCTGACCCTTCGATGCTCGGCAAACCACCACTAATGGAGAAACAAATAAGAAAAAGGAACCATGAATAAATTATAATCTTTAGAAGTTCAGAGAATAAAGTTGGAGATCTAGAGAGAGAAGAAAACAATTAAACGGGTAAGAAAACAAACAACAAAGGCAAACAAGAAAAGTAGAAGACAAAATAGGGAAGTGAGACCATAGATTGTAATGTACTAATTCATTCTCTGTTTTGGAGGAGTTCGGCGGATTCAGGATGTCTCCATATTGGACAAACTGGGGGATTTGATGGATGCCTGGTATCCTGAATCTGTCAGAATCCAACATACTTTTGTCGGTGGTATTTTGATGAATTCAGGACACCAGCAATTTTTGCATGACAAACCTGGTGGATTTTGGCGGATTCAAGACACTTTATATTATATATAGATAGGGTTTGGGTTAACAAGATGCAAGAAAACACGCCAACTTACCGAAACAACTGAGGCCATGAGGTGAGCACGCTGAGCCAACTCTCGTAGCTGTGCCCGCCGTGGTCGACTGCCGTCTCTGTCGAGAGCCTCCCGAAGTATGGCCCTCTGCCACGGTGCAACAGACACCGAACGACGGGTGCCGAAGTCCTGGAGATGACAGACGCCAACCGGAGCCTGCAGAGCCTCCTTTGGGTCATGGTTCAGTAGCGGTGACGGCGAGGGGTAGCTAGCCGAGGGTGACGGGCTGTAGTCTATCTTAAGACCCGCTGATGGCAGGCGTTGGTCCGGCGACAAAGGGGGTGGGCTGGCCGGGGGATGGTGGCCGATATGAGGGGAAGATGACGGTTGGTCAGTGTCGATCTTGTTAATGCCTGAGAATAAAAGGAAACAAACAGAATGGCAATAAGATTTACTATAAAAGATAAAGCAGAGAAACCTTCAAGAACATTTAGAGTGCAATATCTTAGGTTGGCATTACGGAAATCAACGGTTTAAACAAGGAAATTGCAAGCAAAATGTTTGTTCTTTTAATAATGGGCACATTTGGAAGTGAAGCTTCAGGGTTAAATCACAAGGATTCAATCACAAGTACTTACCGAACTCAAAACGTATGTCAGCGTCCACCATCATCTCCTGGGCGAAAAGAGCGTGGGTGAAGTCGTCCCCTGTACTCGCTGCCTCGTCACCGGTGTCGTCCCGTCTCGGAGACTTGGTGCCGATGCCGTGACTGCCCAGATCACGCGGCGGCATCTCGGGGAAGTGCCCGCCGTACGAACACGGTCCGTCGTCCGGTCCACAGTCGGTAGACGAGGAAGACATTGACGACAATGACAACTCATCTTCGTAGGACTGGCGGCTAAACCAGACCAGCTCGGTGGGAATATTCAGGGCGGTGGCGATCTGGAAATCCATCTTTCGAAAAAGTTGGCAAAAGAACTCGAAAGGATGATGATAGGATATAATAAGCGCAAAGTTGGGGGATCTTATTCGCAGACCGAGTCTCAATTGAATGATGAAAGTGATAAGACCAGCTGGGGTTTTTATCCTGTGTTGCGGCTTTGGTTGTCCCTGTCAGTCATCCCTCCTTCATGTCCTCAGCCAACCCAAGCGCCATCCATAACCACACCACGTACCCCACCCCTCCCCTCTAATCCTGACAGCAGAGACGGCACCTCAAAGTTAACGAGTTGTCAAAGAGATTATGACGGATCACGGCCTACATTAGAGGCGCGGCAAGGTACTCTATACTGTACCACACCACTGGCGCGTTGAGGCGCCACACACGTTGCGGTTCACTAATTATCCCCTATTGACCAAAAACCCAGGACAATAGAAGCGACCAGCATTCACTATGAACCCTATAGCCAATAGAATTTCGTAACTGAGTTGATAGAAAAATGTAAACATGTACTGTAAAATAATGTCTCTGTTGTAAAAGAAGCCCTGAAATCTCCCAAAATGTTATGCTTTCAATTGTAGTGGTTGAAACGAAACAAGCCCACTGTTCCTAAGAAAAAACGAAAACCTGAACCCCCTCAAAACAAAACCGAGAAAAACCGGGTTGTTTACGGTTGCACTGTACTAATTCAAGCCCCACTGAAAAACAGTACAAAACCAACAAAATTCAGGGCCAAATAAAATGCTGGCCAAAATCACTAGGGTTTCTCCAACAAAAATGTAATTATTGTCTTGTTCACCTTTCATTTCTTTTCATTTTTAGGTGGGGGTAGCTAATTACAGTTTAAAATATTCACACCAAAACAAACTCGCCTCCCGAAAAGTGATACTTCCCAAACATGCATGCAGCCATTTTACAAATGGCACCCGCCCACATTCTCTGGCAAATTGGGCTCATTTTTAAGCGTAATTTTATCAAGTCTGCCCCTATAATTATGGAATCTCCAAAAACCAAGCAGTTGACTCTCGGCTTTATGAACCACAGAGCATCTACATCCACCCCTGCATCTACTCACCATTCCTAAAGCCCGCATTTCACCTAGGATTGGTTTTTTCCAATTGGCCCGATCTGGACCAGATTGTCGCCGATGAATCAATTTTTTTGATCGGCCCGATTGTCGTCAGGGGACCCTCGGACGACCAACACGACCACGGTTTTTGATCGGCTATTGTTTTTCAACATGTTTTAAAACAGTAGGCGATCACTTTTTCGGTAACCGAACCTCGGAGGCTAGGACTGAGGCGACCACGCCAGATCTTCCCCCGAAGGTATAGGTAGTGCTAGACAGTGCTCGACAGTGCTCGCAGGTTCCCGACTATTTTCGCAAAAATGTGACCGATCGACCAAAAAAAGAATCGGGTACTATTATATCGGGACCAAAACAATCCTTGGTGAAATGGCCGCTAACCAAGCCGCTACCAGACCATTGACTAGACACACTACTGGGCAATTTATCTTTCGACGTATCCAACCCCCCCCCCCCCCCCCCAAAAAAAAAGCCAATCATCTACATTCGCTCTACCCTTGGACCATACCGCAGTGGAACTGATGCCTGATTCTGCCAGATGTTCATCTTAAATCAACGGCTTTAAGACCCTGGGGTCAATTTCATAGAGTTGCTTATAAAGCACAAAATTGTGCTTAAGCATGAACCATAATTCCTTGGTAAATTAGGTTAGGAGCTAAAATTCCATGTTGTCGTTATTCCATGGAGGAATAAGAAGGGATTCCTCCATGGGTTATACCAAGCCAACAACAGCTAAATACCAATCACAAATAATATACATCACATGGAGCTGTGGCTGGTAAGCTGATTTTACTAAGCAAGAATGTTTTGTACTTTAGCAATTTTTATGCTTAAGCAGCTCTATAAAATTGGCCCCTGGATATTGAGCAGTTGTCTCAAATATCCCATTAAAAGTGTTTCATGTGTTCCAGTGTTCCATGTCAGCGTTACCTGCACGAGATAGCCAAGCCATACAATTTGTTGGTAATAGATGTCATCTTTGGTAACAATTTTCTTCAAAATGTCACCCCCCCCCCCCCCCCCCTCAAAAAAAAATGCATAGACAAAATAAAGATGATGTAAATCTGCTTTTATTTATTAAGTGTCTAAGCCTCGACCTCAAACACCTTAAAGGTAGGATATACCATTTGCAGATATCGAACAAATTTACTACCGAATTATTGAGAAATATCATCTGAAAGTAAATAATGATTTTAGGCATCCAGCAAAATGATTGCGCTAGATATCATTTTAATTATTCTGAAAAATATAATTTTATAAAGAAAAATTCACTATCGCCGGACAGCGATCGCGAAAAAAAACAAAAAAACATAAGAATAACAGCTCGACGCCGGTTAAAAACAAACTCTGTTTTTCGTGCTTTTCTCGGTATTCATGATTGTAAAACCTCGGACAGGTTAGTTAAACGATATTTACTATGAAATACAACCACCAAAATCCACCCGTCCATGATAACTCAAGCAATTACCAATGGTGTATCCTACCTTTTGGCTTGGGGAGTTGTGAGTATTCTTGGAAGTGGGGTTTTCAGGGGGGGGGGGTTATTATAAGCTAAAAGGTTCGGCTACTGTATCGGACCTTTCATCGTTACTGATTTATTCGATGGAAAAACAAGGATAGTGATACAGCAATGCGCGCTTCTGTTCCAAATTTCTAATTGTTCATGATGTCATGTATGTTCTGTGTACACAAATTAATCCAAAGTGTCAATACATTTGTAGCCCATCCACCGATAATCCCTAGAATCACTGATAGTGATGTCTGCTACTGTCTGCATGGCAGCTGTGCACAGGTCGTCGTTTTATTGCTTGTCTGAGTTTTAGTGTGTTAGAAGTGGCGACTCGAAACCCTTGATCTTGTTTAGGTCATTGACTTTACTAGCCGAATTAGCGAGTATCATTTACAGTGTTTGAGGTTCGTTCTGTGTAGAAAAGAAAGCAAAGGACTATATACATGGCAGTGATCTTAGAAATTGTACGCGCTCCATAATCGCATAGTACGCACACACATCTTTGTACAACACGCTCTATATGGCTAGATGGTGCCCCCAATCTGGTTCCAAGACTAAAATATTTTATTTCAATGTTGACGTCAGAGAGGTTGTCAGGTCAGATAACACGATTACCAGACTACTCTCTGCCCCCCCCCCCCCCCCCCACGTGTCTCTCCCTTATGTTGCAAAGAGTGAAGTTTCCACACCAACGTAGTTAAACAAAACAAATAAAGGTGGCTTTCACACGGAATACCTTGTGGCGCTCTAAAACACATTTGTAGAAAATAAAGTGGATATCCACCCTCATCTCACCTTAACATGTGCGTCTTCCGTATAATATGCAAAGGAAATTCAGGATATTCAGAATTTATTTCGGTCACCACAAATGATCCACTAATTAACACTGGTCAATCACCGCTAACATCCCATAGGATCTGCCGTTGATTTGACATGAGTGGTAGTACATGTATATATACACCGTTTGCTCTTTTTGTAATTTCCGAAAATGTATAGGTTAGGGGATTCATATATTAGTAAATATTGTGACCATGACTTCACTTTTACAGTTTTGTGTTCATGTAGATGGTAGAAAAACCAAGAACATTCTTGCTGTTTGTGCAATCTGGTTCCTTGACTTCCTTTAAACGAACCAGAGCCCCAAAAGACATCAGGGAATTATCAGGTTAGGAAACCAGACTAGTTGGCTAGCATTCATTCACGGATGTATAACGGTATTGTAAACAAAATGCGGACTAACTAAATTTACTATAAATTGGGGGCAATGTTTAAAAGTCGTCAGGTATTTTTTTACGATTGTCGGCCGGCAAGGCGTTGGAAAATTATAAATTCTACTTTTCTTGAAGTTGAAAGCCACAGCAGACCAGATGTTGTGATTTCACAGGATGCTTGAAACTGTTATTCACTTATAAGTAAAATAAGGCATATCATATTAATTCAGTAGTTTTGTTTTTTGAGGTTTGCAAATGGTATACTACAACAGGTTTGGTCACTGAAAGTCATTTTTACAGTACATGTACATGTAATTCTAAGTCTTTAAAGTCGTGGGGGTCAGAATTTTTTGTTGGCCATCCAGTCGGCACGCAATAATAGACAGACAGCTCTTGCGGATCGGCCCCCAAACGTGGCACCACAAAGAACTACAAAGCGGCCCGAAAGTCGAAACGAACCCGGCTCAAATTGTACGCAGACAAAAGCGTGGTAATAAGGACCGCTTGTGTCAATGCCATCCGTGCAAGAAAGCGACACCAGCTTTTACAAGTCTCAACTCTCAAGTACAACAAAAGCAATTAATCTGAACAATACATGATTGACGGATGTTTGTAAGCATTAGATCATGGAGCTGACAACTCCAATATGAGACAGCGGCCAAACCCCAGCTGCGTCTCCATCTTGGGCTTCGTTCATGTAGTTTCGCAATGGTGATAGAGCCGAACCTAAGCTGGGGTTTGGAAAACAGCAAGTGAGTGATTCATCTGGGCAATTTTCTTTTGCTGGCAAAGGAGACAAAAGTCCTTTTTTTTCATATGAACTTTTGGTGGGGCGAAGAAATATTCCCTATGTCACAATCGGCACCATTCAGGTGAATCGGAGAACATCGGTGGTCCGTCTCCCCCCTCCCCCACCCTGGTGATCCCCCATTAGAAATTTCGAATTACACACAAACAATACAGGGTGGTAAACAACCGCAACCTTATAATTCCTACCTCTATGTTCCAATATTTCAAGAGTAAAAAGTTGCACAAAGTGTGTACTTAAAGGTATGATACACCATTTGCATATATCAAAAATATTTATTACCGAATTATTAAGAAATATCTTACTCATTCGAAAGTAAATAATGATTCTAGGCATCTAGCAAAATAATTGCGCTAGATATCCTTTAATTATTCCGAGAAATTAAATTTTATAAAAAAATCGCAATCGCCGGACGGCGATCGCGAAAAAACCAAAGATAACACAAGAATAACTGCTCGACGCCGGTTGAAAAGTATCGCTGTTATTGTGCTTTTCTCGGCATCCATAATGATTGTAAAACTTCAGACAGGTCAGTTAAACGATATTTACAATAAGATACAACCCCCCAAATCTACCCATTCATTATAATTCAAGCAATTACCAATGGTGTATCCTACCTTTAAAGGGAATGTACATCACTTTATATTGCTGTAATTTTCAGAAATTATTGGGGTGATTGGGTTTTTTTGGGTGTTATTTTTTTGGGGGTAGTAGTATGTTACAGCAAATGTTGTTACAATGACTTATTTGACGTTTGGGTTCGTAGATGCTGTAAAAATTTGAAAAAACATTCATGTTCTTGTAGTCTGTTCTTGTAGTCAGGTATCCTGGCCTCACTTAAGATGAAACGGAAAAATTTCGAGACGTTGGAGAAAATGACTAGGTAAATTTGCATACAATCCAAATTGAACGGAGACACTGACATTTTAGGAGACCGCCAACATAGGGCAAGATAGCTCAGTTGGTAGAGTGCCGGTCCGGTATTCCGGAGGTCGCAGATTCAAGTCCTGCCTTGCCAATTTCTTCAATCACTTCAAAATTGATGCACAATTTCTTAGTCATTTTCCCTTGTGGTTTATTTGTGCATTATCTTTAATCAAAGTCAGTGTGTTTTTTATATATATTTTTAACAATTAATTATGTAAGTTGGGATAATGCAAGTGAACTTCGCAGTTCCGAGTCCTCATCCATCTCTGGTAGTCACTTCATGCTCACAAACTAGTTCCGTAAACCAATGTTTCAACTCAACCAACGTTTCCAACAACAATATGATGGATAATACCAGCTCCAAATCCCTAGCTGACCCGGTCACTATCATACCACTGAGAATCATGAAAAGGAACGTGGGGCCAATTTCATAAAACATGTGAGCACAAAAATTGGTTAGCACAAAAAAAAGGTCTTGCTCAGTAAAAACAGGTTATCGGCCCAAACTCCATGTGCTTTTCATTCAAAGCAAAAAAAACAGGCTGAATACCAGTCACAAACAATAAACATCAACTGAAATGTTGGTTTGTAACCTTGTGTTTTTTTCAAGAAAGAATTGTCATGCTAAGCACATTTGTGTGCTTACATGTTTTATGAAATTGGCCCCTGTAGGATGGCAAGTACTTGTTTGAGCGTCATATCATTATAATGTACACTGATTATACACTGATTACACTATTACGCGACTGCGACGCTGTAACTGCGGTATTTCGCCAAGCGGTCTCAACACAGAGAACTTCAAAGCCTCATTCACACTTGGATCTAATGACCCCGCAACCACAATGAGAAGACACGGACGGTCTATGACCAAGTGTTAATATCCCTGGTCTTCAGTATAACAAAAACGTCTCCAGTCTGAACAATACATGACGGGAGATTGCAAGAAGCGTCTTTTCAGGAAGCAGGAAGGGGCTTAAGACTGTTGATGATACAGCAATGAGCGCCCTTCCTTTGAAAAGCCATCTTATTGTTACATCTTACATTGATCCAAAGTGTCAATAATTGTGTAGCCCATCCACCGATAATCCCCATATCACTAATAACATGTAGCTGTTTAACAACCTCAGCGCTAAATACTGATATCTGATACTGCCTGGCTTGATGCACTGTTCGTAGTTGTATTGCTCGTCGAGTTTTAGCTATGTGGGTCAATGCGTTTAGTTTGTACAGTGTGAAGTAACTCATTTAAACATTAGAAACCCTTGATTTTGTTTAGGTTATTGACTTTACCAAGCAAGGGTAGGATACATCATTGCAGATATCGAAACATTTTACTACCGAATTATTGAGAAATATCTTACTTATTTGAAAGTAAATAATGATTATAGGCATCCAGCAAAATTAATGTTTACTCTCGAGGTGTCGGACTTATGAACCGAAATAAAAGTACATTTAATTGTTGGACTCGTGAGGCGTCGGACCAATGGGCTTTTATTTTGTTGGGAGATTAGATTTTGTCGGACTTGGGATGCGTTGGACCTCTGAGACGTTGGGCGAGCGGACCTCAGAAAGAGGACGCACTCCATAATCACATAATACATGTATACTATAATGCCATCAGCCATCATCCTCGGTCTAATAATTAGACAGCCGTTGAGTGACATGAGTGGTAGAATACACTAATTACTTTTGTGTGAAATTTCGAAAATTGATGGGTTTAGGGGATTCATTATAGTAAATATTGTGACGCTGATCTGTTTTAAAGTTGTTGTGTTCATAGATGCTGAGAAAAACCAAGAACATTTATGCTGTTTTTTGTAGACTGGTTCCTTGACTTTCTTCAAGCGAAACAGAGAAAGTATTTATAGACGTCAGTTAATTATCAGGTTAGGAAACCAGACTAGTTGGCTGGCACACATTCACAGATGTGTAAAAGTATTACAAATAAAACGTGGACTAACTAAATGTTATTAAATTGGGGGCAGTGTTTGGAAACAATAAGGTATGTCCAACGATTGTCGCCGGAAATCGTTGAAAATTGATACAAAATTTCACTTTTCTTGAAAACCACAGCACACCAGACTCTTTGAAATGTTATTCACCGTACAGTCAAGTAAGGTACTCCATGATAATTTAGTAGTTTCTTTTTTGTATGTTTGCAAAACAGTAAACTACCTTCAAAGGTATGGGATACATATTTGTCAGTTGTGCATCATTTAAAACAGCAACAGTTCTCAAAATCTAAAGAATGGTGCTTGACAACTAACCTGACAATATTTTAGCTCTTTGAATGCTGTAAATTCTGAGGAAATAATTTGCAAGTACTATTATTTGATCTTCAAAATGACAGCATGCCAGAAGGAATAATTTCACAGGGTGTTCAGAGTCATTAATATCTTAACATCAAGTAAGCTCCTGAATAATTATTTGGTTGGTCACTTTTTGGATGGTTTCAAAAAGTATACTATCCCTTTAGATTTGGTCGCTGGACGCTGGAAGGTTTTTTTACAGTACAAGTAATTCTAAAGTCGTGGGGGTCACAAATTAGAAGTCGGCCAGCCAGTCGGCACGCATCAATAGGCCGACAACGCTGGCAGATCGGCCCCCAAACGCCGCACCACAAAGAACTACTAAGCAGCCCAAAACGAACCGGACTCAAATTGTACGCAGACAAAAGCGTGGTAATAAGGACCGCTTGTGCCAATGCCCTCCGTGCAAGAAAGCGACACCAGCTTTTACAAGTCTTCAGTACAAAAAAGCAAATAATCTGAACAATACATGATTGACGGATGTTTGTAAGCATTAGATCATGGAACTGACAACTCCAATCTGAGACAGCGGCCAAACCCCAAATTTATGCAGTTTGGCAATGGTGATGGAGCCAGACCTATTGTGTGGTTTGGAAAACGGCCAGTGAGTGATGGGAAAACATGTTCTTTTAAAGAAAACAAATTTCCGTGGGTTGTTTTTTCATATTTATTTTTGGTGGGGCTAACAAATGTTCCCTTCCAGGTTAGTCAGTAAAACTGCGCCCCCTCCCCCCGACGAAATTTCGAAAAAACAAAATACAATGTAATTATGTTGACATTCAGTGCCCTTGAAAATTAGTGCACCCCTATGTACTGGCTGGTTCAGTCATCAGAGGGTCGTGGGCTCGAGTCCCACCCGAGTTACTTTCGATTCTTTCTGGCCCAAAAAAATGGTATTGAAATTACAAATCTGATTACAAATCTGATATTGAATTTGCATCACTCGACGCAAATTACATCTTATGAATTTAGTTGTACAGTGTACATTAGTTGTATTAAGTGACTTGGAAGGTTAGTAGAATTGGTACTTTGAGTCAAGTTTGAAAGTCTTTGATGTTCCCGTGGCCGTCTTGGCGGTGGTCAACAAAAGATCATGTGAAGGTGCAACTACTGAATGAAGTTGCCGTAGCGGCTCCAGTTGCGGTGCGACTGAGGAGAATATCACAGGACCCGGCAGGCCGCATCACACCGCGACCGCGGGTCGTTCTTCGCAAACCGCGTCACATCCAACAAGGAATTGGGTAACTGAGTGCATTGTGTTCCGTTACAAAAGGTAATTAGACCTGGAATGAGGCGTGTAAGGAGTGGCGATTATTCATTGCGTCACTTGCTACATTGAAATTTGGTTTAGAAATCCCTTCCTTTTAGGGCGGGCCTATATATTGATACATTTGCTGGAGGGATGTTGCAACCCCCCCCACCCCCCCCCCCCCCCCCCCCCCCCTCCAATCCACCCTAGCTCCCCGTTCAGCCATAAAGCACATGTAATACAATCATACAATCAACTTTTTGTGAATCCACTAAGATTTTGTTAATTATTTATTTCTTCTAAAATTATAATTGTTTGCTTGCAAGTGAGTGATTCATCTGGGCAATTTTCTTTTGCTGGCAAAGGAAACAAATTTCCTTTTTTTCCATGTGAACTTTTGGTGGGGCGAAGAAATATTCCCTATGTCACAATCAGCACCATTCAGGTGAGTCGGAGAACATCGGTGGTCCGTGTCTCTCCCCCCGGTGATCCCCCATTTGAAATTTCGAATTACACACAAACAATATAATTGCGCTAGATATCCTTTAATTATTCCGAAAAATATAATTTTATAAAGAAAAAACACAAATAACATAAGAATAACTGCTCGACACTGGTTGAAAACTAACGCTGTTTTCGTGCTTTTCTCGGCATCCATGATTGTAAAACTTTGGACAGGTCAGTTAAACGATATTTACAATAAGATACAACCCCCAAAATCTACCCATTCATGATAACAATTCAAGCAATTACGAAAGGTGTATCCAACCTTTAAAGGGAATGTATATCACTTTATATTGCTGTAATTTTCATAAATTGATGGTTGGGGGGGGGGGGGGGGGGGGTAGTATGTTACAGCAAATTTCGTTACACTGACTTATTTGACGTTTGGGTTCGTAGATGCTGTAGACATTATTTAATTGTCTGCCGGATTTGTGAGGCGTCGGACCTCTGAGACGTTGGACTTTGCACTTGTCAATTGATATCCCGGCCCCTGGGTACCCGGGGATGGCCGGGACTTTGCTGCTTTGTGGCCGGGGAGTTGACCCTTTGTTTCGCCCAAGTGTACCGGGCGTATGCCGGGACTTGTTTAGGGAGTTCACGCATGACAAAAAGCCGGGATTTGGGGCCGGGAGTTGGGCCGGGATTTGGCCGGGTTTAGCTAAAGAGATGGCCGTGACTTGCCGTGGCCTTTCATCCACTTGAAACAGAGGCCGGGGCAAGTAGGCCGGGGTTAATAATACGTGCAAAGTCAATTACTGAGCGGTATCCAGCATTAATAGCAACCACACATGCCTCCCTTTTTCATTCGTTATCGATGTTTCCGTCATTATTTGTTATAAACGATTACTGTTGTTGTGCTGAGATCCTGAGCTACCACGCCGTGATTCTATTCGGCCTCTAAAATCAATATGTGATATTTCCGACACAAATCAGAAGATATCTAAAAAAGTAACGCAAATTCCTAAAAACAAGACATCCGCGAGCTTCATTCATCTCGTACTCGTGCAAGCGGCAGCCTCGTAGTCCTGGGGTGAGCTGCCCGTAGGTTACCGTACCTGTAGGTATGCATGCAGCTAGCTCACGTCGCGGCGATTTGTCTATATTAAAGTGTACCGTACGCAAAAGTCACATCACAACTCAAAAAACACGCAAAGAAAACACAAATTTGTCTTCATTAAATTCACTTTATTTAATCAAACCAACATAATATCATCATTCAAATAAGCTTAGTCTATTGTAAAATCATGAAAAGATGAATTCTAAGTATATATTTTTTAAGATATTAGCACAAAAACAAGATCGAAATTTGTGTCTGGTCGGAATAGGAAGCCCTATTAATCGGAGTCCGTTTGGCATCGCTACTTCAAACTTGAGCCGGGCTTGCTGCTCTTTTCCCGGCTAGCGGGGGTCGGGACTTGGCCGAGTTTGGCGCTCATTGCCCGGCTAGCGGGGGTCGGGACTTGGCCGAGTTTGGCGCTCATTGCCCGGCTAGCGGGGGTCGGGACTTGGCCGGGACATGGCCGGAGTTTGGCGCTCATTGCCCGGCTAGCGGCGGTCGGGACTTGGCCGGGGTTTGGCACACAAATATTGCCCCGCTTGTCTGGGACTTGGCCGGGACATGGCCGGGGGGTTTAACATTTCAAAAATGCACCTCATGTGCAAGTCCCGGCCATCCCGGGTACCCATTATCACATAAAACATGTATAATTAATAGGCCATCAGCCTCGTTAAAAAAACTGACAGCCGTTTTTTGTAGACTGGTTCCTTGACTTTCTTCAAACGAAACAGAGCAAGTATATATAGACGTCAGGTAATTATCAGGTTAGGAAACCAGACTAGTTAGCTGGCACCCATTCACGGATGTGTAACAGTATTACAAATAAAACGTGGACTAACTAAATTTAATCAATTGGGGGCAGTGTTTGGAAACAATAAGGTATTTCCAACGATTGTCGTCGGCAATCGTTGAAAATTGATACAAAATTCCACTTTTCTTGAAAACCACAGCACACCAGAGGCTTTGAAATGTTATTCACCGTACAGTCAAGTAAGGTATTCTATAATGATTCAGTAGTTTTTGTTGTTACTATTTTGTCAGTTGTGCATCATTTAAAACAGCAAAAGTTCTTAAAATCTAAAGAATGGTGCTTGACAACTAACCTGACAATATTTTATCTCTTTGAATGCTGTAAATTCTGTGGGAATAATTTGCAAGTATTTTGATTTTGAACCAACTCTATGAACATTTCCAAAAGTGCGTCTCTGATATGCATTTTTGGACTTCTTTTATTATAATTGTTTTCTTCAAAATGACAGCATGCCAGAAGGAATAATTTCACAGGGTGTTTAGAGTCATTAATATCTTAACATCAAGTGAGCTTTTGAATAATTATTTGGTTGGTTACTTTTTGGATAGTTGCAAAAGGTACACTATATCCCTTTAGATTTGGTCACTGAAAGGTTTGTTTACAGTACAAGTAATTATAAAAGTCGTGGGGGTCACAAATTAGAAGTCGGCCAGGCAGTCGGCACGCATCAATAGGCCGACAGCGCTTGCGGATCGGCCCCCAAACGCCGCACCACAAAGAACTACTAAGCAGCCCAAACCGAGCCCGACTCAAATTGTATGCAGACAAAAGCGTGGTAATAAGGACCGTTTGTGTCAATGCCCTCCGTGCAAGAAAGCGACACCAGCTTTTACAAGTCTTTAGTACAAACAAAGCAATTAATCTGAACAATACATGATTGACGGATGTTTGTTAGCACTAGATCATGGAGCTGACAACTCCAATCTGAGACAGCGGCTAAACCCCAGCTTCGTCTCCGTCTTGGGCTTCGTTCATGTAGTTTGACAATGGTGATAGAGCTGGACCTAAGCTGTAGTTTGGAAAACGGCCAGTGAGTGATGGGCAAAACGACGTTCTTTTAAAGAAAACAAATTTACTTTACTTGGGTTGTTTTTTCATATGAATTTTCGAAATTTCGAATTGCACACAAACAAAATATATATGTTGCCATTTAGTGCCCCTTGAAAATTGGTGCACCCCCCATGTGGCTGACAAATTAACCCTAGTTACGCCACTGGGGAACATTCCAACTAACGTTTAGATGGGACCACACTGGATTGACTGGAAATATTAGGCATGTGCGTTCTAAGACCAAGTCTCCCTCCCAATGTTATGCTTCTTGAAATAATTATATCTATAAGACTGAGCCCATGCAATGTAATGCAATGATTGAAAATACATATTTTGTGTCCCAGAAAAAGAATTTACTTTTTCGATTTAACGCCGACCGTCCGATGAGACGAAATTTACGAATTTAGGACGAATCAGAATGCTACAAACTTAAAATATATGCACCTTAATTGAAATTGTAACATTTCAAAATTGAAATAGAGCTCGGCGATGTCCGCTGACGAAATTAAAGTGTCATTACAGTGAATGTGTGTGACATGTGTTAAAATGACAGGAAAAACCTGTACTAAATCTTGGGATGAGCAACCATTCATTTTCCAACGGTTCAACAAGGGCTTGATTCCATCTACCAATTTGTTTTTCAAATAGTCACTTCTATCACTAGTACATATACCGATTGGTGATATTGTGCCGTGCATTTGATGGTACAAGCAGGAAATTTGGCACACAGTCGGAGTATGTCATGAGAAAGATAGGACCATCTCAGATTTGTCCTTAAAAAAAAATAGGTATAGAATAACAAAGAATTTTCAAGATTTTCAAAATGACTGTCATTGCTTGTTATTCTACCGATATTTATTCAAAGGGAAAATATGCGATGGCCCTATTCCAAAATATATTTCTCATGACATATTCTGACCATGTTCCGACTGTGTAGGCACCATATCAATTCGCCAAATACTGCCCCATTGTGCAGTGTACATGTATATAGGGTCCTGGGGGCGCGCTTCTATACCAATATACCCAGCACGATATGTGGCAAATACTGCCCCATTGTGCAGTGTACATGTATATAGGGACCTGGGGGCGCGCTTCTATACCAATATACCCAGCACAATATGTGGCAGAGGGGTACCCCCCCACCCACCCCCTCCTATTCCTATACCTTATACACACTCAACACTATTGTAACCTAACCCATCCCCCTTGAAACCTAAAAGGAATTCCTGAGATTCCGGGAACACAATGGTGAACACAAAAGAGGGGGGGGGGGTTTCTCTGCCACATATCGTGCTTTATATGTACATGTATACCAAGTTGACATGGCCTGTACTACCGTGGATGGGGCAATCATTGCGTTGACGTTGTTCTAATATGTCAACACATTTTGTAGCTAATGCATCGGTAATCCCATATCACTGCTACCTGTTATTACTGTCTGACAAGTCTGACACAGCGTGAAGTGGCGACTCATTTCTGTAGGTTGAAATAAAACAAACAGATTTTACATTAAGAGGTGGATGTGGTTTTTTTTCCGAAAATGGTCTAAAGAACAATTTGCTTCAAAAATTCCTTTTTCCAACCAACACTATACATATACTTGATAATCTTAAAATATACCACTACATGTATAGGGGAAGTCATGTATAGAGAATAGACAATTTGCCCTCTTTTTAATTTGTATTGAAATGTGCGGCGGTATGCGCAAGCGTCGTGTTTTGCAAAAACTTTGGGTAAGGAGCGACGTTGCAGCTCAGATCGCCTTCAAATTATGTGGCATTTGAGGTCATTCCTTAACCAAATTAATACAAAACACGATACGTGCGCCTGTAAAAAGAGAGCACATCGTCTATAGGTAGAATAAATTTGTTGCACTAAAGGCATTTGTTTTCATCTCAAGATTTCAATCGGAAAATTAAGGTAGTAATACCCCACTCTTCGTGTCCTGACCATTATATCATTCCACAGATTTGTGTAGTGACACACAAAACATTTGTATTGCCTTTCCAGCAGTTGTCGACGGCATCAAATACTGAAATAAGAAGAACCGACTGTACAAAAGCTGCTTAATGCATATCTTGAACGGAGGCCGCTCGATAATCCGACGGTTCGTTTGTCCAAAGGTTCGTTAGTCCAAAGGTTCGACAGTACGAAAGTTCGATAGTCCGAAGTACAGTGTTATGGCACTGTCATGCTTTCCAGTGCAGTCGTCTTACCGTAAAATACGGTAACTTTGGCCCGGCACCGTAACTTTGGCCAACACATGCCAATATTTTGTTGATGGTCTTACTTGTATTTTAGGACATAATGTTTTTCTAATGGTCAAGAAAGAGTTAAAAAATACCATCGAACTGATTTTCTGTAATATCTTATACATTAGATCTCCAAACGATCTGACCAAGGTTGCCAAAGTCTCCCAGTTTTACGGTACCACTCGACCACCGAGCTAGCAGGGACGGCTGGCTGGTTCAGTCGGCAGAGGGTCGTGGGCTCGAGTCCCACCCGAGTTACTTTCGATTCTTTCTGGCCCCAAAAACTGGTATTGAAATTACAAATCTGATTACAAGTCTGATATTAAATTTACATCTCTCGACGCAAATTACATCTTATGAAATTAGCTGTACAGTGTACATTAGTTGTATTAAGTGACTTGGAAGGATAGAATTGGTACTTTAGTCAAGTTTAAAAGTCTTTGATGTTCCCGTGGCCGTCTGGGCGGCGGTCAACAAAAGATCATGTGAAGGCGCAACTACTGAGTGAAGTTGCCGTAGCGGCTCCTTCGCGGTGCGACTGAGGAAAATATCGCAGGACCCGGCAGGCCGCATCACGGCGACCGCGGGTCGTTCTTTGCAAACCGCGTTGCACACAACAAGGAATTGGGTAACTGAGTGCATTGTGTTCCGTTACAAAAGGTAATTAGACCTGGAATGAGGCCGTGTAAGGAGTGACGATTATTCATTGCGTCACTTACTACATTGAAATTTGGTTTAGAAATCCCTTCCTTTTAGGGCGGGCCTATATATCGATACATTTGCTGGAGGGATGTTGCAACACCCCCCCCCCCCCCCCCCCCCCCCCCCCAATCCACCCTAGCTCCCCGTTCAGCCATAAAGCACATGTAATACAATCATACAATCAACTTTTTGTGAATCCACTAAGATTTTGTTATTTATTTATTTCTTCTAAAATTTTAATTGTTTGCTTGCAAGTGAGTGATTCATCTGGGCAATTTTCTTTTGCTGGCAAAGAAGACAAAGGTCCCTTTTTCATATGAACTTTTGGTGGGGCGAAGAAATATTCCCTATGTCACAATCAGCACCATTCAGGTGAGTCGGAGAACATCGGTGGTCCGTGTCCCCCCCCCCCCCCCCGCCCTTCTCCACCCCGGTGAGCCCCCATTTGAAATTTCGAATTACACACAAACATCATAATTGCGCTATATATCCTTTAATTATTCCGAAAAATATAATTTTATAAAGAAAAAACACAAATAACATAAGAATAACTGCTCGACACTGGTTGAAAACAAACGCTGTTTTCGTGCTTTTCTCGGCATCCATGATTGTAAAACTTTGGACAGGTCAGTTAAACGATATTTACAATAAGATACAACCCCCCAAATCTACCCATTCATGATAATAATTCAAGCAATTACGAATGGTGTATCCAACCTTTAAAGGGAATGTATATCACTTTATTATTGCTGTCATTTTCAGATATTGATGGTTAAGGGGGGGGGGGGGGGGTAGTATGTTACAGCAAATGTCGTTACACTGACTTATTTGACGTTTGGGTTCGTAGATGCTGTAGACATTATTTAATTGTCTGATTTGTGAGGCGTCGGACCCCTGAGACGTTGGACTTATGCACTTGTCAATTGATATCCCGGCCTCTGGGTACCCGGGGATGGCCGGGACTTTGCTGCCTTGTGGCCGGGGAGTTGACCCTTTTTTTGCCCGTGTGTACCGGGCGTATATGCCGGGACTTGTTGAGGGAGTTCACGCATGACAAAAAGCAGGGATTTTGGGCCGGGAGTTGGGCCGGGATTTAGCCGGGTTTAGCTAAAGAGATGGCCGTGACTTGCCGTGGCCTTTCATCCACTGGAAACAGGGGCCGGGGCGCGATTTTTTTTTTCAAACAGGTTTGCACAATTCATGAATTATTCAGTAGTTTGGATGAGAAGTTATGTTTATTCATCGGAATAAAACATGACGTCACAGCATTGTTGTTATTAGTTAACTAGTTACAATAAATCACTTTAAAGAACAGCTGTTGTCGAGCTGCTATACGTAGTGTAGTGGATAGTGGGATTGGCTATGGATCAAAGATCCCGGGTTCGAATCCTGCTGTAGTAGGTCACCTCGTTTTTCCTAGTCAAATTGATATCTTTAGAGTATTTTTAATTTAAGGGGAAAAGGAGACCTAGAACCTAAGTGTTGTACAGCGATCAACGCAACTACTGAATAATTCATGAAATTGTGCAAACCTGTTTGGGAAAAAAAAATTCGCGGCCGGGGGCAAGTAGGCCGGGGTAAATAATACATGCAAAGTTAATTACTGAGCGGTATTCAGCATACATAGCAACCACACAAGCCTCCCTTTTTCATTCGTTATCGATGTTTCCGTCATTATTTGTTATAAACGATTACTGTTGTCGTGCTGCGCTGAGATCATGAGCTACCACGCCGTGATTCTATTCGGCCTCTAAAATCAATATGTGATATTTCCGACACAAATCAGAAGATATCTAAAAAAGTAACGCAAATTCCTAAAAACAAGACATCCGCGAGCTTCATTCATCCCGTACTCGTGCAAGCGGCAGCCTCGTAGTCCTGGGGTGAGCTGCCCGTAGGTTCCCGTACCTGTAGGTATGCATGCAGCTAGCTCACGTCGCGTCATCGACATCATATTGGCGACTTGTCTATATTAAAGTGTACCGTACGCAAAAGTCACATCACAACTAAAAAACACGCAAAGAAAACACAAATTTGTCTTCATTAAATTCACTTTATTTAATCAAACCAACATAATATCATCATTCAAATAAGCTTAGTCTACGGACAAATCATGAAAAGAGGAATTCTAAGTATATATATTTTGAGATATTAGCACAAAAACAAGATCGAAATTTGTGTCTGGTCGGAATAGGAAGCCCTATTAATCGGGGTACGTTTGGCATCGCTACTTCAGGGTTTTTCAAGCTTGAGCCGGGCTTGCTGCTCTTTGCCCGGCTAGCGGGGGTCGGGACTTGGCCGGAGTTTGGCGCTCATTACCCGGCTAGCGGGGGTCGGGGTTTGGCACACAAATATTGCCCCGCTTGTCTGGGACTTGGCCGGGATATGGCCGGGGGGTTTAACATTTCAAAAATGCACCTCATGTGCAAGTCCCGGCCATCCCGGGTACCCATTATCACATAAAACATGTATAATTAATAGGCCATCAGCCTCGTTAAAAAAACTGACAGCCGTTTTTTGTAGACTGGTTCCTTGACTTTCTTCAAACAAAACAGAGCAAGTATTTATAGACGTCAGGTAACTATCAGGTTAGGAAACCAGACTAGTTGGCTGGCACATATTCACGGATGTGTAACAGTATTACAAATAAAACGTGGACTAACTAAATGTAATCAATTGGGGGCAGTGTTTGGAAACAATAAGGTATGTCCAACGATTGTCGCCGGCAATCGTTGAAAATTGATATAAAATGCCACTTTTCTTGAAAACCACAGTACACCAGACTCTATGAAATGTTATTCACCGTACAGTCAAATAAGGTACTCCATAATAATTCAGTAATTTCTTTTTTGTATGTTTGCAAAACAGTAAACTACCTTTAAAGGTATGGGATACATATTTTTTAGTTGTGCATCATTTAAAACAGCAAAAGTTCTTAAAATCTAAAGAATGGTGCTTGACAACTAACCTGACAATATTTTAGCTCTTTGAATGCTGTAAATTCTGAGGAAATAATTTGCAAGAATTTTAATTTTGAACCAAATACTATGGAATTTCCAAAAGTGCGTCTCTGAGGTCATTTTTGGACTTCTTTTATTATAATTGTTTTTTTCTTCAAAATGACAGCATGCCAGAAGGAATAATTTCACAGGGTGTTCAGAGTCATTAATATCTTAACATCAAGTAAGCTTCTGAATAATTATTTGGTTGGTAACTTTTTGGATGGTTGCAAAAAGTATACTATATCCCTTTAGATTTGGTCACTGAAAGTTTTTTTGTTACAGTACAAGTAATTCTAAAGTCGTGGGGGTCACAAATTAGAGGTCGGTCAGCCAGTCGGCACGCATCAATAGGCCGACAGCGCTTGCAGATCGGCCCCCAAACGCCGCACCACAAAGAACTACTAAGCAGCCCAAAACGAACCGGACTCAAATTGTACGCAGACAAAAGCGTGGTAATAAGTAACGTTTGTGTCAATGCTCTCCATGCAAGAAAGCAACACCAGCTTTTACAAGTCTTCAGTACAAAAAACAGCAATTAATCTGAACAATACATGATTGACGGATGTTTGTGAGCATTAGATCATGGAGCTGACAACTCCAATCCGAGATAGCGGCCAAATCCAAAATTTATGCAGTTTGGCAATGGTGATAGTGCCGGACCTAAGCTGTGGTTTGGAAAACGGCCAGTGAGTGATGGGAAAACATGTTCTTTTAAAGAAAACAAATTTGCTTGGGTTGTTTTTTCATATTAATTTTTGGTGGGGCTAACAAATGTTCCCTTCCAGGTTAGTCAGTAAAACTGCGCCCCCTCCCCCGACGAAATTTCGAAAAAACAAAATACAATGTATTTATGTTGACATTCAGTGCCCTTGAAAATTAGTGCACCCCTATGTAGCTGACAAATTAACCCTATAGTTACGCCACTGGGGAACATTCCAACTAACGTTTAGATGGGACCACACTGGATTGACTGGAAATATTGGGCATGTGCGTTCAAAGACCAAGTTTCCCTTCCAATGTTTTGCTTTTTAAAATAATTATACCTAAAAGCCCATGCAATGCAATGCAATGATTGAAAATACATATTTTGTGTCCCAGAAAAAGAATTTACTTTTTCGATTTAACGCCGACCGTCCGATGAGACGAATTTCACGAATTTAGGACGAATCAGAATGCCACAAACTTGAAATATATGCACCTTAGTTGAAATTGTAACATTTCAAAATGGAAATAGAGCTCGGCGATCGCAAAAAAACACAAATAACATAAGAATAACTGCTCGACCCCGGTTGAAAACAAACGCTGTTTTTCGTGCTTTTCTTGGCATCCATGATTGTAAAACTTCGGAAAAGTCAGTTAAACGATATTTACTATGAAATACAACCCCCCAAATCTACCCATTCATGATAATTCAAGCAATTATTACCAATGGTGTATACTACCTTTAATTGAAATTGTAACATTTCAAAATTGAAATAGAGCTCGGCGATGTCCGCTGACGAAATTGAAGTGTCATTACGGTGAATGTGTGTGACATGTGTTAAAATGACAGGGAAAACCTGTACTAAATCTTGGGATGAGCAACCATTTATTTTCCAACGGTTCAACAAGGGATCGATTCCATCTACCAATTTGTTTTTTCAAATAGTCACTTCTATCACTAGTACATATACCGATTGGTGATATTATGCCGTGAATTTGATGGTACATGTACAAGCATGAAATCTGGCACACAGTCGGAGTATGTCATGAGAAAGATAGGACCATCGCAGATTGGTCCCTTGAAAAACAAATGGGTATAAAATAATAAGCAGTTTTCAAAAAATTCAAAATGGCTGTCACTGCTTGTTATTCTACCGATGTTTTGTCACCGACACCACGAACTGACACCCTCTGCGTCACATGTGTACAACAAAATTCAACAAAATTAAAAAAAAAAAATTATTGCCGAATTTATCATTTTGTGTCATGAAGTATAACATGGCGAAGTTGTTTTTTTCTGGAATTATCTTAATTTTCTTATTTTTATTGGCGAGTTTTGCAGAAATTAGTCAATTCTGGCGTTTTTCGTTTCAACGAAGTGTGTCAGTTCGTGAAAACGAAATTGCGAGGGCGCGCATTGAAAAGGTTTCACGAACTATCACTGTACATCGTACCCAGAGCAATGTTGTATTACGCCGTGTATACGTAAGTATGTCACGTTTGTCTACGACATAAATAAAACTCGATGTTGTAAGAATATTAGCACCCGGTGGTGTGCGCGCACTGCCCGAAAACGCGTCAATTTTCGTTTTCACGAACTGACACTCACATTGCACTGTAGTGCGCGCACTCTCCGAAAACGCGACATTCGTTTTTACGAACTGACAACCGTCTTAATTATTTAATTATTAATTAACTAACCATATTTTCACAATATACAAATTGTGTTTCAGTAGTTAACGAATTGTTACGTTTAATGATACCAAAACTCCTCAAGTAGACGGATTTGTTGACTGAGTAAACTCGTGTCAAACATTGAAAAGCGTTTTTCTCCGAATTGTACATGTATTTCTGCAACGGCGACCACTGGGTGTCAGTTCGTGGTGTCGGTGAAGGGCTAATCTACGATGGCCCAATTTCAAAATATATTTTTCAGGACATATTCTGACCATGTTCTGACTGTTTGCTAAATTGTATCAAAGGCATATTATATCAATTCCCCCAAATACTGCTGTGCCACTATGTAATGTACATGTACATGTATATACGGACCTGGGTGCGCGCTTCTATACCAAAGCCGCTTTGTTTACATGGTCTGTACTAGCGTGGATACATGTACATGTACTATGCAATCATTGCGTTGACGTTGATCCAATGTGTCAACATATTTTGTAGCCAATCCAGCGGTAATCCCATATCACTGCTACCTGTTATTACTGTCTGACAAGTTGTGCATTGATCAAGTTTGAATGCCACTTGTAATGCCACCCGGCTGACACAGCGTGAAGTGGCGACTCATTTCTATATTCAAACACATTCCGGAAGATAATTACTTTAGAAGGCTATCGTAAGAATCGTAGGTTGAAATAAAACAAACAGATTTTACCTTAAGAGGTGGATGTTTTTTCTTTGAAAATGGCCCAAAGAACAATTTGCTTCAAAAATTCCTTATTCCAACCAACACTATACATATACTTGATAATCTTATTAAAATATACCACTACATGTATAGAGAATAGACAATTTGCCCTCTTTTTAATCTGTATTGAAATGTGCGGTGGTATGCGCAAGCGTCGTGTTTTGCAAAAACTTTGTTAAGGAGCGACGTCGCAGCTCAGATCGCGTTCAAATTATGTGGCATTTGAGGTCATTCCTTAACCAAATTAATACAAAACACGATACATGCGCCTGTAAAAAGAGAGCACATCGTCTATAGGTAGAATACATTTGTTGCACTAAAGGCATTTGTTTTCATCTCAAGACTTCAATCGGAGAATTAAGGCAGTAATACCCCACCCTTCGTGTCCTGACCATTAGAACATTCCCCAGATTTTTGTAGTGACAAACAAAACATTTGTATTGCCTTTCCAGCAGTTGTCGACGGCATCAAATACTGAAATAAGAAGAACCGACTGTACAAAATCCGAAGGTTCGTTTGTCCGAAGGCTCGTTAGTGCAAAGGTTCGACAGTACGAAAGTTCGATAGTCCGAAGTACAGTGTCATGCCGTGTCATGGCACTGTCATGCTTTCTAGTGCAGTCGTCTTACCGTAAAATACGGAAACCTTGGCCCGGCATGGTAACTTTGGCTAATACATGCCAATATTTTGTTGATGGTCTTACTTGTATTTTAGGACATAATGTTTTTCTAATGGTCAAGAAAGAGTTAAAAAATACCATCGAACTGATTTTCTGTAATATCTTATACATTAGATCTCCAAACGATCTGACCAAGGTTGCCAAAGTCTCCCAGTTTTACGGTACCACTCGACCACCAACCTAGCAGGGGTCGGCTGGCTGGTTCAGTCGGCAGAGGGCCGTGGGCCCGAGTCCCACCCGAGTTAGTGATACTGTAACGCCCGTGCCGGTTGGGCGGTAGAGGGCGCTGGAGCGATTCCACGGTGGTGGGATCGCCCCGGAAACCCGCCTTGGATTGCGCAAGCGCCGAACTGGTTCTGACCAGTTCTGGGGGCCGCGTGATTGTGTGAGCCTGAAGTCCATGTTTGGTAGGCGAGAGTCCACAATAAACGGCAGAGAACCACAGGAAATAGAGGAACACTTGTGTCAGGAGTCCTTCTTGTGTGTGTAGTCGACCCCAGAGAAATCTTCGTTACATTGGTGGCAGCGGTCGGCATACAGAAGGACGGGAAAAGACCAGGTGAAGTGTTCAGGTTTTCAGGAAACCACGATAACACGGCAGCCAACTCGCCCCACGGCGAGAGGGCAGGCCGGGGCGTGGGCCCGGGGAGCGGGGACCAGTCCGGGAGGCTTTCAGGCACTCCGTGCATGACGCCAGGGGAACTCTAGGGAGGTTATGGGGACTTGGGAGTCTGGGGTTTCCTGGGGGAGGAGTTGGAGAAGGATAGCGGGGAATTTCGGGACATGCGCCAATGGCTGGGGGCTTCAGTGCGTCCACTCCGATTTGGAGAGAGGGCGCCCTTCTCCATATTTGTCCGGGTCCGCTACCAGGTCTGTCGGGGGGCCGCCCCATGCTGTAGACGGCGGCGCAGCAGACGGATGGTTCCTCGCGGAACAATCCAAAGCTGTGCCCGTGGATGCAGTGGGGGGCGGGGCCTCGTCGAGACATTCTCTGGATCTTCTGCAGGAATGAAACCGAGTCGGGGGGGCCCGGCCCATGCTGTAGACGGCGGCGCGGCAGACGGCTCGCAACACTCGGAGCGAGCCCGAGCCGTGCCCGTCGGCGCAGCGGGGGCGGGGCCTCGCCGGGACGCCCACGCTCTCTAAGCCAGTCGCAAGAATCAGTCGCAGTCGCAAGAATCAGTCGCAGTCGCAAGAATCAGTCGCAGTCGCAAGAGGCAGTCACAGTCGCGGCCACAGGAGCCAGTCGCAGTCGGAGGAGCCAGTCGCAGTTGCAGGAGCCAAGCGCAGTCGCAGTCGCAGTCGCAAGAGCCAGTCGCAGTCGCAGGCACCAGATACAGGAGCCAGTCGCAGTCGCAGGAGCCAGTCGCTGTCGCGGGAGCCAGCCGCAGATGCAGTCGCAGGAACCACAGTCGCAGTCGCAAGAGCCAGCCGCAGTCGAAGGCACCAGTCGCAGTCAGAGGAGCCAGTCGCAAGAATCAGTCGCAGTCGCAAGAATCAGTCGCAGTCGCAAGAGGCAGTCACAGTCGCGGCCACAGGAGCCAGTCGCAGTCGGAGGAGCCAGTCGCAGTCGCAGGAGCCAGGCGCAGTCGCAGTCGCAGTCGCAAGAGCCAGTCGCAGTCGCAGGCACCAGATACAGGAGCCAGTCGCAGTCGCAGGAGCCAGTCGCTGTCGCGGGAGCCAGCCGCAGATGCAGTCGCAGGAACCACAGTCGCAGTCGCAAGAGCCAGCCGCAGTCGAAGGCACCAGTCGCAGTCAGAGCAGCCAGTCGCAGTCACAGTCGCAGTCAAGTTTAACATTTAGAGGGGTGTGCCGGGGCCAGGGGTGTGCCGGGGCCAGGGGTGTGTCCTGGGGCCAGGGGCTTACCCTGAAAATTGTTGTAATGAAAATTGTTGTAGTGTAAATTGTTGGAATGTAAATTGTTGTGTAATGTTGGCGTTATGCGTTTTCCAGGGCGGTTGGCCGGGGTGCGGCAGCAGCGCCCATGGTCTTGTTTGGGGGCAAACAAGGTCTTCGTGGGGGGCTGTGTAACGCCCGTGCCGGTTGGGCGGTAGAGGGCGCTGGAGCGATTCCACGGTGGTGGGATCGCCCCGGAAACCCGCCTTGGATTGCGCAAGCGCCGAACTGGTTCTGACCAGTTCTGGGGGCCGCGTGATTGTGTGAGCCTGAAGTCCATGTTTTGGTAGGCGAGAGTCCACAATAAACGGCAGAGAACCACAGGAAATAGAGGAACACTTGTGTCAGGAGTCCTTCTTGTGTGTGTAGTCGACCCCAGAGAAATCTTCGTTACAATACTTTCGATTATTTCTGGCCAAAACAAACCTGGTATTGAAATTACAAATCTGATTACAAATCTGATATTGAATTTACATCTCTCGACGCAAATTACATCTTATGAAATTAGTTGTACAGTGTACATTAGTTATATTAAGTGACTTGAAGGTTAGCGGAATTGGTACTTTGAGTCAAGTTTAAAAGTCTTTGATGTTCCCGTGGCCGTCTGGGCGGCGGTCAACAAACGATCCTGTGAAGGCGCAACTACTGAATGAAGTTGCCGTAGCGGCTCCTTTGCGGTGCGACTGAGAAAATATCACAGGACCCGGCAGGCCATCACCGCGACCGCAGGTCGTTATTGGCAAACCGCGTGGCATCCAACAAGGAATTGGGTAACTGAGTGCTTTGTGTTCCGTTACAAAAGGTAATTAGACCTGGAATGAGGCCGGGTAAGGGTGGCGATTATTCATTGCGTCACTTGCTACATTAAAATTTGGTTTAGAAATCCCTTCCTTTTAGGGCGGGCCTATATATTGATACATTTGCTGGAGGGATGTTGCAACACCCCCCCCCCCCAAATCCACCCTAGCTCCCCGTTCAGCCATAAAGCACATGTAATACAATCATACAATCAACTTTTTGTGAATCCACTAAGATTTTGTTATTTATTTATTTCTTCTAAAATTATAATTATTTGCTTGCAAGTGAGTGATTCATCTGGGCAATTTTCTTTTGCTGGCAAAGAAAACAAATAAAGGTCCTTTTTTTCATATGAACTTTTGGTGGGGCGAAGAAATATTCCCTATGTCACAATCAGCACCATTCAGGTGAGTCGGAGAACATCGGTGGTCCGTGTCTCTCTCTCTCTCTCCCCCCCCCCCCCCCCCCCCCCCTCCCCCCGGTGATCCCCTATTTGAAATTTCGAATTACACACAAACAATATAATTGCGCTAGATATCCTTTAATTATTCCGAAAAAATTAATTTTATAAAGAAAAAACACAAATAACATAAGAATAACTGCTCGACACTGGTTGAAAACAAACGCTGTTTTCGTGCTTTTCTCGGCATCCATGATTGTAAAACTTTGGACAGGTCAGTTAAACGATATTTACAATAAGATACAACCCCAAAAATCTACCCATTCATGATAATAATTCAAGCAATTACGAATGGTGTATCCAACCTTTAAAGGGAATGTATATCACTTTATATTGCTGTAATTTTCAGAAATTGGGTGGGTGGGGGGGGGGGGGTAATATGTTACAGCCAATTTAGTTACACTGACTTATTTGACGTTTGGGTTCGTAGATGCTGTAGAAATTATTTAATTGTCTGATTTGTGAGGCGTCGGACCTCTGAGACGTTGGACTTATGCACTTGTCAATTGATATCCCGTCCCCTGGGTACCCGGGGATGGCCGGGACTTTGCTGCCTTGTGGCCGGAGAGTTGACCCTTTTTTCGCCCGGGTGTACCGGGCGTATGTCGGGACTTGTTGTGGGAGTTCACGCATGACAAAAAGCTGGGATTTGGGGGCCGGGAGTTGGGCCGTGATTTGGCCGGGTTTAGCTAAAGAGATGGCCGTGACTTGCCGTGGCCTTTCATTCACTGGAAACAGAGGCCGGGGCAAGTAGGCCGGGGTTAATAATACGTGCAAAGTTAATTACTGAGCGGTATCCAGCATACATAGCAACCACACAAGCCTCCCTTTTTCATTCGTTATCGATGTTTCCGTCATTATTTGTTATAAACGATTACTGTTGTCGTGCTGAGATCCTGAGCTACCACGCCGTGATTCTATTCGGCCTCTAAAATCAATATGTGATATTTCCGACACAAATCAGAAGATATCTAAAAAAGTAACGCAAATTCCTAAAAACAAGACATCCGCGAGCTTCATTCATCCAGTAGTCTTGCAAGCGGCAGCCCCATAGTCCTGGGATGAGCTGCCCGTAGGTTCCCGTACCTGTAGGTATGCATGCAGCTAGCTCACGTCGCGTCATCGACATCATATCGGCGACTTGTCTATATTAAAGTGTACCGTACGCAAAAGTCACATCACAACTAAAAAACACGCACAGAAAACACAAATTTGTCTTCATTAAATTCACTTTATTTAATCAAACCAACATAATATCATCATTCAAATAAGCTTAGTCTACTGAAAAATCATGAAAAGAGGAATTCTAAGTATATATTTTTTGAGATATTAGCACAAAAACAAGATCGAAATTTGTGTCTGGTCGGAATAGGAAGCCCTATTAATCGGGGTCCGTTTGGCATCGCTACTTCAAACTTGAGCCGGGCTTGCTGCTCTTTGCCCGGCTAGCGGGGGTCGGGACTTGGCCGGGGTTTGGCACACAAATATTGCCCCGCTTGTCTGGGACTTGGCCGGGACATGGCCGGGGGGTTTAACATTTCAAAAATGCACCTCATGTGCAAGTCCCGGCCATCCCGGGTATACCCATTATCACATAAAACATGTATAATTAATAGGCCATCAGCCTCGTTAAAAGAATGTTTTTTTTCGAATGGTATAAAATACACCATTTATTTGTGTGTGTAATTTTAGAAAATTGATGGGTTTAGGGGATTCATTATAGTAAATATTGTGACGCTGATCGGTTTTAAAGTTGTTGTGTTCATAGATGCTGAAAAAAACCTAGAACATTCATGCCGTTTTTTGTAAACTGGTTCCTTGAATTTCTTCAAGCGAAACAGAACAAGTATTTATAGACGTCAGTTAATTATCAGGTTAGGAAACCAGACTAGTTGGCTGCCACACATTCACAGATGTGTAACAGTTTTACAAATAAAACGTGGACGAACTAAATTTAATAAATTGGGGGCAGTGTTTGGAAACAATAAGGTATGTCCAACGATTGTCGCCGGAAATCGTTGAAAATTGATACAAAATTCCACTTTTCTTGAAAACCACAGCACACCAGACTCTTTGAAATGTTATTCACCGTACAGTCAAGTAAGGTATTCCATAATAATTAAGTAGTTTCTTTTGTGTATGTTTGCAAAACAGTAAACTACCTTTAAAGGTATGGGATACATATTTGTCAGTTGTGCATCATTTAAAACAGCAAAAGTTCTCAAAATCTAAAGAATGGTGCTTGACAACTAACCTGACAATATTTTAGCTCTTTGAATGCTGTAAATTCTGAGGAAATAATTTGGAAGTACTATTATTTGATCTTCAAAATGACAGTATGCCAGAAGGAATAATTTCACAGGGAGTTCAGAGTCATTAATATCTTAACATCAAGTAAGCTCCTGAATAATTATTTGGTTGGTCACTTTTTGGATGGTTTCAAAAAGTATTCTATCCCTTTTATATTTGGTCGCTGGACGCTGGAAGGTTTTTTTACAGTACAAGTAATTCTAAAGTCGTGGGGTCACAAATTAGAAGTCGGCCAGCCAGTCGGCACGCATCAATAGGCCGACAACGCTGGCAGATCGGCCCCCAAACGCCGCACCACAAAGAACTACTAAGCAGCCCAAAACGAACCGGACTCAAATTGTATGCAGACAAAAGTGTGGTAATAAGGACCGCTTGTGTCAATGCCCTCCTTGCAAGAAAGCGACACCAGCTTTTACAAGTCTCCAGTACAACAAAAGCAATTAATCTGAACAATACATGATTGACGGATGTTTGTAAGCATTAGATCATGGAGCTGACAACTCCAATCTGAGACAGCGGCCAAACCCCAGCTTCGTCTTCGGCTTGGACTTCGTTCATGCAGTTTGGCAATGGTGATGGAGCCGGACCTAAGCTGTAGTTTGGAAAACGGCCAGTGGGTGATGGGCAGAACGATGTTCTTTTGCTGATAAAGAAAACCAATTTACTTGGGTTGTTTTTCCATACCATGGAGGAATAAGCTCCTTCTTATTCCTCCATGGTCATACTACGCCCCCCCCCCCCTCCCGACGAAATTTCGAATTGCACACAAACAAAATATATATGTTGCCATTTAGTGCCCCTTGAAAATTGGTGCACCCCATGTGGCTGACAAATTAACCCTGGTTACGCCACTGGGGTACATTCCAACTAACGTTTAGATGGGACCACACTGGATTGACTGGAAATATTGGGCATGTGCGTTCAAAGACCAAGTTTCCCTCCCAATGTTATGCTTCTTAAAATAATTTTCACCTAAGAGCCCATGCAAAAAATAAATATTTTGTGTCCCAGATTTTTGTTTTACTTTTTCGATTTAACGCCGACCGTCCGATGAGACGAATTTTACGAATTTAGGACGAATCAGAATGCCACATTATTTGAAATATGCACCTTAATTGAAATTGTAACATTTCAAAATTGAAATAGAGCTCGGCGATGTCCGCTGACGAAATTAAAGTGTCATTACAGTGAATGTGTGTGACATGTGTTAAAATGACAGGGAAAACCTATACTAAATCTTGGGATGAGCAACCATTCATTTCCAACGGTTTAACAAGGGCTTGATTTAATGGAAACGTATCTTTCCCCTTGACGAATTCTACCAATTTGTTTTCCAAATAGTCACTTCTAGCTATCACTAGTACATATACCAAAGCCGCCTTGTTTACATGGTCTGTACTAGCGTGGATACATGTACATGTACTATGCAATCATTGTGTTGACATTGATCCAATGTGTCAACATATTTTGTAGCCAATCCAGCGGTAATCCCATATCACTGCTACCTGTTATTACTGTCTGACAAGTTGTGCATTGATCAAGTTTGAATGCCACTTGTAATGCCGAGCGGGTTACACAGCGTGAAGTGGCGACATCTTTCTATATTCAAACGCATTCAGGAAGATAATGACTTTAGAAGGCTATACCGTCTCTTGCTCGTTTGAAATAAAACAAACAGATTTTACCTTAAGAGGTGGATTTTTTTTCTTCGAAAATGGCCAAAAGAACAATTTGCTTCAAATATTCCTTATTCCAACCAACACTATACATATACTTGATAATCTTATTAAAATATACCACTACATGTATAGAGAATAGACAATTTGCCCTCTTTTTAATCTGTATTGAAATGTGCGTCGGTATGCGCAAGCGTCGTGTTTTGCAAAAAACTTTGGTTAGGCCTAAGGAGCGACGTCGCAGCTCAGATCGCCTTCAAATTGTGTGGCATTTGAGGCCATTCCTTAACCAAATTAATACAAAACACGATACGTGCGCCTGTAAAAAGAGAGCACATAGTCTATAGGTAGAATAAATTTGTTGCACTAAAGGCATTTGTTTTCAACTCAAGACTTCAATCGGAGAATTAAGGCAGTAATACCCCAGCCTTCGTGTCCTGACCATTAGAACATTCCCCAGATTTTTGTAGTGACACACAAAACATTTTTATTGCCTTTCCAGCAGTTGTCGACGGCATCAAATACTGAAATATTGGAACCGACTGTACAAAATCCGAAGGTTCGTTTGTCCGAAGGCTCGTTAGTCCAATGGTTCGACAGTACGAAAGTTCGATAGTCCGAAGTACAGTGTCATGCCGTGTCATGGCACTGTCATGCTTTCTAGTGCAGTCGTCTTACCGTAAAATACGGTAACTTTGGCCCGGCACCGTAACTTTGGCCAACACATGCCAATATTTTGTTGATGGTCTTACTTGTATTTTTGGACATAGTGTTTTTTTAATGGTCAAGAAAGAGTTAACAAATACTATCTAACTGGATTTTCTGTAATATCTTATACGTTAGATCTCCAAACGATCTGACCAAGGTTGCCAAAGTTTCCCCATTTTACGGTACCACTCGACCACCGAGCCAGCAGGGGTCGGCTGGCTGGTTCAGTCGGCAGAGGGTCGTGGGCTCGAGTCCCACCCGAGTTAGTTTCGATTCTTTCTGGCCAAAAAAACTGGTATTACAAATCTGATTACAAATCTGATATTGAATTTGCATCACTCGACGCAAATTACATCTTATGAAATTAGCTGTACAGTGTACATTAGTTGTATTAAGTGACTTGGAAGGTTAGTAGAATTGGTACTTTAGTCAAGTTTAAAAGTCTTTGATGTTCCCGTGGCCGTCTGGGCGGTGGTCAACAAAAGATCATGTGAAGGTGCAACTATATACTGAATGAAGTTGCCGTAGCGGCTCCTTTGCGGTTCGACTGAGAAAGTATCACAGGACCCGGCAGGCCGCATCACGACGACCGCGGGTCGTTCTTCGCAAACCGCGTCACATCCAACAAGGAATTGGGTAACTGAGTGCTTTGTGTTCCGTCACAAGAGGTAATTAGACCTGGAATGAGGCCGTGTAAGGAGTGACGAATATTCATTGCGTCACTTGCTACATTGAGCTTTGGGTTAGAAATCCCTTGCTTTCACTCGTCAGCCTATATGGATACATTAGCTGGAGGGAGGTTGCTACCCCCCACCCCCCCCCCCCCCCCCCCCCCCCCCCCCCCCCCCCCCCCTCCTCCCCAATCCACCCCAGCTCCCCGTTTAGCCATAATGCACATATAATACAATCATTAACTTAAAAAACAATGAAGAATGCAGGCCGAAGCATGGCAGATTTCAAATTGTCCGGGGAGTGTCCCTGCAACCGTACCTCCTAGCAATCCACCGCCCCCCCCCCCCCCCCGTTTACTCATCGCTAAATTCAACCCTGGATCCTCTCATGAATTATCTGAACAATAACTGTGTGTACAGTGGTCACGTGGTCATATTTCCAATGTTGGTTTTGCACTTGGAATGTTTAGAAGAATTTTGTTTTTATAAACATGCGTTCTCCATGCTGTTTTCAAATGTTACCTTACAAAAGTATCATATATATATTAATGTTTTCTTGGCAATATAAAATTACTTACTATCCCATATCGTTGGTATTTTTATTACTGTCTGACTGTTGTGCATTGATCAAGTTTGATTGCTACTCATATAAGTTGTCTTCGAGAGAATGCCACCCGGCTTACACAGCTTGAAGTGGCGACTCACTCAAACCATGGAGGTAGAATTCCTGAAGATAATGATTTCAGAGATCTTTCATCTAATTAGAATAGGTGGAAATAAACATATGAAAGTTACTGACTTTTTAATAAAAGAAAAGCGAACGAAAAAATCCACGAAGATTTAGTTATCGATTTTTTTCTTCTAAAACTATAATTGTTTGCTTGCAGCTAGCAACCTATCAATATACTACGTTTCTGCGCAAAATGAAAAACCCTTTTGGGGGGATGCAGGTGTGTTTCGTTAAAACAAACCCAAAATTATAAGTTCGTTCGGGGAATAAAATCCGTTTTCAATATGTTAAGAGTAAAAAGTTTCACAAAGTGTGTACTTACAGGTAGGATGCACCATTTGCAGATTTCAAAAAAAATTACTACCGAATTATTGAGAAATATTTTACTTATTTGAAAGTAAATAATAATTGTAGGCATCCAGCAAAAGAATAACGCTATTATATCCTGTAACTGTTCCGAAAAATTCAATTATATATAAACAAAGAACAACATAAGAACCACTGCCTGACGCTGTTTTTCCTGCTTTTCTCAGCATCCATTATTATTTTCACAATATAAAGATTGTGTTTCGGCAGTTAACGAGTTGTTATACGTTTAATGATACCATGGAGAAATAAGACATTTCTCCATGATGATACCAAACCCCTCAAGTAAACCCGTGTCAAACCGTTAAAAGCGTTTTTCTCCGAATTGTATTTCTGCAACGGCGACCAATGTGTCAGTTCGTGGTGTCGGTGAAGGGCAAATCTATACCAAAGCCGCCTTGTTGACATGGTCCGTACTACCGTGGATGGTACTATATGCAATCATTGCGTTAACGTTGATCCAATGTGTCCACATATTTTGTAGCCAATCCATCGATAATCCCATATCACTGCTACCTGTTATTACTGTCGGACAAGTTTGAATGCCACTTGTAATGTCACCCGGCTTACACATAACAGCGTGAAGTGGCCACTCATTTCTCTATGTTTAAACACATTCCTGAAGATACTGACTCTGGAAGTCGTCTCTTGTTCATTAGAAAAGTAGGTTGAAATAAAACAAAACCAGTTTTTACCTAAAGAGGTGGAGGTTTATTTTCGAAAATAGTCTAAAGAACAATTTGCTTCAAAAATTCCTTATTCCACTCAACACTATACATAATACTTGATAATCTTTGGTGATACAGCAATGCGCGCTTCTTTTGCAAAGCCATCTCACATCTTACATTGATCCAAAGTGTCAATAATTGTGTAGCCCATCCACCGATAATCTCCATAGTAATAACATAGCTGTTTAACAATCTCAGCGCTAAATACTGATACTGCCTTGGCTTGATGCACTGTTCGTAGTTTTATTGCTCGTCGAGTTTTAGCTGTATGTGTGTGTGTGCGTTTGTTTTTGATTGAAATAGGGGACGTATGACAAAGGGAACAATGGGGTCCCCTATTCCGCAAAGGTCCCCGATTCAGACTCGTGTGCAAATCCTATGGCGATCATCCGAAAACGTTAGAGTACAAACAAAAGAGGGAAGACGGTCGGACAATGCCCCGTCCCCTATTGACGGCATTTACCCACTTGTGTGCGTGTGTTTTGTACAGTGTGAAGTAACTCATTTAAACATTAGAAACCCTTGATCATGTTTAGGTTATTGACTTTACCAAGCAAGGGTAGGATACATCATTACAGATATCGAAACATTTTACTACCGAATTATTGAGAAAATATCTTCCCTTTTTGAAAGTAAATAATGATTATAGGCATTAGCCTCGTATAAAACAATTGACAGCCGTTGATTTGACATGAATGGTATAAAATACACCATTTATTTGTGTGTGTAATTTTCAAAAATTGATGGGTTTAGGGGATTCATTATAGTAAATATTGTGACGCTGATCGGTTTTAAAGTTTTTGTGTTCATAGATGCTGAGAAAAACCAAGAACATTCATGCCGTTTTTTGTAGACTGGTTCCTTGACTTTCTTCAAGCGAAACAGAGCAAATATTTATAGACGTCAGTTAATTATCAGGTTAGGAAACCAGACTAGTTGGCAGGCACACATTCACGGATGTGTAACAGTATTACAAATAAAACGTGGACTAACTAAATGTAATCAATTGGGGGCAGTGTTTGGAAACAATAAGGTATTTCCAACGATTGTCGCCGGAAATCGTTGAAAATTGATACAAAATGCCACTTTTCTTGAAAAACCACAGCACACCAGACTCTATGAAATGTTATTCACCGTACAGTCAAGTAAGGTACCGGTACTCCATAATAATTCAGTATTTTGTTTTTGGTTTTTGTTATGTTTGCAAAACAGTAAACTACCTTTAAAGATATAGGATACATATTTGTCAGTTGTGCATCATTTAAAACAGCAAAAGTTCTTAAAATCTAAAGAATGGTGCTTGACAACTAACCTGGCAATATTTTAGCTCTTTGAATGCTGTAAATTCTGAGGAAATAATTTGCAAGTACTATTATTTGATCTTCAAAATGACAGCATGCCAGAAGGAATAATTTCACAGGGTGTTCAGAGTCATTAATATCTTAACATCAAGTAAGCTTCTGAATAATTATTTGGTTGGTCACTTTTTAGATGGTTTCAAAAAGTATACTATCCCTTTAGATTTAGTCACTGAAAGTGTTTTTTTACAGTACAAGTAATTCTAAAGTCGTGGGGGTCACAAATTAGAAGTCGGTCAGCCAGTCGGCACGCATCAATAGGCCGACAGCGCTTGCGGATCGGCCCCCAAACGCCGCACCACAAAGAACTACTAAGCAGTCCAAACCGAACCCGACTCTAATTGTACGCAGACAAAAGCGTGGTAATAAGGACCGCTTGTGTCAATGCCCTCCGTGCAAGAAAGCGACACCAGCTTTTACAAGTCTCCAGTACAACAAAAGCAATTAATCTAAACAATACATGATTGACGGATGTTTGTAAGCATTAGATCATGGAGCTGACAACTCCAATCTGAGACAGCGGCCAAACCCCAGCTTCGTCTTCGTCTTGGGCTTCGTTCATGTAGTTTCGCAAGGGTGATGGAGCCGGACCTAAGCTGTGGTTTGGAAAACAGCAAGTGAGTGATTCATCTGGGCAATTTTCTTTTGCTGGCAAAGGAGACTAAAGTCCTTTTTTTCATATGAACTTTTGGTGGGGCGAAGAAATATTCCCTATGTCACAATCAGCACCATTCAGGTGAGTCGGAGAACATCGGTGGTCCGTGTCCCCCCCCCCCCCCCCCCCCCCTCCCCCCTCCCCCACCCCGGCGATCCCCCATTTGAAATTTCGAATTACACACAAACAATACAGGGTGGTAAACAACCGCAACCTTATAATTCCTACCTCTATGTTCCAATATTTCAAGAGTAAAAAGTTGCACAAAGTGTGTACTTAAAGGTATGATACACCATTTGCATATATCAAAAATATTTATTACCGAATTATTAAGAAATATCTTACTCATTCGAAAGTAAATAATGATTCTAGGCATCTAGAAATATAATTGCTCTAGATATCCTTTAATTATTCCGAGAAATTAAATTATATAAAACAAATCGCAATCGCCGGACGGCGATCGCGAAAAAACAAAGATAACACAAGAATAACTGCTCGACGCCGGTTGAAAACTATCGCTGTTTTTGTGCTTTTCTCGGCATCCATAATGATTGTAAAACTTCGGACAGGTCAGTTAAACGATATTTACAATAAGATACAACCCCCCAAATCTACCCATTCATTATAATTCAAGCAATTACCAATGGTGTATCCTACCTTTAAAGGGAGTGTACATCACTGTATTGCTGTAATTTTCAGAAATTGATGATTGGGGGGGGGGGGGGGGGGGGGGGGGGGTAGTATGTTATAGCAAATGTCGTTACACTGACTTATTTGAAAACCATTCATGTTCTTGTAATCAGGTATCCTGACCCCACTTAAGATGAAACGGACCAATTTCGAGACGTTGGAGAAACTGACTAGGTACATTTGCATACATTTCAAAGTGAAGAAAGATACTGACAATTTAAAAGACCACCAACATAGGGGAAAATAGCTCAGTTGGTAGAGTGCCGGTCCGGTATTCCGGAGGTCGCAGATTCAAGTCCCGCCTTGCCAGTTTCTTTAGTCACTTTAAAATTGATGCACATTTTCTTAGTCAGTTTTCCTTGTGGTTTATTTGTGCATTATCTTTAATCAAAGTAAAGTGTGTTTTTTATATATATTTTTAACAAATAATTATGTATGTTGGGATAATGCAAGTGAACTTCGCAGTTCCGAGTTCTCATCCAACTCTGGATGTCCCTTCATGCTCCCAAACTAGTTCCGTTTAGATCTTAAACCATAAACCAATGTTTCAACTCGACCAACGTTCCAACAAAAATATGATGGAGAATACCAGCTCCAAATCCCTAGCTGACCCGGTCACTATCATACCACTGAGAATCATGAACAGGAACGTGGGGCCAATTTCATAAAACATGTAAGCACAAAAAATTGCTTAGCACAAAAAGGTCTTGCTCAGTAAAAACAGGTTATCGGCCCAAACTCCATGTGATTTTCATTCAAAGCAAAAAACAGGCTGAATACCAGTCACAAACAATAAACATCAACTGAAATGTTGGTTTGTAACCTTGTTTTTTTCCAAGAAAGAATTGTCATGCTAAGCACATTTGTGTGCTTACATGTTTTATGAAATTGGCCCCTGCAGGATGGCAAGTACTTGTTTGAGCATCATATCATTATAATGTACACTGATTATACACTGATTACACTATTACGCGACTGCCACGCTGTAACTGCGGTATTTCGCCAAGCGGTCTCAACACAGAGAACTTCAAAGCCTCATTCACACTTGGATCTAATGAACCCGCAACCACAATGAGAAGACATGGGCAGTCTGTGACCACGTGTTAATATCCCTGGTCTTCAAGTAACACAAAACGTCTTCAGTCTGAACAATACATGACGGGAGCTTGTAAGTAGTGTCTTTTCAGGAAGCAGGAGGGGGCTTAAGACTGTTGATGATACAGCAATGAGCGCCCTTCCTTTGCAAAGCCATCTTATTGTTACCCATCCTACATTGATCCAAAGTGTCAATAATTGTGCAGCCCATCCACCGATAATCCCCATATCACTAATAACATGTAGCTGTTTAACAACCCCAGCGCTAAATACTGATATCTGATACTGCCTGGCTTGATGCACTGTTCGTAGTTTTATTGCTCGTCGAGTTTTAGCTGTGTGTGTGTCAATTCGTGTGTTTTGTACAGTGTGAAGTAACTCATTTAAACATTACAAAACCTTGATTTTGTTTAGGTTATTGACTTTACCAAGCAAGGGTAGGATACATCATTACAGATATCGAAACATTTTACTACCGAATTATTGAGAAATATCTTACTTATTTGAAAGTAAATCATGATTATAGGCATCCATGCAGCAAAATTGATGTGTACTAGCACTCGGTAACGCTAAGTTAACGAGGCGTCGGACTTATGAACCTAAATAAAAGTAAATTTAATTGTCGGACTTATGAACCGAAATAAAAGTAAATTTAATTGTTGGACTCGTGAGGCGTCGGACCCATGGGCCTTTATTTGGTTGGGAGATTAGATTTTGTCGGACTTGGGAGGCGTTGGACCTCTGAGACAGTGGGCGAGCGGACCCCAGAAAGGGGACGCACTCCATAATCACATAATACATGTATAATGCCATCAGCCATCATCCTGGGTCTAATAATTGGACATCCGTTGATTTGACATGAGTGGTAGAATACACCAATTACTTTTGTGTGAAATTTTCGAAAATTGATGGATTTAGGGGATTCATTATAGTAAATATTCTGACGCTTATCGGTTTTAAAGTTTTTGTGTTCATAGATGCTGAGAAAAACCAAGAACATTCATGCCGTTTTTTGTAGACTGGTTCCTTGACTTTCTTCAAGCGAAACAGAGCAAGTAATTATAGACGTCAGGTAATTATTAGGTTAGGAAACCAGACTAGTTGGCTGCCACACATTCACAGATGTGTAACAGTTTTACAAATAAAACGTGGACGAACTAAATTTAATAAATTGGGGGCAGTGTTTGGAAACAATAAGGTATTTCCAACTATTGTCGCCGGCAATCGTTGAAAATTGATACAAAATGCCACTTTTCTTGGAAACCACAGCACACCAGAGGCTTTGAAATGTTATTCACCGTACAGTCAAATAAGGTACTCCATAATAATTCAGTATGGTTTTTTTTGGTTTGTTTATGTTTGCAAAACAGTAAACTACCCTTAAAGATATAGGATACTATTTTAATTGTCAGTTGTGTATCATTTAAAACAGCAACAGTTCTTAAAATCTAAAGAATGGTGCTTGACAACTAACCTGACAATATTTTAGCTCTTTGAATGCTATAAATTCTGAGGAAATAATTTGCAAGTATTATTATTTGTTCTTCAAAATGACAGCATGCCAGAAGGAATAATTTGACAGGGTGTTCAGAGTCATTAATATCTTAACATCAAGTAATCTTGTGACTTGGTTGGTAACTTTTTGGATGGTTGCAAAAGGTACACTATCCCTTTAGATTTAGTCACTGGAAGTTTTGGTTTAAGTCGTGGGGGTCACAAATTAGAAGTCGGCCAGCCAGTCGACACGCATCAATAGACCGACAGCGTTTGCGGATCGGCCCCGAAACGCCGCACAACAAAGAACTACTAAGCGGCCCGAACGAACCGGACTCAAATTGTATGCAGACAAAAGCGTAGTAATAATGATCGCTTGTGTCAATGCCCTCCGTGCAAGAAAGCAACACCAGCTTTTACAAGTCTCCAGTACAACAAAAGCAATTAATCTGAACAATACATGATTGACGGATGTTTGTAAGCATTAGATCATGGAGCTAAAAACTACAATATGAGACAGCGGCCGAACCCCAGCTTCGTCTCCGTCTTGGGCTTCGTTCATGCAGTTTGGCAATGGTAATGGAGCCGGACCTAAGCTGTGGTTTGGAAAACGGCCAGTGGGTGATGGGCAAAGCGATGTTCTTTTAAAGAAAACAAATTTACTTGGGTTGTTTTTTCATATAAATTTTCGAAATTTCAAATTGCACACAAACAAAATATATATGTTGCCATTCAGTGCCCCTTGGAAATGTGTGCACCCCCCATGTGGATGACAAATTAAACCTGGTTACGCCACTGGGGTACATTCCAACTAACGTTTAGATGGGACCACACTGGATTGACTGGAAATATTGGGCATGTGCGTTCCAAGTTTCCCTCCCAATGTCATGCTTCTTAAAATAATTATACCTAAGAGCCCATGCAATGCAATGCAATGATTGAAAATACATATTTTGTGTCCCAGAAAAAAAGAATTTACTTTTTCGATTTAACGCCGACCGTCCGATGAGACGAATTTTACCAATTTGAGACGAATCAGAATGCTACAAACTTGAAAAATATGCACCTTAATTAAAATTGTAACGTTTCAAAATTGAAATAGAGCTCGGCGATGTCCGCTGACGAAATTAAAGCGCATTACAGTGAATGTGTGTGACATGTGTTAAAATGACAGGGAAAACCTATACTAAATATGGGGATGAGCAACCATTCATTTTCCAACGGTTCAACAAGGGCTTTATTCCATCTACTAATTTGTTTTTTAAATAGTCACTTCTATCACTAGTACATATACCGATTGGTGATATTGTGCCGTGCCTTTGATGGTACAAGCATTCAATTTGGCACACAGTCGGAGTATGTCATGAGAAAGAGAGGACCATCGCAGATTTGTCCTTTGAAATAAATGGGTATAAAATAAGCAGTTTTCAAACAATTCAAAGTGGCTGTCATATTGCTTGTTATTGTATTCAAAGGGCAAACTTGCGATGGCCCTATTTCAAAATATATTTCTCATGACATATTCTGACCATGTTCGGACTGTGTGCTAAATTTCATCAAAGGCACCATATCAATTCCCCCAAATACTGCCCCACTATGTAATGTACATAGGTGCGCGCTTCTATACCAAAGCCGCCTTGTTGACATGGTATGTACGGTACGTATGTACTACCGTGGATGGTACTATGCAATCATTGCGTTGACGTTGATCCAATGTGTCAACAAATTTTGTAGCCAATCCATCGTTAATCCCATATCACTGCTACCTGTTATTACTGTCTGACAAGTTTGAATGCCACTTGTAATGCCACCAGGCTTACACAGCGTGAAGTGGCGACTCATTTCTCTATGTTTAAACACATTTATAAAGATAATGACTTTGGAAATTCCTTATTCTAACCAACACTATACATATACTTGATAATCTTAAAATATACCACTACATGTATAGAGAATAGACAATTTGCCCTCTTTTTAATTTGTATTGAAATGTGCGGTGGTATGCGCAAGCGTCGTGTTTTGCAAAAACTTTGGGTAAGGAGCGACGTCGCAGCTCAGATCGCCTTCAAAATTATGTGGCATTTTGAGGTCATTCCTTAACCAAATTAATACAAAACACAATACGTGCGCCTGTTAAAAGAGAGCACATCGTCTATAGATAGAATAAATTCGTTGCACTAAAGGCATTTTGTTTTTCAACTGAAGACTTCAATCGGAGAATTAAGGCAGTAATACCCCACCCTTCGTGTCCTGACCATTAGATCATTCCACAGATTTGTGTAGTGACACACAAAACATTTGTATTGCCTTTCCAGCAGTTGTCGACGGCATCAAATACTGAAATAAGAAGAACCGACTGTACAAAATCCGAAGGTTCGTTTGTCCGAAGGCTCGTTAGTCGAAAGGTTCGACAGTACGAAAGTTCGATAGTCCGAAGTACAGTGTCATGCCGTGTCATGGCACTGTCATGCTTTCCAGTGCAGTCGTCTTACCGTAAAATACGGTAACTTTGGCCCGGCATGGTAACTTTGGCCAATACATGCTAATATTTTGTTGATGGTCTTACTTGTATTTTTGGACATAATGGTTTTTTAATGGTCAAGAAAGAGTTAACAAATACTATCGAACTGGATTTTCTCTAATATCTTATACATTAGATCTCCAAACGATCTGACCAAGGTTGCCAAAGTCTCCCAGTTTTACTGTACCACTCGACCACCGACCTAGCAGGGGTCGGCTGCCTGGTTCAGTCGGCAGAGGGCCGTGGGCTTGAGTCCCACCCGAGTTAGTGATACTTTCGATTATTTCTGGCAAAAAAAACCTGTTATTGAAATTACAAATCTGATTACAAATCTGATATTGAATTTGCATCACTCACGCAAATTCCATCTTATGCAATTAGTTGTACAGAGTACATTGTTGTATTACGTCTTTGATGTTCCCGTGGGTGTCTCTGCGGCGGTCAACAAACGATCCTGTGAGGGCGCAACTACTGAGTGAAGTTACCGTAGCGGCTCCTTTGCGGTCCGACTTAGGAAAATATCACAGGACCCGGCAGGCCGCATCACCGCGACCGCGGGTCGTTCTTGGCAAACCGCGTCACATCCAACAAGGAATTGGGTAACTGAGTGCATTGTGTTCCGTCACAAAAGGTAATTAGACCTGGAATGAGGCCGTGTAAGGAGTGGCGATTATTCATTGCGTCACTTGCTACATAGTCTTGGCCAAGACCAAGCTAGCCCGTTCATTTGTTCCGCGGCGCGCCGTCCGTATTATCTGGGATTATTGAGGGCGCCCTTTATTATCGCCATAATTCCTGGATCTCTTCCTCTAACTTGGTCTTGGCGCATCGATCACGTGAACCCGGAAAATTCCGAGGACATTCCAAGCATAGCTCAAATAGCTACTCGCCCCCGCATGCGCACTAAGTCGTTTTTGTTTAATGTAGTGTTCGATTATTATAGTCTGGTTCCCAGACCAAATATTTCTGACTATTTGTGATTTTTCATTTATTATTTAGCCGTTAATGTCACGTGACCAAAAACTGGAGGAATTGCTTAACGTTCGCGATGTTCGAGTGTTTCTAGGTATTTATAAAATAAAACTCACATTAGCAAAGGTCAACACCAGACGAAACTATCACAGTCATTGTAGTCATTGTGCTATTTTTGGGTAAGAGCCGTTAGAATTTGAATTGTTGCGTCGTCATAGCTACGCTGCTTGTATCGCGTCATTATCTATTTTTTTGTCGCCGGCGGCTACCTGATCTGACCGGACGTGTAGGAAACCACATTTGGCTATACGTCTAAATTGTAGTGTAGGTCAGGTAGCCGCCGGCGACAAAAAATAGATAATGACGCGATACAAGCAGCGTAGCTATGACGACGCAACAATTCAAATTCTAACGGCTCTTACCCAAAAATAGCACAATGACTACAATGACTGTGATAGTCTTAGGCATTTCGTCTGGTGTTGACCTTTGCTAATGTGAGTTTTATTTTATAAATACCTAGAAACACTCGAACATCGCGAACGTTAAGCAATTCCTCCAGTTTTTGGTCACGTGACATTAACGGCTAAATAATAAATGAAAAATCACAAATAGTCAGAAATATTTGGTCTGGGAACCAGACTATAATAATCGAACACTACATTAAACAAAAACGACTTAGTGCGCATGCGGGGGCGAGTAGCTATTTGAGCTATGCTTGGAATGTCCTCGGAATTTTCCGGGTTCACGTGATCGATGCGCCAAGACCAAGTTAGAGGAAGAGATCCAGGAATTATGGCGATAATAAAGGGCGCCCTCAATAATCCCAGATAATACGGACGGCGCGCCGCGGAACAAATGAACGGGCTAGCTTGGTCTTGGCCAAGACTACTTGCTACATTGAGCTTTGGGCTAGAAATCTCTTCTTTAATAGTGTCAGCCTATATATGGATACATTTGCTGGAGGGATGTTGCAAACCCGCCCCCCCCCCCCCCCCCCTCCCCCCCCTCCCAATCCACCCTAGCTCCCCGTTCAGCCATAAAGCACATGTAATACAATCATACAATCCACTTTTTGTGAATCCACTAAGATTTTGTTAATTATTTATTATAAAATTATAATTGTTTGCTTGCAAGTGAGTGATTCATCTGGGCAATTTTCTTTTGCTGGCAAAGAAAACAAATGTCCCGTTTGTTCATATTACCTTTTGGTGCGGCGAAGAAATATTCCCTATGTCACAATCAGCACCATTCAGGTGAGTCGGAGAACATCGGTGGTCCGTGTCTCTCTCTCCCCCCCCCCCCCCCCCCCCCCCCCGGTGATCCCCTATTTCAAATTTCGAATTACATACAAACAATATAATTGCGCTAGATATCCTTTAATTATTCCGAAAAATATAATTTTATAAAGAAAAAACACAAATAACGTAAGAATAACTGCTCGACACTGGTTGAAAACAAACGCTGTTTTTGTGCTTTTATCGGCATCCATGATTGTAAAACTTCGGACAGGTCAGTTAAACGATATTTACAATAAGATACAACCCCCCAAATCCACCCATTAATGATAATAATTCAAGCAATTACGAATGGTGTATCCAACCTTTAAAGGGAATGTATATCACTTTATATTGCTGTAATTTTCAGAAATTGATGGTTGGGGTGGTGTGGGGGGGGGGGGGGGGGGTAGTATGTTACAGCAAATTTCGTTACACTGACTTATTTGACGTTTGGGTTCGTAGATGCTGTAGAAATTATTTAATTGTCTGATTTGTGAGGCGTCGGACCTCTGAGACGTTGGACTTATGCACTTGTCAATTGATATCCCGGCCCCTGGGTACCCGGGGATGGCCGGGATTTTGCTGCCTTGTAGCCGGGGAGTTGACCCTTTTTTTCGCCCGGGTGTACCGGGCGTATACCGGGACTCGTTGAGGGAGTTCACGCATGACAAAAAGCCGGGATTTTGGGGCCGGGAGTTGGGCCGGGATTTGGCCGGGTTTAGCTAAAGAGATGGCCGTGACTTGCCGTGGCCTTTCATCCACTGGAAACAGGGGCCGGGGCAAGTAGGTCGGGGTTAATAATACGTGCAAAGTTAATTACTGAGCGGTATCCAGCATACATAGCAACCACACAAGCCTCCCTTATTTCATTCGTTATCGATGTTTCCGTCATTATTTGTTATAAACGATTACTGTTGTCGTGCTGAGATCCTGAGCTACCACGCCGTGATTCTATTCGGCCTCTTAAATCAATATGTGATATTTCCGATACAAATCAGAAGATATCTAAAAAAGTAACGCAAATTCCTAAAAACAAGACATCCGCGAGCTTCATTCATCCCGTACTCGTGCAAGCGGCAGCCCCATAGTCCTAGGGCGAGCTGCCCGTAGGTTCCCGTACCGTACCTGTAGGTATGCATGCAGCTAGTTTACGTCGCGTCATGGACATCATATCGGCGACTTGTCTATATTAAAGTGTACCGTACGCAAAAGTCACATCACAACTCAAAAAACACGCAAAGAAAACACAAATTTGTCTTCATTAAATTCACTTTATTTAATCAAACCAACATAATATCATCATTCAAATAAGCTTGTCTATTGTAAAATCATGAAAAGATGAATTCTAAGTATATATTTTTAAAGATATTAGCACAAAAACAAGATCGAAATTTGTGTCTGGTCGGAATAGGAAGCCCTATTAATCGGGGTCCGTTTGGCATCGCTACTTCAAGCTTGAGCCGGGCTTGCTGCTCTTTGCTAGCGGGGGTCGGGGACTTGGCCGGGACTTGGCCGGAGTTTGGCGCTCATTGCCCGGCTAGCGGGGTCGGGACTTGGCCAGGGTTTGGCACACAAATATTGCCCCGCTTGTCCGGGACTTGACCGGGACATGGCCGGGGGGGTTTAACATTTCGAAAATGCACCTCATGTGCAAGTCCCGGCCATCCCGGGGAATGTCGGTCACTTCGGCACCTCCGATATTAGTAGGGGCGCCGTGAACCTACCCGCGAGTTTTTTAACCCCATAAATCATCTATTATTGTGACGATGTTTGCCTGTGAATACATGCATGATCTAGATGGTTATTAATCGGTGAAATATGTACTGTTTGACTTTTCTCCTTGCTTGTGGAAAAAATAATAAAGAATAAATGAATGAATAGATGCTTCCATGTTGGCCTACATGTACCGGTACATGTGATAAAACTAATGGGTACCCATTATCACATAAAACATGTATAATTATAATAGGCCATCAGCCTCGTTAAAAGAACCTGACAGCCGTTGATTTGACATGAATGGTATAAAATACACCATTTATTTGTGTGTGTAATTGTTGAAAATTGATGGGTTTAGGCCAGGGGGGACTTTAGGGGATTCATTATAGTAAATATTGTGACGCTTATCGGTTTTAAAGTTGTTGTGTTCATAGATGCTGAGAAAAACCAAGAACATTTATGCCGTTTTTTGTAGACTGGTTCCTTGACTTTCTTCAAACGAAACAGAGCAAGTATTAATAGACGTCAGGTAATTATCAGGTTAGGAAACCAGACTAGTTAGCTGCCACACATTCACAGATGTGTAACAGTATTACAAATAAAACGTGGACTAACTAAATTTAATCAATTGGGGGCAGTGTTTGGAAACAATAAGGTATTTCCAACGATTGTCGCCGACAATCGTTAAAAATTGATACAAAATGCCACTTTTCTTGGAAACCACAGCACACCAGACGCTTTGAAATGTTATTCACCGTACAGTCAAGTAAGGTATTCTATAATGATTCAGTAGTTTTTGTTGTTTTGTTTTTATGTTTTCAAAACAGTAAACTACCTTTAAAGGTATAGGATACTATTTTGTCAGTTGTGCATCATTTAAAACAGCAACAGTTCTTAAAATCTAAAGAATGGTGCTTGACAACTAACCTGACAATATTTTAGCTCTTTGAATGCTGTAAATTCTGAGGAAATAATTTGCAAGTACTATTATTTGATCTTCAAAATGACAGTATTCCGGAAGGAATAATTTCACAGGGAGTTCAGAGTCATTAATATCTTAACATCAATAAAGCTTTTGAATAATTATTTGGTTGGTCACTTTTTAGATGGTTGCAAAAGGTATACTTATCCCTTTAGATTTGGTCACTGAAAGGTTTTTTTTACAGTACAAGTAATTCTAAGGTCGTGGGGGTCACAAATTAGAAGCCAGCCAGCCAGTCGGCACGCATCAATAGGCCGACAGCGATTGCGGATCGGCCCCCAAACGCCGCACCACAAAGAACTACTAAGCGGCTTAAAACCAACCGGACTCAAATTGTACGCAGACAAAAGCGTGGTAATAAGGACCGTTTGTGTCAATGCCCTCCGTGCAAGAAAGCGACACCAGCTTTTACAAGTCTCCAGTACAACAAAAGCAATTCATCTGAACAATACATGATTGACGGATGTTTGTAAGCATTAGATCATGGAGCTGACAACTCCAATATGAGACAGCGGCCAAACACCAGCTTCGTCTCCGTCTTGCTTCATTTATGCAGTTTGGCAATGATGATGAAGCCGGACCTAAGCTGTAGTTTAGAAAACGGCCAGTGAGTGATGGGCAAAACGATGTTCGTTTAAAGAAAACAAATTTACTTTGGTTGTTTGAATTTCACACAAACAAAATATATGTCGCCATTCAGTGCCCCTTGAAAATGTGTGCACCTCCCATGTGGCTGACATATTAACCCTAGTTACGCCACTGGGGAACATTCCAACTAACGTTTAGATGGGACCACACTGGATTGACTGGAAATATTAGGCATGTGCGTTCAAAGACCAAGTTTCCCTCCCAATGTTATGCTTCTTAAAATAATTATACCTAATAGCCCATGCAATGCAATGCAATGATTGAAAATACATATTTTGTGTCCCAGAAAAAAGAATTTACTTTTTCGATTTTTACGAATTTAGGAAATCAGAATGCTACAAACTTGAAATATGCACCTTATTTGAAATTGTAACATTTCAAAATTGAAATAGAGCTCGGCAATGTCCGCTGACGAAATTAAAGTGTCATTACAGTGAATGTGTGTGACATGTGTAAAAATTACCGGGAAAACTTGATTCTATCTACCAATTTGTTTTTCAAATAGTCACTTCTATCACTAGTACATATACCGATTGGTGATATTGTGACGTGCCTTTGATGGTACAAGCATGACATTTAGCACACAGTCGGAGTATGTCATGAGAAAGATAGGACTATCGCAGATTTGTCCTTTGAAAAAATGGGTATAAAATAATAAGCAGTTTTCAAATTTTTTAAAATGGCTGTTATTGCTTGTTATTCTACCGATATTTATTTAAAGGGCAAATCTGCGATGGCCCTATTCCAAAATATATTTCTCATGACATATTCTGACCATGTTGTAGGCATTATATCAATTCGCCAAATACTGCCCCACTATGCAATGTACATGTATATGACAATGCCGATCTGAATGCGCGCTTCTATACCAAAGCCGCCTTGTTGACATGGTCCGTACTACCGTGGATGGTACTATGCAATCATTGCGTTGACGTTGATCCAATGTGTCAACACATTTTTGTAGCTAATCCATCGTTAATCCCATATCACTGCTACCTGTTATTACTGTCTGACAAGTTTGAATGTCACTTGTAATGCCACCAGGCTTACACAGCGTGAAGTGGCGACTCATTTCTATATTCAAACACATTCCGGAAGATAATGACTTTAGAAGGCTATCGTCTCTTGCTCACTAGAATTGTAGGTTGAAATAAAACAAACAGATTTTACATAAGAGGTGGATGTGGTTTTTTTCCGAAAATGGTCTAAAGAACAATTTGCTTAAAAAATTCCTTATTCCAACCAACACTATACATATACTTAATCTTAAAATATACCACTACATGTATAGAGAATAGACAATTTGCCCTCTTTTTAATCTGTATTGAAATGTGCGGCAGTATACGCAAGCGTCGTGTTTTGCAAAAACTTTGGGTAAGGAGCGACGTCGCAGCTCAGATCGCCTTCAAATTATGAGGCATTTGAGGTCATTCCTTAACCAAATTATGATACAAAACACGATACGTGCGCCTGTAAAAAGAGAGCACATCGTCTATAGGTAGAATACATTTGTTGCACTAAAGGCATTTGTTTCATCTCAAGACTTCAATCGGAGAATTAAGGCAGTAATACCCCCACCCTTCGTGTCCTGACAGTTGTCGACGGCATCAAATACTGAAATAAGAAGAACCGACTGTACCAAATCCGAAGGTTCGTTTGTCCGAAGGCTCGTTAGTCCAAAGGTTTGTTATAAGGTTCGACAATACGAAAGTTCGATAGTCCGAAGTACAGTGTCATGCCGTGTCATGGCACTGTCATGCTTTCTAGTACAGTCGTCTTACCGTAAAATACGGTAACTTTGGCCCGGCATGGTAACTTTGGCCAATACATGCCAATATTTTGTTGATGGTCTTACTTGTATTTTTGGACATAATGTTTTTTTAATTGTCAAGAAAGAGTTTACAAATACTATCAAACTGGATTTTCTCTAATATCTTATACATTAGATCTCCAAACGATCTGACCAATGTTGCCAAAGTCTCCCAATTTTACGGTACCACTCGACCACCGAGCTAGCAGGGGTCGGCTGGCTGGTTCAGTCGGCAGAGGGCCGTGGGCTCGAGTCACACCCGAGTTAGTGATACTTTTGATTATTTCTGGCCAAAACAAACCTGGTATTGAAATTACAAATCTGATTACAAATCTGATATTGAATTTACATCTCTCGACGCAAATTACATCTTATGAAATTAGTTGTACAGTGTACATTAGTTGTATTAAGTGACTTGTAAGGTTAGTAGAATTGGTACTTTGAGTCAAGTTTAAAAGTCTTTGATGTTCCCGTGGCCGTCTGGGCGGTGGTCAACAAAAGATCCTGTGAAGGCGCAACTACTGAGTGAAGTTGCCGTAGCGGTTCCTTTGCGGTGCGACTGAGAAAATATCACAGGACCCGGCAGGCCATCACCGCGACCGCAGGTTGTTCTCTCTAAACCGCGTCACATCCAACAAGGAATTGGGTAACTGAGTGCTTTGTGTTCCGTTACAAAAGGTAATTACACCTGGAATGAGGCCGTGTAAGGAGTGGCGATTATTCATTGCGTCACTTGCTACGTTGAGCTTTGGGTTAGAAATCTCTTCCTTTTAGTGTCAGCCTATATGTGGATACATTTGCTGGAGGGATGTTGCAACACCCCCCCCCCCCCCCCCCCCCAATCCACCCTAGCTCCCCGTTCAGCCATAAAGCACATGTAATACAATCATACAATTTTCTTTTGCTGGCAAAGAAAACAAAGGTCCTTTTTTTCATATGAACTTTTGGTGGGGCGAAGAAATATTCCCTATGTCACAATCAGCACCATTCAGGTGAGTCGGAGAACATCGGTGGTCCGTGTCTCCCCCCACCCCCCCCCCCCCCCCCCCCCCACCCCCCGGTGATCCCCATTTTGAAATTTCGAATTACACACAAACAATATAATTGCGCTAGATATCCTTTAATTATTCCGAAAAATATAATTTTATAAAGAAAAAAACATAAATAACATAAGAATAACTGCTTGACGCTGTTTTTCGTGCTTTTCTCGGCATCCATGATTGTAAAACTTCGGACAGGTCAGTTAAACGATATTTACAATAAGATACAACCCCCAAATCCACCCATTCATGATAATAATTCAAGCAATTACAAATGGTGTATCCAACCTAGGGAATGTAGGCCTATATCACTTTATATTGCTGTAATTTTCAGAAATTGATGGTTGGGGGGGGGGGGGGTAGTATGTTACAGCAAATTTCGTTACACTGACTTATTTGACGTTTGGGTTCGTAGATGCTGTAGAAAGTATTTAATTGTCTGATTTGTGAGGCGTCGGACCTCTGAGACGTTGGACTTATGCACTTGTCAATTGATATCCCGGCCCCTGGGTAACCGGGGATGGCCGGGACTTTGCTGCCTTGTGGCCGGGGAGTTGACCCGTTTTTTTGCCCGGGTGTACCAGGCATATGCCGGGACTTGTTGAGGGAGTTCATGCATGACAAAAAGCCGGGATTTTGGGGCCGGGAGTTGGGCCGGGATTTGGCCGGGTTTAGCTAAAGAGATGGCCCTGATTTGCCGTGGCCTTTCATCCACTGAAAACAGGGGCCGGGGCAAGTAGGCCGGAGTTAATAACACATGCAAAGTTAATTACTGAGCGGTATCCAGCATACATAGCAACCACACAAGCCTCCCTTTTTCATTCGTTATCGATGTTTCCGTCATTATTTGTTATAAACGATTACTGTTGTCGTGCTGAGATCCTGAGCTACCACGCCGTGATTCTATTCGGCCTCTAAAATCAATATGTGATATTTCCGACACAAATCAGAAGATATCTAAAAAAGTAACGCAAATTCCTAAAAACAAGACATCCGCGAGCTTCATTCATCCCGTACTCGTGCAAGCGGCAGCCCCATAGTCCTGGGGTGAGCTGCCCGTAGGTTCCCGTACCTGTAGGTATGCATGCAGCTAGCTCACGTCGCGTCATCGACATCATATCGGCGACTTGTTTATATTAAAGTGTACCGTACGCAAAAGTCACATCACACTAAAAAACACGCAAAGAAAACACAAATTTGTCTTTATTAAATTCACTTTATTTAATCAAACCAACATAATATCATCATTCAAATAAGCTTAGTCTACGGAAAAATCATGAAAAGATGAATTCTAAGTATATATTTTTCGAGATAGGCCTATTAGCACAAAAACAAGATCGAAATTTGTGTCTGGTCGGAATAGGAAGCCCTATTAATCGGGGTCCGTTTGGCATCGCTACTTCAAGCTTGAGCCGGGCTTGCTGCTCTTTGCCCGGCTAGCGGGGGTCGGGGACTTGGCCGGAGTTTGGCGCTCATTGCCCGGCTAGCGGGGGTCGGGACTTGGCCGGGGTTTGGCACACAAATATTGCCCCGCTTGTCTGGGACTTGGCCGGGACATGGCCGGGGGGTTTAACATTTCAAAAATGCACTTCGTGTGCAAGTCCCGGCCATCCCGGGTACCCATTATCACATAAAACATGTGTAATTAATAGGCCATCGGCCTCGTAATACCCCACCCTTCGTGTCCTGACCATTAGATCATTCCCCAGATTTTTGTAGTGACAAACAAAACACTTGTATTGCCTTTCCAGCAGTTGTCGACGGCATCAAATACTGAAATAAGAAGAACCGACTGTACAAAATCCGAAGGTTCGTTTGTCCGAAGGCTCGTTAGTCCAAAGGTTCGACAGTAAGAAAGTTCGATAGTCCGAAGTACAGTGTCATGCCGTGTCATGGCACTGTCATGCTTTCCAGTGCAGTCGTCTTACCGTGAAATACGGTAACTTTGGCCCGGCATGGTAACTTTGCCTAATACATGCCAATATTTTGTTGATGGTCTTACTTGTATTTTTGGGCATAATGGTTTTTTTAATTGTCAAGAAAGAGTTAACAAATACTATCGAACTTGATTTTCTGTAATATCTTATAAATTTGATCCCCAAACGATCTGACCAAGGTTGCCAGTCTTCCAGTTTTACGGTACCACTCGACCACCGAGCTAACAGGGGTCGGCCGGCTGGCTCAGTCGGCAGAGGGTCGTGGGCTCGAGTCCCACCCGAGTTAGTTTCGATTCTTTCTGGCCAAAAAAACTGGTATTGAAATTACAAATCTGATTACAAATCTGATATTGAATTTACATCTCTCGACGCAAATAATTACATCTTATGAAATTAGTTGTACAATGTACATTAGTTGTATTAAGTGACTTGGAAGGTTAGTAGAATTGATACTTTGAGTCAAGTTAAAAAGTCTTTGATGTTCCCGTGGCCGTCTGGGCGGCGGTCAACAAAAGATCCTGTGAAGGCGCAACTACTGAGTGAAGTTGCCGTAGCGGCTCCTTTGCGGTGCGACTGAGAAATATCACAGGACCCGGCAGGCCATCACCGCGACCGCGTTGCATCCAAAAAGGAATTGGGTAACTGAGTGCATTTTGTTCCGTCACAAAAAGTAACCAATTACACCTGGAATGAGGCCGTGTAAGGAGTGATGATTATTTATTGCGTCACTTGCTACATTGAGCTTTGGGTTAGAAATCCCTTCATTTTAGTGTCAGCCTATGGATACATTTGTTGGAGGGATGTTGCAACTCCCGCCCCCCAATCCACCCTAGCTCCCCGTTCAGCTATAAAGCACATGTAATACAATCACACCATCAACTTTTTGTGAATCCACTAAGATTTTGTTATTTATTTATTTCTTCTAAAATTATAATTGTTTGCTTGCAAGTGAGTGATTCATCTGGGCAATTTTCTTTTGCTGGCAAAGGAAACAAATTTCCTTTTTTTCCATGTGAACTTTTGGTGGGGCGAAGAAATATTCCCTATGTCACAATCAGCACCATTCAGGTGAGTCGGAGAACATCGGTTGTCCGTGTCTCTCCCCCCGGTGATCCCCCATTTGAAATTTCGAATTACACACAAACAATATAATTGCGCTAGATATCCTTTAATTATTCCGAAAAATATAATTTTATAAAGAAAAAACACAAATAACATAAGAATAACTGCTCGACACTGGTTGAAAACAAACGCTGTTATCGTGCTTTTCTCGGCATCCATGATTGTAAAACTTTGGACAGGTCAGTTAAACGATATTTACAATAAGATACAACCCCCAAAATCTACCCATTCATGATAACAATTCAAGCAATTACGAAAGGTGTATCCAACCTTTAAAGGGAATGTATATCACTTTATATTGCTGTAATTTTCATAAATTGATGGTTGGGGGGGGGGGTAGTATGTTACAGCAAATTTCGTTACACTGACTTATTTGACGTTTGGGTTCGTAGATGCTGTAGACATTATTTAATTGTCTGCCGGATTTGTGAGGCGTCGGACCTCTGAGACGTTGGACTTTGCACTTGTCAATTGATATCCCGGCATCCCGGCCCCTGGGTACCCGGGAATGGCCGGGACTTTGCTGCCTTGTGGCCGGGGAGTTGACCCTTTGTTTCGCCCAAGTGTACCAGGCGTATGCCGGGACTTGTTGAGGGAGTTCACGCATGACAAAAAGCCGGGATTTGGGGCCGGGAGTTGGGCCGGGATTTGGCCGGGTTTAGCTAAAGAGATGGCCGTGACTTGCCGTGGCCTTTTATCCACTGGAAACAGGGGCCGGGGCAAGTAGGCCGGGGTTAATAATACGTGCAAAGTTAATTACTGAGCGGTATCCAGCATACATAGCAACCACACAAGCCTCCCTTTTTCATTCGTTATCGATGTTTCCGTCATTATTTGTTATAAACGATTACTGTTGTCGTGCTGCGCTGAGATCCTGAGCTACCACGCCGTGATTATATTCGGCCTCTAAAATCAATATGTGATATTTCCGACACAAATCAGAAGATATCTAAAAAAGTAAAGCAAATTCCTAAAAACAAGACATCCGCGAGCTTCATTCATCCCGTACTCGTGCAAGCGGCAGCCCCATAGTCCTAGGGTGAGCTGCCCGTAGGTTCCCGTACCTGTAGGTATGCATGCAGCTAGCTCACGTCGCGTCATCGACATCATATCGGCGACTTGTCTATATTCAAGTGTACCGTACGCAAAAGTCACATCACAACTAAAAAACACGCACAGAAAACACAAATTTGTCTTTATTAAATTCACTTTATTTAATCAAACCAACATAATATCATCATTCAAATAAGCTTAGTCTACGGAAAAATCATGAAAAGATGAATTCTAAGTATATATTTTTCGAGATAGGCCTATTAGCACAAAAACAAGATCGAAATTTGTGTCTGGTCGGAATAGGAAGCCCTATTAATCGGGGCCCGTTTGGCATCGCTACTTCAAGCTTGAGCCGGGCTTGCTGCTCTTTGCCCGGCTAGCGGGGGTCGGGACTTGGCCGGAGTTTGGCGCTCATTGCCCGGCTAGCGGGGGTCGGGACTTGGCCGGGGTTTGGCACACAAATTGCCCAACTTGGCCGGGACATGGCCGGGGGGTTTAACATTTCAAAAATGCACCTCGTGTGCAAGTCCCGGCCATCCCGGGTACCCATTATCACATAAAACATGTGTAATTAATAGGCCATCAGCCTAGTTAAAAGAACCTGACAGCCTTTGATTTGACATGAATGGTATGAAATACACCATTTATTTGTGTGTGTAATTTTCGAAAATTGATGGGTTTAGGGGATTCATTATAGTAAATATTCTGACGCTTATCGGTTTTAAAGTTGTTGTGTTCATAGATGCTGAAAAAAACCAAGAACATTCATGCTGTTTTTTGTAGACTGGTTCCTTGACTTTCTTCAAGCGAAACAGAGCAAGTATTTATAGACGTCAGGTAATTATCAGGTTAGTAAACCAGACTAGTTGGCTGGCACACATTCACAGATGTGTAACAGTATTACAAATAAAACGTGGACTAACTAAATGTATTAAATTGGGGGAAGTGTTTGAAAACAATAAGGTATTTCCAACTATTGTCGCCGGCAATCGTTGACAATTGATACAAAATTCCACTTTTCTTGAAAACCACAGCACACCAGACTCTTTGAAATGTTATTCACCGTACAGTCAAGTAAGGTATTCCATAATAATTCACTAGTTTATTTTTGTGGTTTGTTTATGTTTTCAAAACAGTAAACTACCTTTAAAGGTATAGGATACATATTTTTCAGTTGTGCATCATTTAAAACAGCAAAAGTTCTTTAAATCTAAAGAATGGTGCTTGACAACTAACCTGACAATATATTAGCTCTTTGAATGCTGTAAATTCCGAGGAAAAAAACCAAAATACAATGTATTTATGTTGACATTCAGTGCCCTTGAAAATTAGTGCACCCCTATGTAGCTGACAAATTAACCCTAGTTACGCCACTGGGGTACATTCCAACTAACGTTTAGATGGGACCACACTGGATTGACTGGAAATATTGAGCATGTGCGTTCAAAGACCAAGTTTCCCTCCCAATGTTATGCTTCTTAAAATAATATACCTAAAAGCCCATGCAATGCAATGCAATGATTGAAAATACATATTTTGTGTCCCAGAAAAAGAATTTACTTTTTCGATTTAACGTCGACCGTCCGGTGAGACGAATTTTACGAATTTAGGACGAATCAGAATGCTACAAACTTGAAATATGCACCTTAATTGAAATTGTAACATTTCAAAATTGAAATAGAGCTCGGCGATGTCCGCTGACGAAATTAAAGTGTCAGGGAAAACCTATACTAAATCTTGGGATGAGCAACCATTCATTTCCAACGGTTTAACAAGGGCTTGATTTAATGGAAACGTATCTTTCCCCTTGAGGAATTCTACCAATTTGTTTTCCAAATAGTCACTTCTAGCTATCACTAGTACATATACCAAAGCCGCCTTGTTTACATGGTCTGTACTAGCGTGGATACATGTACATGTACTATGCAATCATTGTGTTGACGTTGATCCAATGTGTCCACATATTTTGTAGCCAATCCATCGATAATCCCATATCACTGCTACCTGTTATTACTGTCGGACAAGTTTGAATGCCACTTGTAATGTCACCCGGCTTACACATAACAGCGTGAAGTGGCGACTCATTTCTCTATGTTTAAACACATTCCTGAAGATAATGACTCTGGAAGTCGTCTCTTGTTCATTAGAAAAGTACTAGGTTGAAATAAAACAAAACCAGTTTTTACCTAAAGAGGTGGAGGTTTATTTTCGAAAATAGTCTAAAGAACAATTTGCTTCAAAAATTCCTTATTCCACTCAACACTATACATAATACTTGATAATCTTTGGTGATACAGCAATGCGCGCTTCTTTTGCAAAGCCATCTCACATCTTACATTGATCCAAAGTGTCAATAATTGTGTAGCCCATCCACCGATAATCTCCATAGTAATAACATAGCTGTTTAACAATCTCAGCGCTAAATACTGATACTGCCTGGCTTGATGCACTGTTCGTAGTTTTATTGCTCGTCGAGTTTTAGCTGTATGTGTGTCAATGCGTGTGTTTTGTACAGTGTGAAGTAACTCATTTAAACATTAGAAACCCTTGATTATGTTTAGGTTATTGACTTTACCAAGCAAGGGTAGGATACATCATTACAGATATCGAAACATTTTACTACCGAATTATTGAGAAAATATCTTCCCTTTTTGAAAGTAAATAATGATTATAGGCATTAGCCTCCTATAAAACAATTGACAGCCGTTGATTTGACATGAATGGTATAAAATACACCATTTATTTGTGTGTGTAATTTTCAAAAATTGATGGGTTTAGGGGATTCATTATAGTAAATATTGTGACGCTGATCGGTTTTAAAGTTTTTGTGTTCATAGATGCTGAGAAAAACCAAGAACATTCATGCCGTTTTTTGTAGACTGGTTCCTTGACTTTCTTCAAGCGAAACAGAGCAAATATTTATAGACGTCAGTTAATTATCAGGTTAGGAAACCAGACTAGTTGGCTGGCACACATTCACGGATGTGTAACAGTATTACAAATAAAACGTGGACTAACTAAATGTAATCAATTGGGGGCAGTGTTTGGAAACAATAAGGTATGTCCAACGATTGTCGCCGGAAATCGTTGAAAATTGATACAAAATGCCACTTTTCTTGAAAAACCACAGCACACCAGACGCTTTGAAATGTTATTCACCGTACAGTCAAGTAAGGTACTCCATAATAATTCAGTATTTTGTTTTTGGTTTTTGTTATGTTTGCAAAACAGTAAACTACCTTTAAAGATATAGGATACATATTTGTCAGTTGTGCATCATTTAAAACAGCAAAAGTTCTTAAAATCTAAAGAATGGTGCTTGACAACTAACCTGGCAATATTTTAGCTCTTTGAATGCTGTAAATTCTGAGGAAATAATTTGCAAGTACTATTATTTGATCTTCAAAATGACAGCATGCCAGAAGGAATAATTTCACAGGGTGTTCAGAGTCATTAATATCTTAACATCAAGTAAGCTCCTGAATAATTATTTGGTTGGTCACTTTTTGGATGGTTGCAAAAAGTATACTATCCCTTTAGATTTAGTCACTGAAAGTGTTTTTTTACAGTACAAGTAATTCTAAAGTCGTGGGGGTCACAAATTAGAAGTCGGTCAGCCAGTCGGCACGCATCAATAGGCCGACAGCGCTTGCGGATCGGCCCCCAAACGCCGCACCACAAAGAACTACTAAGCAGCCCAAAACAAACCGGACTCAAATTGTACGCAGACAAAAGCGTGGTAATAAGGACCACTTGTGTCAATGCCTTCTGTGCAAGAAAGCGACACCAGCTTTTACAAGTCTCCAGTACAACAAAAGCAATTAATCTGAACAATACATGATTGACGGATGTTTGTTAGCATTAGATCATGGAGCTGACAACTTCAATGTGAGACAGCGGCCAAACCCCAACTTCGTCTCCGTCTTGCCTCGTTTTTGCAGTTTGGCAATGGCGGTGGAGCCGGACCTAAGCTGTAGTTTGGAAAACGGCCAGTGAGTAATGGGCAAAACGATGTTCTTTTAAAGAAAACAAATTTACTTGGGTTGTTTTTTCATATTAATTTTTGGTGGGGCTAACAAATGTTCCCTTCCAGGCAGGGGGGGCGGAGGGGGGGCCCAACAAAGTGCGCCACCAACGTTGAAATGTATCTCATTCATTCTTCCACGCTCATGAGCCACACATCGCACACAGTAAATACGTATAGATCGCTACCGCGAAGCGCACCATTGAAACACGTACAGATTTGCTCCGTGCTCGCTACTCGAATTCAGTGATTCATACAACGTCCGCAAAGCCAGGTACACAGGCACGATCTACACGAATTTGTTTTGGGGCGATGTCATTTTCGGCCAGTTTCGTTCGAAAACAACACGATAAAACGCAAGGGGGTCACAGGCAGATTTTTTTTAAAATTCAGTATATCACTGCTACATCCTTTTTTAACGTATCCATGGAAAAAAATGAGTGGGGTCAAAGCACGATTTTTCACAATTTATCGATTATTATTATCGATTATTATTGCCCTTTTTAGGGGAGGTATTTGTTAACGTCGTTTGAGTATTTGTGCACAATCTCCACGCGCATCAACGGTACGTCAACGCTTAATTTTTTCGACTGCTTTTTTCATTTTCAATACAATTTTTGTCATTGGATGATAAACATTAAGGTAAATAACAACCTTGTACAACTACAAAAGACAAGATGTTAAGATTGGATGCCAAAAACTCTTCATTTTTCGAGTGAGAAAATTGTTCCCCCCTATTTTGAGAATGGACGGTACCACAGCGTTTCGCAATCACAGCCTCGAAGGGCCCCCCCTCCGCCCCCCCCTGCTTCCAGGTTAGTCAGTAAAACTGCGCCCCCTCCCCCGGCGAAATTACGAAATTTCGAAAAAAACAAAATACAATGTATATATGTATATATGTTGCCATTTAGTGCCCCTTGAAAATTGGTGCACCCCCCATGTGGCTGACATATTAACCCTAGTTACGCCACTGGGGAACATTCCAACTAACGTTTAGATGGGACCACACTGGATTGACTGGAAATATTAGGCAAGTGCGTTCCAAGTTTCCCTCCCAATGTCATGCTTCTTAAAATTATTACATGTATACCTAAGAACCCATGCAATGTTATGCAATGATTGAAATTACATATTTTGTGTCCCAGAAAAAGAATTTACTTTTTCGATTTAACGTCGACCGTCCGGTGAGACGAATTTTACGAATTTAGGACGAATCAGAATGCTACAAACTTGAAATATATGCACCTTAATTAAAATTGTAACGTTTCAAAATTGAAATAGAGCTCGGCGATGTCCGCTGACGAAATTAAAGTGTCATTATTACAGTGAATGTGTGTGACATGTGTTAAAATGACAGGGAAAACCTATACTAAATATGGGGATGAGCAACCATTCATTTTCCAACGGTTCAACAAGGGCTTTATTCCATCTACCAATTTGTTTTTCAAATAGTCACTTCTATCACTAGTACATATACCGATTGGTGATATTGTGCCGTGCCTTTGATGGTACAAGCATGAAATTTGGCACACAGTCGGAGTATGTCATGAGAAAGATAGGACCATCGCAGATTTGTCCTTTGAAATAAATGGGTATAAAATAACAAGCAGTTTTCAAACAATTCAAAATGGCTGTCATATTGCTTGTTATTGTATTCAAAGGGCAAACTTGCGATGGCCCTATTTCAAAATATATTTCTCATGACATATTCTGACCATGTTCGGACTGTGTGCTAAATTTCATCAAAGGCACCATATCTATTCCCCCAAATACTGCCCCACTATGTAATGTACATAGGTGCGCGCTTCTATACCAAAGCCGCCTTGTTGACATGGTATGTACGGTACGTATGTACTACCGTGGATGGTACTATGCAATCATTGTGTTGACGTTGATCCAATGTGTCAACAAATTTTGTAGCCAATCCATCGTTAATCCCATATCACTGCTACCTGTTATTACTGTCTGACAAGTTTGAATGCCACTTATAATGCCACCAGGCTTACACAGCGTGAAGTGGCGACTCATTTCTCTATGTTTAAACACATTTATAAAGATAATGACTTTGGAAGTTTATTTTCGAAAATGGCCTAAAGAACAATTTGCTTCAAAAATTCCTTATTCTAACCAACACTATACATATACTTGATAATCTTAAAATATACCACTACATGTATAGAGAATAGACAATTTGCCCTCTTTTTAACCTGTATTGAAATGTGCGGCGGTATGCGCAAGCGTCGTGTTTTGCAAAAACTTTGGGTAAGGAGCGACGTCGCAGCTCAGATCGCCTTCAAATTATGTGGCATTTGAGGTCATTCCTTAACCAAATTAATACAAAACACGATACGTGCGCCTGTAAAAAAGAGAGCACATCGTCTATAGGTAGAATACATTCGTTGCACTAAAGGCATTTTGTTTTTCAACTGAAGACTTTAATCGGAGAATTAAGGCAGTAATACCCCACTCTTCGTGTCCTGACCATTAGATCATTCCCCAGATTTTTGTAGTGACAAACAAAACATTTGTTTTGCCTTTCCAGCAGTTGTCGACGGCATCAAATACTGAAATAAGAAGAACCGACTGTACAAAATTCGAAGGTTCGTTTGTCCGAAGGCTCGTCAGTCCAAAGGTTTTCTAGTCCAAAGGTTCGACAATACGAAAGTTCGATAGTCCGAAGTACAGTGTCATGGCACTGTCATGCTTTCCAGTGCAGTCGTCTTACCGTAAAATACGGTAACTTTGGCCCAGCATGGTAACTTTGGCCAATACATGCCAATATTTTGTTGATGGTCTTACTTGTATTTTTGGACATAATGTTTTAACAAATACTATCGAACTGGATTTTCTGTAATATCTTATACATTAGATCTCCAAACGATCGGACCAAGGTTGCCAAAGACTCCTAGTTTTACGGTACCACTCGACCACCGACCTAGCAGGGGTCGGCTGGCTGGTTCAGTCGGCAGAGGGCCGTGGGCTCGAGTCCCACCCGAGTTAGTGGTACTTTTGATTATTTTTGGCCCAAAAAACCTGGTATTGAAATTACCAATCTGATTACAAATCTGAAATTGAATTTGCATCTCTCGACGCAAATTACATCTTATGAAATTAGTTGTACAGTGTACATTAGTTGTATTAAGTGACATGAAGGTTAGTAAAATTGGTACTTTGAGTCAAGTTTAAAAGTCTTTGATGCTCCCGTGGCCGTCTGGGCGGCGGTCAACAAAAGGCCCTGTGAAGGTGCAACTACTGAGTGAAGTTGCCGTAGCGGCTCCTTTGCGGTGCGACTGAGAAAATATCACAGGACCCGGCAGGCTGCATCACCGCGACCGCGGGTCGTTCTTGGCAAACCGCGTCGTATCCAACAAGGAATTGGGTAACTGAGTGCATTGTGTTCCGTCACAAAAGGTAATTAGACCTGGAACGAGGCCATGTAAGGAGTGACGAATATTCATTGCGTCACTTGCTACATTGAGCTTTGGGTTAGAAATCCCTTGCTTTCACTCGTCAGCCTATATGGATACATTAGCTGGAGGGAGGTTGCTACCCCCCCCCCCCCCCCCCCCCCCACCTCCTCCCCAATCCACCCCAGCTCCCCGTTTAGCCATAATGCACATGTAATACAATCATTAACTTAAAAAACAATGAAGAATGCAGGCCGAAGCATGGCAGATTTCAAATTGTCCGGGGAGTGTCCCTGCAACCGTACCTCCTAGCAATCCACCGCCCCCCCCCCTAATCCACCGCCCCCCCCCCCCCCCCCCCCCCCCGTTTACTCATCGCTAAATTCAACCCTGGATCCTCTCATGAATTATCTGAACAATAACTGTGTGTACAGTGGTCACGTGGTCATATTTCCAATGTTGGTTTTGCACTTGGAATGTTTAGAAGAATTTTGTTTTTATAAACATGCGTTCTCCATGCTGTTTTCAAATGTTACCTTACAAAAGTATCATATATATATTAATGTTTTCTTGGCAATATAAAATTACTTACTATCCCATATCGTTGGTATTTTTATTACTGTCTGACTGTTGTGCATTGATCAAGTTTGATTGCTACTCATATAAGTTGTCTTCGAGAGAATGCCACCCGGCTTACACAGCTTGAAGTGGCGACTCACTCAAACCATGGAGGTAGAATTCCTGAAGATAATGATTTCAGAGATCTTTCATCTAATTAGAATAGGTGGAAATAAACATATGAAAGTTACTGACTTTTTAATAAAAGAAAAAGCGAACGAAAAAATCCACTAAGATTTAGTTATCGATTTTTTTCTTCTAAAACTATAATTGTTTGCTTGCAGCTAGCAACCTATCAATATACTACGTTTCTGCGCAAAATGAAAACCCTTTTGGGGGGATGCAGGTGTGTTTCGTTAAAACAAACCCAAAATTATAAGTTCGTTCGGGGAATAAAATCCGTTTTCAATATGTTAAGAGTAAAAAGTTTCACAAAGTGTGTACTTACAGGTAGGATGCACCATTTGCAGATTTCAAAAAAAATTACTACCGAATTATTGAGAAATATTTTACTTATTTGAAAGTAAATAATAATTGTAGGCATCCAGCAAAAGAATAACGCTATTATATCCTGTAACTGTTCCGAAAAATTCAATTATATATAAACAAAGAACAACATAAGAACCACTGCCTGACGCTGTTTTTCCTGCTTTTCTCAGCATCCATTATTATTTTCACAATATAAAGATTGTGTTTCGGCAGTTAACGAGTTGTTATACGTTTAATGATACCATGGAGAAATAAGACATTTCTCCATGATGATACCAAACCCCTCAAGTAAACCCGTGTCAAACCGTTAAAAGCGTTTTTCTCCGAATTGTATTTCTGCAACGGCGACCAATGTGTCAGTTCGTGGTGTCGGTGAAGGGCAAATCTATACCAAAGCCGCCTTGTTGACATGGTCCGTACTACCGTGGATGGTACTATGCAATCATTGCGTTAACGTTGATCCAATGTGTCCACATATTTTGTAGCCAATCCATCGATAATCCCATATCACTGCTACCTGTTATTACTGTCGGACAAGTTTGAATGCCGCTTGTAATGTCACCCGGCTTACACATAACAGCGTGAAGTGGCGACTCATTTCTCTATGTTTAAACACATTCCTGAAGATAATGACTCTGGAAGTCGTCTCTTGTTCATTAGAAAAGTAGGTTGAAATAAAACAAAACCAGTTTTTACCTAAAGAGGTGGAGGTTTATTTTCGAAAATAGTCTAAAGAACAATTTGCTTCAAAAATTCCTTATTCCACTCAACACTATACATAATACTTGATAATCTTTGGTGATACAGCAATGCGCGCTTCTTTTGCAAAGCCATCTCACATCCTACATTGATCCAAAGTGTCAATAATTGTGTAGCCCATCCACCGATAATCTCCATAGTAATAACATGTAGCTGTTTAACAATCTCAGCGCTAAATACTGATACTGCCTGGCTTGATGCACTGTTCGTAGTTTTATTGCTCGTCGAGTTTTAGCTGTATGTGTGTCAATGCGTGTGTTTTGTACAGTGTGAAGTAACTCATTTAAACATTAGAAACCCTTGATTATGTTTAGGTTATTGACTTTACCAAGCAAGGGTAGGATACATCATTACAGATATCGAAACATTTTACTACCGAATTATTGAGAAAATATCTTCCCTTTTTGAAAGTAAATAATGATTATAGGCATTAGCCTCGTATAAAACAATTGACAGCCGTTGATTTGACATGAATGGTATAAAATACACCATTTATTTGTGTGTGTAATTTTCAAAAATTGATGGGTTTAGGGGATTCATTATAGTAAATATTGTGACGCTGATCGGTTTTAAAGTTTTTGTGTTCATAGATGCTGAGAAAAACCAAGAACATTCATGCCGTTTTTTGTAGACTGGTTCCTTGACTTTCTTCAAGCGAAACAGAGCAAATATTTATAGACGTCAGTTAATTATCAGGTTAGGAAACCAGACTAATTGGCAGGCACACATTCACGGATGTGTAACAGTATTACAAATAAAACGTGGACTAACTAAATGTAATCAATTGGGGGCAGTGTTTGGAAACAATAAGGTATGTCCAACGATTGTCGCCGGAAATCGTTGAAAATTGATACAAAATTCCACTTTTCTTGAAAACCACAGCACACCAGACGCTTTGAAATGTTATTCACCCAACAGTCAAGTAAGGTACTCCATAATAATTTAGTAGTTTCTTTTTTATGTTTGCAAAACAGTAAACTACCTTTAAAGATATAGGATACATATTTGTCAGTTGTGCATCATTTAAAACAGCAAAAGTTCTTAAAATCTAAACAATGGTGCTTGACAACTAACCTGACAATATTTTAGCTCTTTGAAAGCTGTAAATTCTGTGGTAATAATTTGCAAGTACTATTATTTGATCTTCAAAATGACAGCATGCCAGAAGGAATAATTTCACAGGGAGTTCAGAGTCATTAATATCTTAACATCAAGTAAGCTCCTGAATAATTATTTGGTTGGTCACTTTTTGGATGGTTTCAAAAAGTATACTATCCCTTTAGATTTGGTGGCTGGAAGGTTTTTTGTACAGTGCAAGTAATTCTAAAGTCGTGGGGTCACAAATTAGAAGTCGGCCAGCCAGTCGGCACGCATCAATAGGCCGACAACGCTGGCAGATCGGCCCCCAAACGCCGCACCACAAAGAACTACTAAGCAGCCCAAAACGAACCGGACTCAAATTGTACGCAGACAAAAGCGTAGTAATAAGGACCGCTTGTGTCAATGCCCTCCGTGCAAGAAAGCGACACCAGCTTTTAAAAGTCTTCAGTACAAAAAAGCAAATAATCTGAACAATACATGATTGACGGATGTTTGTAAGCATTAGATCATGGAACTGACAACTCCAATCTGAGACAGCGACCAAACCCCAAATTTATGCAGTTTGGCAATGGTGATGGAGCCAGACCTAAAGTGTGGTTTGGAAAACGGCCAGTGAGTGATGGGAAAACATGTACTTTTAAAGAAAACAAATTTCCGTGGGTTGTTTTTCATATTAATTTTTGGTGGGGCTAACAAATGTTCCCTTCCAGGTCAGTCAGTAAAACTGCGCCCCCTCCCCCCGACGAAATTTCGAAAAAACAAAATACAATGTATTTATGTTGACATTCAGTGCCCTTGAAAATTAGTGCACCCCTATGTAGCTGACAAATTAACCCTAGTTACGCCACTGGGGTACATTCCAACTAACGTTTAGATGGGACCACACTGGATTGACTGGAAATATTGGGCATGTGCGTTCAAAGACCAAGTTTCCCTTCCAATGTTATGCTTCTTAAAATAATTATACCTAAGAGCCCATGCAAAAAATAAATATTTTGTGTCCCAGAAAAATAATTTACTTTTTCGATTTAACGTCGACCGTCCGGTGAGACGAATTTTACGAATTTAGGACAAATCAGAATGCTACAAACTTGAAAATTGTAACAATTCAAAATTGAAATAGAGCTCGGCGATGTCCGCTGACGAAATTAAAGTGTCATTACAGTGAATGTGGGTGACATGTGTTCAAATGACAGGAAAAACCTAGGCCTATACTATAACGTGTTGATATTGTGCCGTGCCTTTGATGGTACAAGCATGACATTTGACACACAGTCGGAGTATGTCATGAGAAAGATAGGACCATCGCAGATTTGTCCTTTGAAAAAAAATGGGTATAAAATAACAAGCAGTTTTCAAAAAAAATCTAAAAGGCTGTCATTGCTTGATATTCTATCGATATTTATTCAAAGGGCAAATCTGCGATGGCCCTATTTCAAAATATATTTCTCATGACATATTCTGACCATGTGTGCTAAATTTCATCAAAGGTATCATATCAATTCCCCCAAATACTGCCCCACTATGCAATGTGTATACGGACCTGAGTGCGCGCTTCTATACCAAAGCCGCCTTGTTGACATGGTATGTACTACCGTGGATGGTACTATGCAATTATTGTGTTGACGTTGATCCAATGTGTCAACACACTTTGTAGCCAATCCATCGTTAATCCCATATCACTGCTACCTGTTATAACTGTCTGACAAGTTTGAATGTCACTTGTAATACCACCAGGCTTACACAGCGTGAAGTGGCGACTCATTTCTCTATGTTTAAACACATTTATAAAGATAATGACTTTGGAAGTTTATTTTCGAAAATGGCCTAAAGAACAATTTGCTTCAAAAATTCCTTATTCCAACCAACACTATACATATGCCTGATAATCTTAAAATATACCACTACATGTATAGAGAATAGACACTTTGCCCTCTTTTTATTCTGTATTGAAATGTGCGATGGTATGCGCAAGCGTCGTGTTTTGCAAAAACTTTGGGTAAGGAGCGACGTCGCAGCTCAGATCGCCTTCAAATTATGTGGCATTTGAGGTCATTCCTTAACCAAATTAATACAAAACACGATACGTGCGCCTGTAAAAAAGAGAGCACATCGTCTATAGGTAGAATACATTCGTTGCACTAAAGGCATTTTGTTTTTTCAACTGAAGACTTCAATCGGAGAATTAAGGCAGTAATACCTCCACCCTTCGTGTCCTGACCATTAGATCATTCCCCAGATTTTTGTAGTGACAAACAAAACATTTGTATTGCCTTTCCAGCAGTTGTCGACGGCATCAAATACTGAAATAAGAAGAACCGACTGTACAAAATCCGAAGGTTCGTTTGTCCGAAGGCTCGTTGGTCCAAAGGTTCGACAGTACGAAAGTTCGATAGTCCGAAGTACAGTGTCATGCCGTGTATTTCCAGTGCAGTCGTCTTACCGTAAAATACGGTAACTTTGGCCCGGCACCGTAACTTTGGCCAACACATGCCAATATTTCGTTGATGGTCTTACTTGTATTTTTGGACATAATGGGTTTTTTAATTGTCAAGAGGGAGTTAACAAATACTATCGAACTGGATTTTCTGTAATATCTTATACATTAGATCTCCAAACGATCTGACCAATGTTGCCAAAGTCTCCCAATTTTACGGTACCACTCGACCACCGAGCTAGCAGGGGTCGGCTGGCTGGTTCAGTCGGCAGAGGGTCGTGGGCTCGAGTCCCACCCGAGACTTTCGATTATTTCTGGCCTAACAAATCGGTATTGAAATTACAAATCTGATTACAAATCTGACATTGAATTTACATCTCTCGACACAAATAATTACATCTTATGGATTTAGTTGTACAGTGTACATTAGTTGTATTAAGTGACTTGGAAGTTTAGTAGAATTGGTACTTGAGTCAAGTTTAAAAGTCTTTGATGTTCCCGTGGCCGTCTGGGCGGCGGTCAACAAAAGATCCTGTGAAGGCGCAACTACTGAATGAAGTTGCCGTAGCGGCTCCTTTGCGGTTCGACTGAGAAAATATCACAGGACCCGGCAGGCCGCATCACCGCGACCGCAGGTCGTTCTTCGCAAACCGCGTTGCATCCAACAAGGAATTGGGTAACTGAGTACATTGTGTTCCGTCACAAAAGGTAATTAGACCTGAATGAGGCCGTGTAAGGAGTGAAGATTATTCATTGCGTCACTTGCTACGTTGAGCTTTGGGTTAGAAATCCCTTCCTTTTAGCGTCAGCCTATGGATACATTTGCTAATGTAATACTGTACAATCATTAACCTAAAAAACAATGAAGAATGCAGGGCGAAGCGTGGCAGATTTCAAATTGTCCGGGGCGTGTCCTCGCAACCGTACCTCCTAGCAAGCCATTATCCCTTACCCGTTTACTCATCGCTAAATTCATCCCTGGATCCTCTCATGAATTATCTGAACAATAATACAGTGGTCACGTGCCCATATTTGTGAATCCACTAAGATTTTGTTATTTATTTATTTCTTCTAAAATTATAATTGTTTGCTTGCAAGTGAGTGATTCATCTGGGTATTTTTCTTTTGCTGGCAAAGAAAACAAAGGTCCTTGTTTTTCATATGAACTTTTGGTGGGGCGAAGAAATATTCCCTATGTCACAATCAGCACCATTGTGTCTCTCCCCCCCCCCCCCCCCCCCCCCCTCGCCCACCCCGGTGATCCCCCATTTCAAATTTCGAATTAAACACAAACAATATAATTGCGCTAGATATCCTTTAATTATTCCAAAAAATATAATTTTATAAAGAAAAAACACAAATAACATAAGAATAACTGCTCGACACTGGTTGAAAACAAACGCTGTTTTTTCGTTCTTTTCTCGGCATCCATGATTTAAAAACTTTGGACAGGTCAGTTCACAATATTTAGAATAAGATACAACCCCAAAAATCTACCCATTCATGATAATTCAAGCAATTACGAATGGTGTGTCCAACCTTTTAAAGGGAATGTACATCTCTTTATATTGCTGTAATTTTCAGAAATTGATGGTTGGGGGTGGGAGGGTAGTATGTTAGAGCACATTTCGTTACACTGACTTAATTGACGTTTGGGTTCGTAGATGCTGTAGAAATTATTGAATTGTCTGATTGGTGAGGCGTCGGACCTCTGAGACGTTGGACTTATGCACTTGTCAATTGATATCCCGGCCCCTGGGTACCCGGGGATGGCCGGGACTTTGCTGCCTTGTGGCCGGGGAGTTGACCTTTTTTTTGCCCGGGTGTACCGGGCGTATGCCGGGACTTGTTGAGGGAGTTCACGCATGACAAAAAGCCGGGATTTTGGGGCCGGGAGTTGGGCCGGGATTTGGCCGGGTTTAGCTAAAGAGATGGCCGTGACTTGCCGTGGCCTTTCATCCACTGGAAACAGGGGCCGGGGCAAGTAGGCCGGGGTTAATAATACGTGCAAAGTCAATACTGAGCGGTATCCAGCATTCATAGCAACCACACAAGCCTCCCTTTTTCATTCGTTATCGATGTTTCCGTCATTATTTGTTATAAACGATTACTGTTGTCGTGCTGAGATCCTGAGCTACCACGCCGTGATTCTATTCGGCCTCTAAAATCAATATGTGATATTTCCGACACAAATCAGAAGATATCTAAAAAAGTAACGCAAATTCCAAAAAACAAGACATCCGCGAGCTTCATTCATCCCGTACTCGTGCAAGTGGCAGCCCCATAGTCCTGGGGTGAGCTGCCCGTAGGTTCCCGTACCTGTAGGTATGCATGCAGCTAGCTCACGTCGCGTCATCGACATCATATCGGCGACTTGTCTATATTAAAGTGTACCGTACGCAAAAGTCACATCACAACTCAAAAAACACGCACAGAAAACACTTATTTTTCTTCATTAAATTCACTTTATTTAATCAAACCAACATAATATCATCATTCAAATAAGCTTAGTCTACGGAAAAATCATGAAAAGAGGAATTCTAAGTATATATTTTTTGAGATATTAGCACAAAAACAAGATCGAAATTTGTGTCTGGTTGGAATAGGAAGCCCTATTATTAATCAGGGTCCGTTGGCATCGCTACTTCAAGCTTGAGCCGGGCTTGCTGCTCTTTGCCCGGCTAGCGGGGGTCGGGACTTGGCCGGGACTTGGCCGAGTTTGGCGCTCATTGCCCGGCTAGCGGGGGTTGGGACTTGGCCGGGGTTTGGCACACAAATATTGCCCCGCTTGTCTGGGACTTGGCCGGGACATGGCCGGGGGGTTTAACATTTCAAAAATGCACCTCATGTGCAAGTCCCGGCCATCCCGGGTACCCATTATCACATAAAACATGTATAATTAATAGGCCATCAGCCTCGTTAAAAAAACTGACAGCCGTTTTTTGTAGACTGGTTCCTTGACTTTCTTCAAACGAAACAGAGCAAGTATTTATAGATGTCAGGTAATTATCAGGTTAGGAAACCAGACTAGTTAGCTGCCACACATTCACAGATGTGTAACAGTATTACAAATAAAACGTGGACTAACTAAATTTAATAAATTGGGGGCAGTGTTTGGAAACAATAAGGTATTTTCAACGATTGTCGCCGGCAATCGTTGAAAATTGATACAAAATGCCACTTTTCTTGAAAACCACATCACACCAAACGCTTTGAAATGTTATTCACCGTACAGTCAAGTAAGGTACTCCATAATAATTCAGTAGTTTTTGTGTGTTTTTTGTATGTTTGCAAAACAGTAAACTACCTTTATAGATAATAGGATAACAAAAATTGTCAGTTGTGCATTATTTAAAACAGCAACAGTTCTCAAAATCTAAAGAATGGTGCTTGACAACTAACCTGAAAATATTTTAGCTCTTTGAATGCTGTAAATTCTGAGGAAATAATTTGCAAGAATTTTGATTTTGAACCAACTACTATGGACATAGCAGGCCACAAGGAATAATTTCACAGGGTGTTCAGAGTCATTAATATCTTAACATCAAGTAAGCTCCTGAATAATTATTTGGTTGGTCACTTTTTAGATGGTTTCAAAAAGTATACTATCCCTTTAGATTTGGTCACTGAAAGTGTTTTTTTTACAGTACAAGTAATTCTAAAGTCGTGGGGGTCACAAATTAGAAGTCGGTCAGCCAGTCGGCACGCATCAATAGGCCGACAGCGCTGGCAGATCGGCCCCAAACGCCGCGCCACAAAGAACAACTAAGCAGCCCAAAACGAACCCTACTAAAATTGTACGCAGACAAAAGTGTGGTAATAAGGACTGCTTGTGTCAATGCCCTCCGTGCAAGAAAGCAACACCAGCTTTTACAAGTCTCCAGTACAACAAAAGCAATTAATCTGAACAATACATGATTGACGGATGTTTGTAAGCGTTAGACCATAGAGCTGACAACTCCAATCTGAGACAGCGGCCAAACCCCAAATTTATGCAGTTTGGCAATGGTGATGGAGCCAGACCTAAGTGTGGTTTGGAAAACGGCCAGTGAGTGATGGGAAAACATGTTCTTTTAAAGAAAACAAATTTCCGTGGGTTGTTTTTTTATATTAATTTTTGGTGGGGCTAACAAATGTTCCCTTCCAGGTTAGTCAGTAAAACTGCGCCCCCTCCCCCCGACGAAATTTCGAAAAAACAAAATACAATGTATTTATGTTGACATTCAGTGCCCTTGAAAATTAGTGCACCCCTATGTAGCTGACAAATTAACCCTAGTTACGCCACTGGGGTACATTCCAACTAACGTTTAGATGGGACCACACTGGATTGACTGGAAATATTGAGCATGTGCGTTCTAAGACCAAGTTTCCCTCCCAATGTTATGCTTCTTAAAATAATATACCTAAAAGCCCATGCAATGTAATGCAATGATTGAAAATACATATTTTGTGTCCCAGAAAAAGAATTTACTTTTTCGATTTAACGCCGACCGTCCGATGAGACGAATTTTACGAATTTAGGACGAATCAGAATGCTACAAACGTGAAATATGCACCTTAAATGAAATTGTAGCATTTCAAAATTGAAATAGAGCTCGGCGATGTCCGCTGATATAATTAAAATGTCATTACAGTGAATGTTAAAATGACAAGGAAAACCTGTACTAAATCTTGGGATGAGCAACCATTCATTTTCCAACGGTTCAACAAGGACTTGATTCCATCTACCAATTTGTTTTTCAAATAGTCACTTCTTTCACTAGTACATATACCGATTGGTGATATTGTGCCGTGCCTTTGATGGTACAAGCATGACATTTGGCACACAGTCGGAGTATGTCATGAGAAAGATAGGATCATCGCAGATTTGTCCTTTGAAAAAAATGGGTATAAAATAACAAGCAGTTTTCAAAACATTCAAAATGGCTGTTATTGCTTGTTATTCTACCGATATTTATTCAAAGGGCAAATCTACGATGGCCCTATTTCAAAATATATTTCTCATGACATACTCTGACCATGTTCTGACTGTGCGCTAAATGTCATCAAAGGGAACATAATTCCCCAAATACTGCCCCACTACGCAATGTACATGTATTCACGGACCTGGGTGCGCGCTTCTATACCAAAGCCCCCTTGTTGACATGGTTTGTACTACCGTGGATGGTACATTGACAATCATTGTGTTGACGTTGATCCAATGTGTCAACACATTTTGTAGCCAATCCATCGGTAATCCCATATCACTGCTACCTGTTATTACTGTCTGACAAGTTTGAATGCCACTTGTAATGCCATCCGGCTTACACAGCGTGAAGTGGCGACTCATTTCTATATTCAAACACATTCCGGAAGATAATTACTTTAGAAGGCTATCGTTAGAATTGTAGGTTGAAATAAAACAAACAGATTTTACATTAAGAGGTGGATGTTTTTTTCTTGAAAATGGTCTAAAGAACAATTTGCTTCAAAAATTCCTTATTCCAACCAACACTATACATATACTTGATAATCTTAAAATATACCACTACATGTATAGGGGAAGTCATGTATAGAGAATAGACAATTTGCCCTCTTTTTAATCTGTATTGAAATGTGCGGCGGTATGCGCAAGCGTCGTGTTTTGCAAAAACTTTGGGTAAGGAGCGACGTCGTAGCTCAGATCGCCTTCAAAATTGTGTGGCATTTAAGGTCATTCCTTAACCAAATTAATACAAAACACGATACGTGCGCCTGTAAAAAAAAGAGAGCACATCGTATATAGGTAGAATACATTTGTTGCACTAAAGGCATTTGTTTTCTTCTCAAGACTTTAATCGAAGAATTAAGGCAGTAATACCCCCACCCTTCGTGTCCCGGCCATTAGATCATTCCCCAGATTTGTAGTGACAAACAAAACACTTGTATTGCCTTTCCAGCAGTTGTCGACGGCATCAAATACTGAAATAAGAAGAACCGACTGTACAAAAGCTGTTTAATGCATATCTTGAACGGAGGCCGCTCGATAATCCGACGGTTCGTTTGTCCAAAGGTTCGTTAGTCCAAAGGTTCGACAGTACGAAAGTTCGATAGTCCGAAGTACCGTGTCATGCCGTGTCATGGCACTGTACTGTCATGCTTTCCAGTGCACTCAGTCGTCTTACCGTAAAATACGGTAACTTTGGCCCGGCATGGTAACTTTGGCTAATACATGCCAATATTTTGTTGATGGTCTTACTTGTATTTTTGGACATAATGTTTTTTTAATTGTCAAGAAAGAGTTAACCAATACTATCGAACTGGATTTTCTGTAATATCTTACACATTAGATCTCAAAACGATCTGACCAATGTTGCCAAAGTCTCCCAATTTTACGGTACCACTCGACCACCAACCTAGCAGGGGTCGGCTGGCTGGTTCAGTCGGCAGAGGGTTGTGGGCTCGAGTCCCACCCGAGTTAGTGATACTTTCGATTATTTCTGGCCAAAACAAACCTGGTATTGAAATTACAAATCTGATTACAAATCTGATATTGAATTTACGTCTCTCGACGCAAATAATTACATCTTATGAAATTAGTTGTACAGTGTACATTAGTTGTATTAAGTGACTTGGAAGGTTAGTAGAATTGATACTTTGAGTAAGTTTAAAAGTCTTTGATGTTCCCGTGGGTGTCTCTGCGGTGGTCAACAAAAGATTCTGTAAAGGCGCAACTACTGAGTGAAGTTGCCGTAGCGGCTCCTTTGCGGTGCGACTGAGAAAATATCACAGGACCCGGCAGGCTGCATCACCGCGACCGCGGGTCGTTCTTCGCAAACCGCGTTGCATCCAACAAGGAATTGGGTAACTGAGTGCATTTTGTCCCGTCACAAAATGTAACCAATTACACCTGGAATGAGGCCGTGTACGGAGTGATGATTATTTATTGTGTCACTTGCTACATTGAGCTTTGGGTTAGAAATCTCTTCCTTTTAGTGTCAGCCTATATATGGATACATTTGCTGGAGGGATGTTGCAACCCCCCCCCCCCCCCCCCCCCCCCCCCACCCTTTATTTATTTCTTCTAAAATTATAATTGTTTGCTTGCAAGTGAGTGATTCATCTGGGCAATTTTCTTTTGCTGGCAAGGAAAACAAAGGTCCTTTTTTCATATGAACTTTTGGTGCGGCGAAGAAATATTCCCTATGTCACAATCAGCACCATCCAGATGAGTCGGAGAACATCGGTGGTCCGTGTCTCCCCCCCCCCCCCCCTCCCCCCCCCCCCCCCCCGGTGATCCCCCATTTGAAATTTCGAATTACACACAAACAATATAATTGCGCTAGATATCCTTTAATTATTCCGAAAAATATAATTTTATAAAGAAAAAACACAAATAACATAAGAATAACTGCTCGACACTGGTTGAAAACAAACGCAGTTTTCGTGCTTTTCTCGGCATCCATGATTGTAAAACTTCGGTCAGTTAAACGATATTTACAATAAGATACAACCCCCAAAATCCACCCATTCATGATAATAATTCAAGCAATTACGAATGGTGTATCCTACCTTTAAGTAGGCCGGGGTTAATAATACGTGCAAAGTTAATTACTGAGCGGTATCCAGCATACATAGCAACCACACAAGCCTCCCTTATTTCATTCGTTATCGATGTTTCCGTCATTATTAGTTATAAACGATTACTGTTGTCGTACTGAGATCATGAGCTACCACGCCGTGATTCTATTCGGCCTCTAAAATCAATGTGTGATATTTCCGACACAAATCAGAAGATATCTAAAAAAGTAACGCAAATTTCTAAAAACAAGACATCCGCGAGCTTCATTCATCCCGTACTGCAAGCGGCAGCCCCATATAAGTCCTGGGGTGAGCTGCCCGTATAGGTTCCCGTACCTGTAGGTACGGTATGCATGCAGCTAGCTCACGTCGCGTCATCGACATCATATCGGCGACTTGTCTATATTAAAGTGTACATTTGTACCGTACGCAAAAGTCACATCACACTAAAAAACACGCAAAGAAAACACAAATTTGTCTTTATTAAATTCACTTTATTTAATCAAACCAACATAATATCATCATTCAAATAAGCTTAGTCTACGGAAAAATCATGAAAAGATGAATTCTAAGTATATATTTTTCGAGATAGGCCTAAGTATTAGCACAAAAACAAGATCGAAATTTGTGTCTGGTCGGAATAGGAAGCCCTATTAATCGGGGTCCGTTTGGCATCGCTACTTCAAGCTTGAGCCGGGCTTGCTGCTCTTTGCCCGGCTAGCGGGGGTCGGGACTTGGCCGGAGTTTGGCGCTCATTGCCCGGCTAGCGGGGGTCGGGACTTGGCCGGGGTTTGGCACACAAATTGCCCCGCTTGTCCGGAACTTGGCCGGGACATGGCCGGGGGGTTTAACATTTCAAAAATGCACCTCATGTGCAAGTCCCGGCCATCCCGGGTACCCATTATCACATAAAACATAATTAATAGGCCCTCAGCCTCGTTAAAAGAACCTGACAGCGCTAAATACTGATATCTGATACTGCCTGGCTTGATGCACTGCTCGTAGTTTTATTGCTCGTCGAGTTTTAGCTATGTGGCTCAATGCGTTTAGTTTGTACAGTGTGAAGTAACTCATTTAAACATTAGAAACCCTTGATTTTGTTTAGGTTATTGACTTTACCAAGCAAGGGTAGGATACATCATTGCAGATATCGAAACATTTTACTACCGAATTATCCACAAATATCTTCCCTTTTTGAAAGTAAATAATGATTATAGGCATCCAGCAAAATGAATGTGTACTCTCGAGGCGTCGGACTTATGAACCGAAATAAAAGTAAATTTAATTGTTGGACTCGTGAGGCGTCGGACCAATGGGCCTTTATTTTGTTGGGAGATTAGATTTTGTCGGACTTGGGATGCGTTGGACCTCTGAGACGTTGGGCGAGCGGACCTCAGAAAGAGGACGCACTCCATAATCACATAATACATGTATAATGCCATCAGCCACCATCCTCAGTCTAATAATTAGACAGCCGTTGATTTGACATGAGTGGTAGAATACACCAATTACTTTTGTGTGAAATTTCGAGAATTGATGGGTTTAGGGGATTCGTTATAGTTAATATTGTGACGCTTATCGGTTTTAAAGTTGTGTTCATAGATGCTGAGAAAAACCAACAACATTCATGCCGTTTTTGTAGAGTGGTTCCTTGACTTTCTTCAAGCGAAACAGAGCAAGTATTTATAGTTAATTATCAGGTTAGGAAACCAGACTAGTTGACTGCCACACATTCACAGATGTGTAACAGTTTTACAAATAAAACGTGGACTAACTAAATTTAATAAATTGGGGGCAGTGTTTGGAAACAATAAGGTATTTCCAACTATTGTCGCCGGCAATCGTTGAAAATTGATACAAAATTCCACTTTTCTTGAAAACCACAGCACACCAGACGCTTTGAAATGTTATTCACCGTACAGTCAAGTAAGGTACTCCATAATAATTCAGTAGTTTCTTTTTTGTATGTTTGCAAAACAGTAAACTACCTTTAAAGGTATGGGATACATATTTTTTAGTTGTGCATCATTTCAAACAGCAAAAGTTCTTAAAATCTAAAAAATAGTGCTTGACAACTAACCTGACAATATTTTAGCTCTTTGAATGCTGTAAATTCTGTGGGAATAATTTGCAAGAATTTTGATTTTGAACCAACTACTATGGAAATTTTCAAAAGTGGGTCTCTGAGATGCATTTTTTGACTTCTTTTGTTATTAATTGTTCTTCAAATTGACAGCAGGCCACAAGGAATAATTTGACAGGGTGTTCAGAGTCATTAATATCTTAACATCAAGTAAGCTCCTGAATAATTATTTGGTTGGTCACTTTTTAGATGGTTTCAAAAAGTATACTATCCCTTTAGATTTGGTCACTGAAAGTGTTTTTTTACAGTACAAGTAATTCTAAGGTCGTGGGGGTCACAAATTAGAAGTCGGCCAGCCAGTCGGCACGCATCAATAGGCCGACAACGCTTGCGGATCGGCCCCCAAACGCCGCACTACAAAGAACTACTAAGCGGCCCGAACGAACCCTACTAAAATGCGCCGTATTTTTGGCCGCATGAGGGCGCTGTAAGACGCCATTTTCTGGGTACCCAACACAGGCAAAATAGCGTTTATTGAAGTAGTTTTAGTAACTTTACTTTATCTTTAAATTGAATATTAGAAAGAAAAACAATTTGGAGCTGTAAGAATAATTAAACTGACGTGAATTATCTCCTAATCACTTTTAATTATACCCCCATATACCGTGAGCACAGCGCCCTCAACGTTCAATAATACGGCCTATTGTACGCAGACAAAAGCGTGGTAATGAGGACCGCTTGTGTTTTATTGCCCTCCGTGCAAGAAAGCGAAATTTTCGGAAATTGATGGGTTTAGGGGATTCATTATAGTAAATATTGTGACGCTGAACGGTTTTAAAGTGTTTGTGTTCATAGATGCTGAGAAAAACCAAGAACATTCATGCCGTTTTTTGTAGACTGGTTCCTTGACTTTCTTCAAGCGAAACAGAGCAAGTAATTATAGACGTCAGGTAATTATTAGGTTAGGAAACCAGACTAGTTGGCTGGCACACATTCACAGATGTGTAAAAGTATTACAAATAAAACGTGGACTAACTAAATTTAATCAATTGGGGGCAGTGTTTGGAAACAATAAGGTATTTCCAACTATTGTCGCCGGCAATCGTTGAAAATTGATATAAAATTTCACTTTTCTTGAAAACCACAGCACACCAGACGCTTTGAAATGTTATTCACCGTACAGTCAAATAAGGTACTCCATAATAATTCAGTAGGTTTTTTTTTGGTTTTTTTATGTTTGCAAAACAGTAAATCTACCTTTAAAGAATAAGGATACTATTTTAATTGTCAGTTGTGCATCATTTAAAACAGCAACAGTTCTTAAAATCTAAAGAATGGTGCTTGACAACTAACCTGACAATATTTTAGCTCTTTGAATGCTGTAAATTCTGAGGAAATAATTTGCAAGTACTATTATTTGATCTTCAAAATGACAACATGCCAGAAGGAATAATTTGACAGGGTGTTCAGAGTCATTAATATCTTAACATCAAGTAAGCTTTTGAATAATTATTTGGTTGGTCACTTTTTAGATGGTTGCAAAAGGTATACTATCCCTTTAGATTTGGTCACTGAAAGGTGTTTTTTACAGTACAAGTAATTCTAAGGTCGTGGGGGTCACAAATTAGAAGCCAGCCAGCCAGTCGGCACGCATCAATAGGCCGACAGCGCTTGCGGATCGGCCCCCAAACGCCGCACCACAAAGAACTACTAAGCAGCCCAAAACGAACCGGACTCAAATTGTATATACCCAGCACGATATGTGGCAGAGGGGTACCCCCCTCTTATCCCTATACTTTATATGCACTCAACACTATTGTAACCTAACCCATCCCCCCTTGAAACCTAAAAGGAATTCCCGAGATTCCGGGAACACAATGGTCAACACAAAAGAGGGGGGGTTTTCTCTGCCACATATCGTGCTTCATATGAAATTGTACGCAGACAAAAGCGTGGTAATAAGGTCCGCTTGTGTCAATGCCCTCCGTGCAAGAAAGCAACACCAGCTTTTACAAGTCTCCAGTACAACAAAAGCAATTCATCTGAACAATACATGATTGACGGATGTTTGTAAGCATTAGATCATGGAGCTGACAACTCCAATCTGAGACAGCGGCCAAACCCCAGCTTCGTCTCCGTCTTGCTTCGTTTTTGCAGTTTGGCAATGGCGATGGAGCCAGACCTAAGCTGTAGTTTTGAAAACGGCCAGTGAGTAATGGGCAAAACGATGTTCTTTAAAAAAAAAAAAATTACTTGGGTTGTTTTTTCATATTAATTGTTGGTGGGGCTAACAAATGTTCCCTTCCAGGTTTGCGCCCCCTCCTCCCCGACGAAATTTCGAAATTTCGAGAAAACAAAATACAATGTATATATGTTGCCATTCAGTACCCCTTGAAAATTGGTGCACCCCTCATTGTGGCTGACAAATTAACCCTAGTTACGCCACTGGGGTACATTCCAACTAACGTTTAGATGGGACCACACTGGATTGACTGGAAATATTGAGCATGTGCGTTCAAAGACCAAGTTTCCCTCCCAATGTATACCTAAAAGCCCATGCAATGCAATGCAATGATTAAAAATACATATATTTTGTGTCCCAGAAAAATTTTTTTACTTTTTCGATTTAACGCCGACCGTCCGATGAGACGAATTTTACGAATTTAGGACGAATCAGAATGCTACAAACTTGAAATATATGCACCTTAATTGAAATTGTAACATTTCAAAATTGAAATAGAGCTCGGCGATGTCCGCTGACGAAATTAAAGTGTCATTACAGTGAATGTGTGTGACATGTGTTAAAATGACAGGGAAAACCTGTACTAAATCTTGGGATGAGCAACCATTCATTTTCCAACGGTTCAACAAGGGCTTGATTTCATCTACCAATTTGTTTTTCAAATAGTCACTTCTATCACTAGTACATATACCGATTGGTGATATTGTGCCGTGCCTTTGATGGTACAAGCATTAAATTTGGCACACATTCGGAGTATGTAATGAGAAAGAGAGGACCATCGCAGATTTGTCCTTTGAAATAAATGGGTATAAAATAACAAGCAGTTTTCAAACAATTCAAAATGGCTGTCATATTGCTTGTTATTGTATTCAAAGGGCAAACTTGCGATGGCCCTATTTCAAAATATATTTCTCATGACATATTCTGACCATGTTCGGACTGTGTGCTAAATTTCATCAAAGGCACCATATCAATTCCCCCAAATACTGCCCCACTATGCAATGTACATAGGTACGGTGCGCGCTTCTATACCAAAGCCGCCTTGTTGACATGGTATGTACGGTACGTATGTACTACCGTGGATGGTACTATGCAATCATTGCGTTGACGTTGATCCAATGTGTCAACAAATTTTGTAGCCAATCCATCGTTAATCCCATATCACTGCTACCTGTTATTACTGTCTGACAAGTTTGAATGCCACTTATAATGCCACCAGGCTTACACAGCGTGAAGTGGCGACATCTTTCTATATTCAAACGCATTCCGGAAGATAATGACTTTAGAAGGCTATCGTCTCTTGCACGTTAATTGTAGGTTGAAATAAAACAAACAGATTTTACCTTAAGAGGTGGATGTTTTTTTCTTGAAAATGGTCTAAAAAACTATTTGCTTCAAAAATTCCTTATTCCAACCAACACTATACAATATGCCTGATAATCTTAAAATATACCACTACATGTATATGGAGAATAGACAATTTGCCCTCTTTTTAATTTGTATTGAAATGTGCGGCGGTATGCGCAAGCGTCGTGTTTTGCAAAAACTTTGGGTAAGGAGCGACGTTGCAGCTCAGATCGCCTTCAAATTATGTGGCATTTGAGGTCATTCCTTAACCAAATTAATACAAAACACGATACGTGCGCCTGTAAAAAGAGAGCACATCGTCTATAGGTAGAATACATTTGTTGCACTAAAGGCATTTGTTTTCATCTCAAGACTTCAATCGGAGAATTAAGGCAGTAATACCTCCACCCTTCGTGTCCCGGCTAGTATTAGATCATTCCCCAGATTTTTGTATTGCCTTTCCAGCAGTTGTCGACGGCATCAAATACTGAAATAAGAAGAACCGACTGTACAAAATCCGAAGGTTCGTTTGTCCGAAGGCTCGTTAGTCCAATGGTTCGACAATACGAAAGTTCGATAGTCCGAAGTACAGTGTCATGCCGTGTCATGGCACTGTCATGCTTTCTAGTGCAGTCGTCTTACCGTAAAATACGGTAACTTTGGCCCGGCATGGTAACTTTGGCTGATACATGCCAATATTTCGTTGATTGTCTTACTTGTATTTTTGGACATAATGTTTTTTAATGGTCAAGAAAGAGTTAACAAATACTATCGAACTGGATTTTCTGTAATATCTTATACATTAGATCTCCAAACGATCGTACCAAGGTTGCCAAAGACTCCCAATTTTACGGTACCACTCGACCACCAACCTAGCAGGGGTCGGCTGGCCGGTTCAGTCGGCAGAGGGTCGTGGGCTCGAGTCCCACCCGAGTTAGCGATACTTTCGATTATTTCTGGCAAACAAAACCTGTTATTGAAATTACAAATCTGATTACAAATCTGATATTGAATTTACATCTCTCGACGCAAATAATTACATCTTATGAAATTAGTTGTACAGTGTGTACCTTAGTTGTATTAAGTACCTGTAGGTATGCATGCATGCAGCTAGCTTACGTCGCGTCATGGACATCATATCGGCGACTTGTCTATAAAGTGTACCGTACGCAAAAGTCACATCACAACTCAAAAAACACGCAAAGAAAACACAAATTTGTCTTCATTAAATTCACTTTATTTAATCAAACCAACATAATATCATCATTCAAATAAGCTTAGTCTATTGTAAAATCATGAAAAGATGAATTCTAAGTATATATTTTTTAAGATATTAGCACAAAAACAAGATCGAAATTTGAGTCTGGTCGGAATAGGAAGCCCTATTAATCGGGGTCCGTTTGGCATCGCTACTTCAAGCTTGAGCCGGGCTTGCTGCTCTTTGCCCGGCTAGCGGGGGTCGGGACTTGGCCGGAGTTTGGCGCTCATTGCCCGGCTAGCGGGGGTCGGGACTTGGCCGGGATTTGGCACACAAATATTGCCCCGCTTGTCTGGGACTTGGCCGGGACATGGCCAGGGGGTTTAACATTTCAAAAATGCACCTCGTGTGCAAGTCCCGGCCATCTCGGGTACCCATTATCACATAAAACATGTGTAATTAATAGGCCCTCAGCCTCGTTAAAAGAACCTGACAGCCGTTGATTTGACATGAATGGTATGAAATACACCATTTATTTGTGTGTGTAATTTTCGAAAATTGATGGGTTTAGGTGATTCATTATAGTAAATATTCTGACGCTTATCGGTTTTAAAGTTGTTGTGTTCATAGATGCTGAAAAAAACCAAGAACATTCATGCTGTTTTTTGTAGACTGGTTCCTTGACTTTCTTCAAGCGAAACAGAGCAAGTATTTATAGACGTCAGGTAATTATCAGGTTAGTAAACCAGACTAGTTGGCTGGCACACATCCACAGATGTGTAACAGTATTACAAATAAAACATGGACTAACTAAATTTAATCAATTGGGGGCAGTGTTTGGAAACAATAAGGTATTTCCAACTATTGTCGCCGGCAATCGTTTAAAATTGATACAAAATTTCACTTTTCTTGAAAACCACAGCACACCAGACGCTTTGAAATGTTATTCACCATACAGTCAAATAAGGTACTCCATAATAATTCAGTATGTGTTTTTTTGGTTTGTTTATGTTTGCAAAACAGTAAACTACCCTTAAAGATATAGGATACTATTTTAATTGTCAGTTGTGCATCATTTAAAACAGCAACAGTTCTTAAAATCTAAAGAATGGTGCTTGACAACTAACCTGACAATATTTTAGCTCTTTGAATGCTATAAATTCTGAGGAAATAATTTGCAAGTATTATTATTTGTTCTTCAAAATGACAGCATGCCAGAAGGAATAATTTGACAGGGTGTTCAGAGTCATTAATATCTTAACATCAAGTAAGCTTGTGACTTGGTTGGTAACTTTTTGGATGGTTGCAAAAGGTACACTATCCCTTTAGATTTAGTCACTGGAAGTTTTGGTTTAAGTCGTGGGGGTCACAAATTAGAAGTCGGCCAGCCAGTCGGCACGCATCAATAGACCGACAGCGTTTGCGGATCGGCCCCGAAACGCCGCACAACAAAGAACTACTAAGCGGCACGAACGAACCGGACTCAAATTGTATGCAGACAAAAGCGTAGTAATAATGATCGCTTGTGTCAATGCCCTCCGTGCAAGAAAGCAACACCAGCTTTTACAAGTCTCCAGTACAACAAAAGCAATTAATCTGAACAATACATGATTGACGGATGTTTGTAAGCATTAGATCATGGAGCTGACAACTTCAATCTGAGACAGCGGCCAAACCCCAGCTTCGTCTCCGTCTTGGGTTTCGTTCATGCAGTTTGGCAATGGTGATGGACCCGGACCTAAGCTGTGGTTTGGAAAACGGCCAGTGAGTGATGGGCAAAATGATGTTCTTTTAAAGAAAACGAATTTACTTTGGTTGTTTTTTCATATGAATTTTCGAAATTTCGAATTGCACACAAACAAAATATATATGTTGCCATTCAGTGCCCCTTGGAAATTGGTGCACCTCCCATGTGGCTGGCAAATTAACCCTAGTTACACCACTGGGGAACATTCTAACTAACGTTTAGATGGGACCACACTGGATTGACTGGAAATATTGAGCATGTGCGTTCAAAGACCAAGTTTCCCTCCCAATGTATACCTAAGAGCCCATGCAATGCAATGCAATGATTGAAAATACATATTTTGTGTCCCAGAAAAAGAATTTACTTTTTCGATTTAACGCCGACCGTCCGATGAGACGAATTTTACGAATTTAGGACGAATCAGAATGCTACAAACTTGAAATATATGCACCTTAATTGAAATTGTAACATTTCAAAATTGAAATAGAGCTCGGCGATGTCCGCTGACGAAATTAAAGTGTCATTACAGTGAATGTGTGTGACATGTGTTAAAATGACAGGGAAAACCTATACTAAATCTTGGGATGAGCAACCATTCATTTCCAACGGTTTAACAAGGGCTTGATTTAATGGAAACGTATCTTTCCCCTTGAGGAATTCTACCAATTTGTTTTCCAAATAGTCACTTCTAGCTATCACTAGTACATATACCAAAGCCGCCTTGTTTACATGGTCTGTACTAGCGTGGATACATGTACATGTACTATGCAATCATTGTGTTGACGTTGATCCAATGTGTCAACAAATTTTGTAGCCAATCCAGCGGTAATCCCATATCACTGCTACCTGTTATTACTGTCTGACAAGTTGTGCATTGATCTAGTTTGAATGCCACTTGTAATGCCACCCGGCTGACACAGCGTGAAGTGGCGACTCATTTCTATATTCAAACACATTCCGGAAGATAATTACTTTAAAAGGCTATCGATTTTACCTTAAGAGGTGGATGTTTTTTTCTGGAAAATGTTCTATAAAACTATTTGCTTCAAAAATTCCTTATTCCAACCAACACTATACATAATGCCTGATAATCTTAAAATATACCACTACATGTATAGAGAATAGACACTTTGCCCTCTTTTTATTCTGTATTGAAATGTGCGGCGGTATGCGCAAGCGTCGTGTTTTGCAAAAACTTTGGGTAAGGAGCGACGTCGCAGCTCAGATCGCCTTCAAATTATGTGGCATTTGAGGTCATTCCTTAACCAAATTAATACAAAACACGGTACATGCGCCTGTAAAAAGAGAGCACATCGCCTATAGGTAGAATAAATTCGTTGCACTATAAGGGCATTTTTGTGCAACTCAAGACTTCAATCGCAGAATTAAGGGCGTAATGCCTAATTAAATATGTTTGTACTTAACTGTAACTTACATAACTATGACACTCGTATGTCCACTAACTTACATTCCCACATACCGCAACATAGAACATCTGCCTTTCAACACAACATCAAATACTCCGGACCTAAATTGTGGAATGATTTACCATTCTCTCTTATATTCGAGGTCATATAATATTTTTAAACGTAAACTTCAATTGTACCTATTGTAATATGTTTTATACTTCATGTATCCATGTGCTTATGGACTTTGTATGGCAATCCTACATGTAGCAGCCCAGTTTCATCTCAAGAATTCAATCGGAGAATTAAGGCAGTAATACCCCACCCTTCGTGTCCTGACCATTAGATCATTCCCCAGATTTTTGTAGTGACACACAAAACATTTGTATTGCCTTTCCAGCAGTTGTCGACGGCATCAAATACTGAAATAAGAAGAACCGACTGTACAAAATCCGAAGGTTCGTTTGTCCGAAGGCTAGTTAGTCCAAAGGTTCGACAGTACGAAAGTTCGATACTCCGAAGTATAGTGTCATGCCGTGTCATGGCACTGTCATGCTTTCTAGTGCAGTCGTCTTACCGTAAAATACGGTAACTTTGGCCCGGCATGGTAATGTGACGGCGGATTAAAAGACCGACCGGGCGCCCCATAGGATAGGGTTGGATGGTGATGAGGTGAAGCGCATGCGCAAGGAGAGGTGTCTCTCCGGCGTGCGTTCGTTCCATGCAGAAGCGGTGTGCGGCTAAGTGCCCAATAAAGCCCGTTTTACCAGAAATTACTTGTCCATCGTCGTTCATGTGAGTGCTAAAGGAAGGCGTAGATAACCAGCTTTCACAGTGGCGCCCGGTGTGGGACCAATTCCGATTTGTTACAAAGGAATTTGACCCGAATTTGTGAGCACTCAATCGATCCATTCAGCTGTTCAGGAAAACGGAACCGCCATGTTCTTTGGTTCTGATCGGCGATGAATGGACGGGAATTTCTGCGCCGTTTTGTGTGACGAAGGAACGATGTCAGCACCGAACAAAGGTTTTTATTGGTAGCTAACACTAGGGTTTCCCAGGTTATGCTACTTGATTGCCAGTTAAAACTGTAATAACAAGTTTATTGCAGGTTTTATGACTCGGGGGCGTGTTGTGATCTGATTGGTGACGTCACTCGCTAAACCATTGCGCGACACGTGTTTTCTATGGCACGCCGTGTGTAAATTAATCTATATTTCACGAATTTTGCCTGAAACTTTAAAATGTTTTTCCATTCGGTTTTGCAGCTGTCTGTTGTGGGGTTGCCACTCAAACAGTATGCCGCGTGCGCGATTCAGGGAGAGGGAGCAGCCCGTCGTGTCTGATTCCGACTCGGATCAAGAGGACCAGCGTTTAGTAGAGGGGTCCCAGGCTCGTGGGATCCTTGTGTTCAGCGATTCGCTGCTAAGAAAGGCGGAAACGGTGCTAACCCACAATACCCTAGTCCGGACAGTGGATGTGGACGGTGGTGCCGGCATCAGTCGTGTGGCGGCCAACGCTCGACGGTATTTACGTTACCGACCGGGACCATTTGTGATCGTCGTCTGCGCTGGCTCGAACGATATTTTTGAGTATCGAGACTATACTCGCGGGCCCGAGACCGACTTTACTCATGAAGAGGCAGGTGTGCATGCAGCTGGCATTAACACCTACTACCGGGAGCACCGACAACAGTTAGCTACATGGGTAGCCGAACATAACACTCTGAACCAGATCACGTTTTGTACCATTCCTTCTCGGTTTAACCTGAACACCGGAGATGTTCGTGCCTTTTTAGGGGCGAATCGTGAGATCCGTCAGGACAATAGGATCCGTGGTGTGACTACACCGGACATCGATGCGAGGGTGTCACGATACCGAGTAGTCCAGCACAGCGACATTTTTCAGTACGCTCGTATAGCTAGGCTGAACCAGTCAGACGGGATCCACCCAACCCAGGAAACTGCCGACGCGTGGGCAGCAGAGATCTTGCGTATTGCTGTTCCTCTCTGTTAAGATGTACTGCGGTCGTACATGTTGTTTGTAATTTATCAAGGGGTTCCCTGTAAATTGCCGAATTATCAAGGGTTTACCTGTGAGTTACAGTATTGTGTATGTTGGTAACTCAATAATTTGTAATATCACTCATATTGGTGTTGTTCAGTTTTAAGTAGTTGATTCTATAGGTCAGGATGGCAGCAGCACGACCGAAGTTGAGGGAATTTTCTGGTGAGCCTGACGAGGACTTCACCCTATGGTTCAAGAGATTTGAACTGTTCGTACCAGCGGCCGCAGCGGACGCCGCAGGGGGGGTACCACGTCGTCATACGACCCTCCCCCTGTATCTAGCCGGTAGGGCGTTTATGACATACGACAGCCTGCCCGCCGCTACACAGCTTGATTACGTGCTGACGCGTCAAGCACTCAAAGAGAGGCTGGATCCGGATGAGCACGCCTTGGTGAGACGCCAAGAGTTCATGACTCTCTGTCGTGACGAGGGCGAGGTGGTTACAGCTTTCGAGTTACGGGTTCTCCGTAAGGCGGCTACGGCATTTCAGGATTTCCCGGACGAGCACCGCAACACCATGGCCAAGGAGCAATTTATGCGGGGGGTCGGGGATGCACAGCTCCAGTTGCATCTGCTGACCAACAGCCCCGACACCATACGTAATGCTGTTCAAATGGCGGAACAGTACATTCAGGTGAGGAAAGTTATCACCCCTCAACCTGTGGTGGCTCAGGAACCAGCCATTCGCCAGGTCTCGCGGGACGAAGGGGTTGCCTCTCCTGTAGAGTCAACGGGAGAAATCTCCAGTCTGAGGAATGACGTCCAGAAACTGACGGAGCAAGTCCAGCTCCTGATGAGGAACCAGAACTCCGGACGTGGACGGACACAGGGACGCGGAGGTCGCAGCCATCGAAATGGACCAAGCCAAGGGCGTGGTCGAGGTCAAGGCCAATTTCAATGGGCTGATGGTCAGGATGACCCCAGGAACCGGAATGGCCCACACGACCGACGTATCCAGCCAGAAGCGTCCGGACGAGGTTCACAACCGCGGGGTTACCGTCTTGCGGACCAACCGCAACGACAAACACAGTTCAATGACCATTTCGACGGGGATTGCTATAACTGTGGGAAATACGGACATCGAAGTGCTGACTGCTGGGGTCCCCGGCAGTCGGGAAACTAGTATGTGCTGCTGATGAGGGTCGGTCGGCAGCCAAGAAAAGAGGGAAGACTCAAAAGATCATACCAAGGGTCCTGATGAACGTGAGCGATGAGGGGATACCGGTGTTATTCGACACTGGAGCGGATGTCTCGCTCATGCGCGAAGATGTGTGGAATTTGTTTTCGCCCCAGGAGAGAGGAACTTTGTCAGCAGAGCCAACAGTGATCTGTTCGGTGTCTGGAGACAAGTTGTCTTGCCTTGGAGCCGCCACAGCGCCCGTCAGGCTGGGACCTTTGAGTCTGGAATATCCCTTCCGGATAATGAGAGGCATCGACAGTCCAGTAATTTTGGGCTGGGACTTCATGATGGAGTATGCCGTGACTGTAAACCCCCAGCGGAAGGAGGTTACCGTTCAGGGTAAATCCTTCCCACTACTAGAGGCGGTGTTGATTCCAACGACAACAACAGCAAGAGCTTGGAAAGCCTGCACCATCCCAGGAAAAACGGAAGTCATCATTCCAGCATATCTACCTTGTGGTCGAGGGTTCCCAAACCTGACGTACGAAGGGATATTGGAGCCAAGCAACCCTCCGGGACTCATTGTGTCCCGTATCGCGGCAACGGTCGAGCATTCACTGATTCCGGTGCGGATTATGAATCCAGAACCTGAGCCGTTAGAGATCGACAAGGGTACATGTCTCGGCGATTTCCATTGTCTTGGAGGTAACCAAGCTAACATGGTTCGACGCACGTACGAGTTGATGGAAGAGTACAGGCCAGCGGGCGAAGATGACAGCGAGCGAGAGGCAGTCGACAGCGAAGGGGTTCCCTCCGTTGACTTGTCTGGGTGTAAACTCAAGAAGGGTCAGTTGCCACGGCTGAAGTCCCTTTTGAGGAAATACGATGGTGTGTTTAGCAAGACACCAAACGACCGAGGACTCACCAACCTCGTGGAGCACCGTATCGATACGGGAGATGCCCACCCGATTAAACAAGCGCCACGTAGAGTCCCTTTCCACTTGCGGGATGAGTTGGAGGGACAGGTGCACGATATGTTAGAAGATGGGGTCGTGGAGCCTAGCTCCGGTCCCTGGTCATCACCAGTGGTTCTCGTGAAGAAGAAGTCGGGTGCGTTTAGGTTTTGCGTGGACTATCGTAAGCTGAATGCTGTTACCAGGAAAGATGCCCACCCTCTGCCCAGAATTGATGACTCGCTAGCATCCATGACGGGTGCTGCGTTCTTCAGTAATCTCGACTTGACAAGTGGTTACTGGCAAGTCCCTGTGAACAAAGACCACCGGGATAAGACAGCATTCTCGATTGGGACAAATCTCTATCGCTTCAAGAGACTACCGTTTGGGCTCTGCAACGCCCCTCCTCTCTTTCAGAGATTGATGGAGCTGGCATTCGCGGGCATGAGTTGGAAGGTCATGTTGACCTACCTTGACGATCTTGCGATCTTCACGACGACGTTTGAGGAGCACCTGGAGGTGTTGGAAGAGGTCTTCCACCGACTACAGAAGGCCGGACTGAAGCTCCAACCGAGCAAGTGCCATCTCTGTAGGGACGAGATCATTTTCCTTGGCCACCGCGTGAGCCGCCATGGAATCTGGCCGGATCCAGCGAACATCCAGAAGGTGAAAGACTGGCCCGTGCCGAAGACAGTGAAGCAGGTCCAGAGTTTTGTCGGCCTGGCTTCGTACTACCGTCGTTTCGTAGAAGGATTCGCGAAGATCGCCAAGCCCATGATTCAACTCACGGAGAAGCATGTTCCATTTGTCTGGGACGATGCGTGTCAGGAGAGTTTTGACACTCTCAAGAGTCGACTAATGTCGCCTCCGATCTTGGGGTTTCCGAGATGGGGCCAACCATTTATCTTACACACGGATGCATCAGATTTTGCCGTCGGATGTGTCCTGAGTCAAGTGCAGGATGGACAGGAACGGGCCATTGCCTACCACAGTAGGGCTCTGAGTGCCACAGAGAGAAACTGGTGCACATACGACAAGGAGTTGTGGGCCATTGTCTGGGGTCTCCGGCAAACCCACATCTTCCTCTATGGTTCGAAGTTCACCATCATTACGGACCATAAGCCGCTGCTGCAACGAACCAAACTCCGCTGGGATGCTGATGTCACTCAAAAAAGGACGCGCTGGATGAATGAGCTCAGCACATGGGGTGACATCGAAATCCAGTACCGCCCAGGCGTGAGGAATGGGAATGCAGATGGCATGAGTCGCAGACATCCACCCGACCCAGCAGGAAGGTTGGGAGATCTGATTAAGGCATTGTTTGCCTTGCCTCCACCGGAGGTGGCTGAGATGAACGGAGGAGTGGCAAATACTAGGGTTTCCCAGGTTTCCACCCGTTAGGGACATGACACGGAGCAAGTGGCGTCAGATTCTAGGGGTTCCCAGATCTGCGCCCGTCACAAGAGACGTCGTAGTCAACGTAAGAAGACACAAGGGGTGCGAGCGACAGCGCTTTCACCGTCAGATGGACAGGGACAACCTTCGAGTTGCATCAAGGCGCAACAGGAACAAGATCCTTCCATATCCCAAGTCTATCATTGGGTACTTGACAAGGATAAACCGTGCTGGGACGCAATCAAAGGTGCAGGACGTGACTTCATCACTTTCTGGCGCCAGTTTGATCGCTTTTCTATACAGAGTGGAATCTTGGTCAGGGAATGGACTCCACCCAAGAAGCGGACCACGGTCTACCAGCAGGTCGTTGCTCCAGGACTGCGGTCGCAAGTTCTTGATGAGGTTCACTCTGGTGTCACCTCGGCCCATCTCGGACGCCGTAAGACGTTAGGCAAGATGCAGAGTCGATTTTACTGGCCAGGACTGGTAACTGATGTGGCAGAGTTCTGCCGGACATGTCCTCAGTGTGTTGCACGCACTAAGCCGAATCCGAAGATGAAGGCACCGCTGCAAAGTATCTCGTCATCTTACCCGCTACAGCTAGTAGCGACCGATATTACGGAATTGCCAATCAGTTCACGGGGTTACCGTTACTGTTTGGTGGTTGGTGACCACTTCACGAAGTACGTGAATTTGTACGCTATGAAAGACCAGACAGCCAAGACTGTGGCCGACCTTATCTTCCGCCATTATGTGTGCGAACACGGGATGCCGGAGACCATCCATTCAGACCAGGGTCGACAATTCGAGTCCGACGTGGTGCAGGAACTGTGCATCATGCTTGGGATAGAGAAGACGAGGACGACCCCGTACCATCCCGAAGGCAATGGCATGATCGAGCGGTTCAACGCGACGTTGAAGAATGTCATTGCCAAGGTCACAATCCAACACGGAAAAGATTGGGATCTCCATCTTGGTCCGGTTCAACTGGCGTACAACTCCAGTATACATGAGACGACGGGTGTGTCGCCATTCTTCTTACAGCACGGTCGAGAACCTCGTCTCCCTGCAGACATCGTCTATGGCTGCCCAAGCAAGGACTATTGGAAGTCGGCAGGGAGCTACTCCAAGAGCATCCTCACCGAGCTCCAGGATGCTTTCGATGAGGCCAGGAAAACTTCCAGCATTGGTCAAGAACGCCAAAAGAATCTGTACGACAAGTGGGCGAAACACCATCCGTACCAAGTGGGGGACAGAGTGTGGTTACACACTCCAGTGTCCAAAGACCGTCACCGGAAACTGGCTTTGCCATGGATAGGGCCATATGTCGTGGTCAAGAGGATGCAGACAGCGAATGGTCTGCCGGGGATTACATATCGAATCCAGAGTGAGGACACAATGAAGCGCCACAGGCTGGTTGTCCATCACAATCGGCTGAAGCCCTGTGTAGCTCCTAGGATACCCCGACCATTGGCACGTCAGGAACCAGACGAGGACGTTCCTGCAGCGACGGGATCCGATGTTTCTGCCCCACCGAGGATGTTCTTCCCTATGATGGGTGGAGGAGTTGGGGTTGGTATGGGGTTACCGGCCGCACCAGCAGCCCCTCCAGCCCGAGAAGCTGAAGTCGAGGATGATTCCGATGTCACAGTCCCCGACGGTGGCCCTGGCGCTGACACGGGTTTACCTGCCGAACCAGTTGTCCCGCCAGAGGGTCAGGAGGTAGGTCTGGAACTTGATGGCAAGAGAGTTGCTGATGCAGAACCAGCTGCTCGACTGGAAGACAGAGCCGTCGAGTTAGGAGCTGGACCAGATGTTGGCATGGGTTTTCCTACGGCACCTGGTGTCCAGGCTCCAGAACCGGAAGTCCCTGGGATTCCACTTCATGAGGAGGGACCAGCTGATGCTGCCCATGACGACATCGACCACGATGGACAGGCTGACGAAGCTGACGAGGACGAGGAGGATGATGCCTTGCACGTCGACGATGGAGCCGAGCGTCATCCCAAACCCGTTCAGCCGGAGGCTGATCCACTTCAGGGAGGAGCGATGGATGAGGAGACGTTAGTGGAAGCCGCTCCAGAACCACGCGTGACAAGAAGCGGACGTGGAGTCAATGCTCCAGCATATCTGGAGGATTATGTCCAACGCGTGAAACTAAAAGGGCGGTACTGAGGGACAAGACACGGGTATTTGTTACAACGTGGACGGGAAACTTCGAACATATGTTTATGTTGGTGACTGTACATAGGACATTGTATACATGGATTGATAAGTGTGATCACGAATGTAAAACCCTACAGAGACTTATAGGACGGTTGGTGCGAGTTTTGTTTAGCTAGCTAGTGTTACTGTTAAGAAAAGTTGTGTTACTGTTAAGAAAAGTTGTGTTACTGTTAAGAAAAGTTGTGTTACTGTTAAGAAAAGTTGTGTTACTGTTACTGAAGAAATTCTGGAAGATGGGCTAGCCGGAAGCCAAACAAAGGATAATTCATTTTAAGTAGTGTGCAATGTTTTCCCATCACCTATCCGACCTAACTAGGGGTGACCCGGTGGTCATGGTTGCACCTCGTGTGTTCTGGTTGTGGCACCGATTGATGGTGTCCCCATGTTTGGAGCTGTGAGCTCGACATGGACTACTCCCCATGCTTGGCCAGCATGTGGTTTGAAGCTGCTCTCCCAGTGGTTTGGGAGGAAATTGTGCGTATGTCGATGTGGGGCACATCTCCTCAAAAGAGGGGCGTATGTGACGGCGGATTAAAAGACCGACCGGGCGCCCCATAGGATAGGGTTGGATGGTGATGAGGTGAAGCGCATGCGCAAGGAGAGGTGTCTCTCCGGCGTGCGTTCGTTCCATGCAGAAGCGGTGTGCGGCTAAGTGCCCAATAAAGCCCGTTTTACCAGAAATTACTTGTCCATCGTCGTTCATGTGAGTGCTAAAGGAAGGCGTAGATAACCAGCTTTCACAGTAACTTTGGCTGATACATGCCAATATTTTGTTGATGGTCTTACTTGTATTTTTGGACATAATGTTTTTTTAATTGTCAAGAAAGAGTTAATATATTATACATTAGATCCCTAAACTATCTGACCAAGGTTGCCAAAGTCTCCCAGTTTTACGGTACCACTCGACCACCGACCTAGTAGGGGTCGGCTGGCTGGTTCAGTCGGCAGAGGGTCGTGGGCTCGAGTCCCACCCGAGTTAGTGGTACTTTTGATTATTTTTGGCCCAAAAAAACTGGTATTGAAATTACCAATCTGATTACAAATCTGAAATTGAATTTCCATCTCTCGACGCAAATTACATCTGATGAAATTAGTTGTACAGTGTACATTAGTTGTATCAAGTGACATGAAGGTTAGTAAAATTGGTACTTTGAGTCAAGTTTAAAAGTCTTTGATGCTCCCGTGGCCGTCTGGGCGGCGGTCAACAAAAGGCCCTGTGAAGGTGCAACTACTGAGTGAAGTTGCCGTAGCGGCTCCTTTGCGGTGCGACTGAGAAAAATATCACAGGACCCGGCAGGCTGCATCACCGCGACCGCAGGTCGTTCTTGGCAAACCGCGTCGTATCCAACAAGGAATTGGGTAACTGAGTGCATTGTGTTCCGTCACAAAAGGTAATTAGACCTGGAACGAGGCCATGTAAGGAGTGACGAATATTCATTGCGTCACTTGCTACATTGAGCTTTGGGTTAGAAATCCCTTGCTTTCACTCGTCAGCCTATATGGATACATTAGCTGGAGGGAGGTTGCTACCCCCCCCCCCCCCCCCCCCCCCCCCCCCCCCCCCCACCTCCTCCCCAATCCACCCCAGCTCCCCGTTTAGCCATAATGCACATATAATACAATCATTAACTTAAAAAACAATGAAGAATGCAGGCCGAAGCATGGCAGATTTCAAATTGTCCGGGGAGTGTCCCTGCAACCGTACCTCCTAGCAATCCACCGCCCCCCCCCCCCCCCCCCCCCCCGTTTACTCATCGCTAAATTCAACCCTGGATCCTCTCATGAATTATCTGAACAATAACTGTGTGTACAGTGGTCACGTGGTCATATTTCCAATTTTGGTTTTGCACTTGGAATGTTTAGAAGAATTTTGTTTTTATAAACATGCGTTCTCCATACTGTTTTCAAATGTTACCTTACAAAAGTATCATATACTATATTAATGTTTTCTTGGCAATATAAAATTACTTACTATCCCATATCGTTGGTATTTTTATTATTATAACACCTCACTCACAGATTCTGTGTCTTGATTGGCCGAGAGCGCGGCACGTGTCACTTGCTATTTTTACTATTTGTTACTTGCGCTATCCAAAAAGACTATACCACGCAAAAAGGACTATGCGCATAGCAACACACGAACTATGCGCATAGCAACGAAAGCGTGACTGAAACCCAGACGTGTGTTTCGGTGCATTGCGTAAACATTGCTCTATCACCTTCGCACCCGTTCATCAAGGCAACAAAGTACACGTATGATCGAGAGACGTATCATTCGGAGATTTTTTGTCATTACCATACTTTCAGGAAGCTTAAATTGTGCAGAATCTGTGAGTGAGGTGTTATAAAACAAATATTGACTGCTTTATTTCGCGGTATAGTAAAACTAGCCTCCCTCAGTGATCCATGGAGCATTCTATTTTCCCTCGGCTTCGCCTCGGGAAAATAGAATGCTCCATGGATCACCTCGGGAGGCTAGTTTTACTATACCACTCAAAGCAGTCAATATTTGTATACTGTCTGACTGTTGTGCATTGATCAAGTTTGATTGCTACTCATATAAGTTGTCTTCGAGAGAATGCCACCCGGCTTACACAGCTTGAAGTGGCGACTCACTCAAACCATGGAGGTAGAATTCCTGAAGATAATGATTTCAGAGATCTTTCATCTAATTAGAATAGGTGGAAATAAACATATGAAAGTTACTGACTTTTTAATAAAAGAAAAAGCGAACGAAAAAATCCACTAAGATTTAGTTATCGATTTTTTTCTTCTAAAACTATAATTGTTTGCTTGCAGCTAGCAACCTATCAATATACTACGTTTCTGCGCAAAATGAAAACCCTTTTGGGGGGATGCAGGTGTGTTTCGTTAAAACAAACCCAAAATTATAAGTTCGTTCGGGGAATAAAATCCGTTTTCAATATGTTAAGAGTAAAAAGTTTCACAAAGTGTGTACTTACAGGTAGGATGCACCATTTGCAGATTTCAAAAAAAATTACTACCGAATTATTGAGAAATATTTTACTTATTTGAAAGTAAATAATAATTGTAGGCATCCAGCAAAAGAATAACGCTATTATATCCTGTAACTGTTCCGAAAAATTCAATTATATATAAACAAAGAACAACATAAGAACCACTGCCTGACGCTGTTTTTCCTGCTTTTCTCAGCATCCATTATTATTTTCACAATATAAAGATTGTGTTTCGGCAGTTAACGAGTTGTTATACGTTTAATGATACCATGGAGAAATAAGACATTTCTCCATGATGATACCAAACCCCTCAAGTAAACCCGTGTCAAACCGTTAAAAGCGTTTTTCTCCGAATTGTATTTCTGCAACGGCGACCAATGTGTCAGTTCGTGGTGTCGGTGTAGGGCAAATCTATACCAAAGCCGCCTTGTTGACATGGTCCGTACTACCGTGGATGGTACTATGCAATCATTGCGTTAACGTTGATCCAATGTGTCCACATATTTTGTAGCCAATCCATCGATAATCCCATATCACTGCTACCTGTTATTACTGTCTGACAAGTTTGAATGCCACTTGTAATGTCACCCGGCTTACACATAACAGCGTGAAGTGGCGACTCATTTCTCTATGTTTAAACACATTCCTGAAGATAATGACTCTGGAAGTCGTCTCTTGTTCATTAGAAAAGTAGGTTGAAATAAAACAAAACCAGTTTTTACCTAAAGAGGTGGAGGTTTATTTTCGAAAATAGTCTAAAGAACAATTTGCTTCAAAAATTCCTTATTCCACTCAACACTATACATAATACTTGATAATCTTTGGTGATACAGCAATGCGCGCTTCTTTTGCAAAGCCATCTCACATCTTACATTGATCCAAAGTGTCAATAATTGTGTAGCCCATCCACCGATAATCTCCATAGTAATAACATAGCTGTTTAACAATCTCAGCGCTAAATACTGATACTGCCTGGCTTGATGCACTGTTCGTAGTTTTATTGCTCGTCGAGTTTTAGCTGTATGTGTGTCAATGCGTTTGTTTTTGATTGAAATAGGGGACGTATGACAAAGGGAACAATGGGGTCCCCTATTCCGCAAAGGTCCCCGATTCAGACTCGTGTGCAAATCCTATGGCGATCATCCGAAAACGTTAGAGTACAAACAAAAGAGGGAAGACGGTCGGACAATGCCCCGTCCCCTATTGACGGCATTTACCCACTTGCGTGCGTGTGTTTTGTACAGTGTGAAGTAACTCATTTAAACATTAGAAACCCTTGATTATGTTTAGGTTATTGACTTTACCAAGCAAGGGTAGGATACATCATTACAGATATCGAAACATTTTACTACCGAATTATTGAGAAAATATCTTCCCTTTTTGAAAGTAAATAATGATTATAGGCATTAGCCTCGTATAAAACAATTGACAGCCGTTGATTTGACATGAATGGTATAAAATACACCATTTATTTGTGTGTGTAATTTTCAAAAATTGATGGGTTTAGGGGATTCATTATAGTAAATATTGTGACGCTGATCGGTTTTAAAGTTTTTGTGTTCATAGATGCTGAGAAAAACCAAGAACATTCATGCCGTTTTTTGTAGACTGGTTCCTTGACTTTCTTCAAGCGAAACAGAGCAAATATTTATAGACGTCAGTTAATTATCAGGTTAGGAAACCAGACTAGTTAGCAGGCACACATTCACGGATGTGTAACAGTATTACAAATAAAACGTGGACTAACTAAATGTAATCAATTGGGGGCAGTGTTTGGAAACAATAAGGTATGTCCAACGATTGTCGCCGGAAATCGTTGAAAATTGATACAAAATTCCACTTTTCTTGAAAACCACAGCACACCAGACGCTTTGAAATGTTATTCACCCAACAGTCAAGTAAGGTACTCCATAATAATTCAGTAGGTTTTTTGTGTTAGTTTTTGTGTTTGCAAAACAGTAAATTACCTTTAAAGATATAGGATATTATTGTGTCAGTTGTGCATCATTTAAAACAGCAAAAGTTCTTAAAATCTAAAGAATGGTGCTTGACAACTAACCTGACAATATTTTAGCTCTTTGAATGCTGTAAATTCGGAGGAAATAATTTGCAAGTACTATTATTTGATCTTCAAAATGACAGCATGCCAGAAGGAATAATTTTACAGGGAGTTCAGAGTCATTAATATCTTAACATCAAGTAAGCTTCTGAATATGGTTGGTCATTTTTTAAATGGTTTCAAAAAGTATACTATCCCTTTAGATTTGGTCACTGGAAGGTTTTTCGTACAGTGCAAGTAATTCTAAAGTCGTGGGGGTCACAAATTAGAAGTCGGTCAGCCAGTCGGCACGCATCAATAGGCCGACAGCGCTTGCGGATCGGCCCCCAAACGCCGCACCACAAAGAACTACTAAGCGGCCCAAAACGAACCCGACTCAAATTGTATGCAGACAAAAGCGTGGTAATAAGGACCTCTTGTGTCAATGCCCTCCGTGCAAGAAAGCGACAACAGCTTTTACAAGTCTCCAGTACAACAAAAGCAAATAATCTGAACAATACATGATTGACGGATGTTTGTAAGCATTAGATCATGGAGCTGACAACTCCAACTGAGACAGCGGCCAAACCCCAGCTTCGTCTCCGTCTTGCTTCGTTTTTGCAGTTTGGCAATGGCGATGGAGCCAGACCTAAGCTGTTGTTTGGAAAACGGCCAGTGAGTGACGGGCAAAACGATGTTCTTTTAAAGAAAACAAATTTACTTGTGTTTTTTTTTCATATGAATTTTTGGTGGGGCTAACAAATATTCCCTTCCAGGTGAGTCAGTAAAAATACGCCCCCCCTCCCCCCCCGCGACCGAAATTTCGAATTGCACACAAACAAAATATATATGTTGCCATTTAGTGCCCCTTGAAAATTGGTGCACCCCCCACGTGGCTGACAAATTAACCCTAGTTACGCCACTGGGGAACATTCCAACTAACGTTTAGATGGGACCACACTGGATTGACTGGAAATATTGGGCATGTGCGTTCCAAGTTTCCCTCCCAATGTTATGCTTCTTAAAATAATTTTCACCTAAGAGCCCATGCAAAAAATACATATTTTGTGTCCCAGAATTTTTTTTTACTTTTTCGATTTAACGCCGACCGTCCGATGAGACGAATTTTACGAAATTAGGACGAATCAGAATGCTACAAACGTGAAATATGCACCTTAGAAATTGTAACATTTCAAAATTGAAATAGAGCTCGGCGATGTCCGCTGACGAAATTAAAGTGTCATTACAGTGAATGTGTGTGACATGTGTTAAAATGACAGGGAAAACCTGTACTAAATCTTGGGATGAGCAACCATTCATTTTCCAACGGTTCAACAAGGGCTTGATTCCATCTACCAATTTGTTTTTTTAAATAGTCACTTCTATCACTAGTACATATACCGATTGGTGATATTGTGCCGTGCCTTTGATGGTACAAGCATGAAATTTGACACACAGTCGGAGTATGTCATGAGAAAGAAAGGACCATCGCAGATTTGTCCTTTGAAAAAAATGGGTATAAAATAACAAGCAGTTTTCAAAAAATTCGAAATGGCTGTCATTGCTTGTTATTCTACCTATATTTATTCAAAGGGCAAATCTACGATGGCCCTATTTCAAAATATATTTCTCATGACATATTCTGACCATGTTCTGACTGTGTAGGCATTATATCAATTCGCCAAATACTGCCCCACTATGCAATGTACATGTATATGATAATGCCGATCGGAGTGCGCGATTCTATACCAAAGCCGCCTTGTTGACATGGTCTGTACTACCGTTGTTGGTACTATGCAATCATTGTGTTGACGTTGATCCAATGTGTCGGTAATCCCATATCACTGTAGTCTTGGTTCCAAGACCTTCGTGTTGTTTATTCCGCGATCACTGACACAAACCACCGATGTTATAGAGGGCGCCCTCTACAGACGAATCGCACCCGCGAACTCAGTGGACTCACTCGAAGGTCTTGGACAAGTTGGCACACAGGGGGCGTGGTCAGACTATTGTAATATATGCATTATTCATATCACGTGATAATGATGGACGGTTATAGGCAAATTCGTGCGAGGGTTACGCAAAACGTTACACGCCGCGATTGACCCGGCCGTGATGTGCATGTACATGTATTCGCATTTTTGTATCACTGTGGACGGAGACATGGCTTCCCTTACCGAACATGACATACATGTTCTCGTGTACAAAATGGTTAGAAAGTCGAGCACTTTTTTCAAAATGCTCCCATTTTAACCACAATTATTTTCCTGGGTTGAAATTTCCAACCAATAATACCCTATATTATACCCTAACCCAAACACTAACCCACATCCTAACCCTAGCTTTTGAGTAATTTAAGTACAATCCAAAAATCTAATTCGTGAAATTCCTAATGGAGACCTAAATATAAATCACCCTTTGGAGACCTTTTTACTCCCATTGTCCCCATTGTGTTCACGTCTCCAGAGGTACCGTATTTCGCACCATACAGTACATGTACATGTACATGTACTTTACATGTACATTGACACAGCAAATCATAGCTGCCCCGGCATTTATTTGTGACTGCGGGTGAATTGAAACAACTTTGCTCTATGGTGAAAACCTCCAAAGCCCCAGTCCCACCGAAAGCCGGATACGCTACGGATCAACCCGGATTCATATCCGGGGTCATCCGGAGTGGAACCTTAGTCAAACCGTGATAATCCGGGACTATCCGGGACTATCCGGGGCCATGCATCCGGGACCATCCGGGGACATCCGTAGTGAGTCCGGGAAGTCGAGCGTCACCCTGGATCAGCATCTAGCATCCGGAGTGATCCGGGGCCATCCGGGAAGGGAGAGGGGGGCGGCGAAGAACCGTAGTGAAACCGTAGTGCGATCGTGATGATCCCTAGTGTATCCGGGATAAACCGTAGCGTAACCGTAGTGTAACCGTGTTTATCCGGGATGAAACGGGAGTTGGTTCCACTACGGTTCCACTACGGATCACCACGGATTCACTACGGTGTCACCACGGTATTTCCCGGATGAACCGGGATGAACCGTAGTGTATCCGGGGTCATCCGGGGTGAACCGTGGCACATCCGGGATGAACCGTGGCGCATCCGTAGTGAAACCGTGGCGGAACCGTAGTGAATCCGTGACCATCCGGGGTCATGGGGGAAAAACAGGCTTGAACCGGGGTGATCCGGGCCCATTCGTGGCAGAACCGTAGTCAAACCGTAGTAGAACCGTAGTAGGATCGGGGAACATGTCACTTTGTTTTTGATTGCCTTCCCGGACCACCCCGGATCAAACGTAGTTTCATCCGGGGTCATCCGGGGCGATCCGGGGCGATCCGTAGCATATCCGCGGCTTCAGTGGGACTGGGGCTACTAATTTATATGGTGGCCCTGAGGGATATCAAAAGTCGTGAACATTTTCGCGACAAATTTGCGACTTGTCGTTAATTTATTTGCGACTAGTCGTAAATATTTTTGCAACTAGTCGCAAATAATTTCACAACTAGTCGTGACAAAATTTGCGACTAGTCGCGAATTTTGTCACGACTAGTTGTGAAATTATTTGCGACTAGTTGCAAAAATATTTACGACCAGTCGCAAATAAATTAACGACAAGTCGCAAATTTGAGTCCTGAATTTTTTACGACATATTTTTTGCTACTAATCGTAAATATTTTTTCGCGAATAGTCGTCAATATTTTCAATAGTCGCGAAAAAAATTCGCGACTAGTAGCGAAAATATTCACTAATAATCACGAATTATACGACTAGTCGCAAAAATATTCACGAACAGTCGCAAAAATATTAACAACCAGTCGCGAATAAATTCACGACAAGTCGCGAATAGTTTCACAACTACTCGCAAACAAATTCACGACTTTTATGTCCCTCCATGCAGAGCCACCATAAATTTCCCCTTTTATTTCAGGGAAAGGTAGTTTTTGCAGGTAATTAACTGTTTGCCAAAATGAAGCACGACCTCACTAGATTTGAGGCTAATACTGACGTACTGTACGTTCGATACACTGGAATACAAAAAAACGCACCGCGCTGAAGCACCATAACATAGCGATGCTGCAGCGGGCAGACCCGCGGTACGGTACCGGTGGCTGTAGCTAGCTTGCACTGCACTGCCATGCCCCGGAAGATCGGACACACGTACATGTACAATGCTATTAAAAGTCTGCACATTTCGCGCAATGCACGTGCATACAGTCACCATCACATACATGTACATTGTACATATGTACACTGTCTTGTGTACACACACACAGTATCTTATATTTGTGTATAATGAATAATTCATGATGAGGCTCAAACTCGGTCGCTGATTGGATCCCTCGGAAAAGCGAGGGAGATTCGTCGAAAACTAAGGTTAAAGTTAACAATTGCTAGCCAACTAGTGCTAGACCCTTCTGGGAATCCAAAATCATGTACGTTTGTCAAACGTCGGCTCCAGTGCGAACATGGATCCAGCCGCATTTTGTAAACTACGCATGCGTGAGACCAGAACGCACACGAAGCCGGGATTTGAAAAAGAGACAGCGTTAACGAATCTGCGCGCGTGGTGGGCGCCGAAATAACACAAGGGTCTAGGGCTAGACTAATATCACTGCTACCTGTTATTACTGTCTGACAAGTTTGAATGCCATTTGTAATGTCACCCGGCTTACACAGCGTGAAGTGGCGACTCATTTCTCTATGTTCAAACAAGAAAGAAAAAGGCGTTCGTTTTCAACCGGTGTCGGACAGTGGTTCTTATGTTGTTCTTGTTTTTTCGCGATCGCGATTTTGTTTTAATAAACCTCAATTTTTCGTAATAATTACAGGATTTCTAGCGCAATCATTTTGCTGAATACCTACAATCATTATTTACTTTCAAATAAGTAAGATTTTCGATATCTGCAAATGGGGTATCCACCTTTAACTAAATTAATACAAAACACGATACGTGCGCCTGTAAAAAGATAGCACATAGTCTATAGGTAGAATAAATTCGTTGCACTAAAGGCATTTTTGTCCAACTCAAGACTTCAATCGGAGAATTAAGGGCGTAATGCCTAATTAAATATGTTTGTACTTAACTGTAACTTACATAACTATGACACTCGTATGTCCACTAACTTACATTCCCACATACCACAACATAAAACATCTGCTTTTCAACACAACATCAAATACTCCGGACCTAAATTGTGGAATGATTTACCATTCTCTCTTAATCTTATATTCAAGGTCATATAATATTTTTTAAACGTAAACTTCAATTGTACCTATTGTAATATATTTTATACTTCATGTATCCATGTGCTCATGGACTTTGTATGGCAATCCTACATGTAGCAGCCCAGTTACATCTCAAGACTTCAATCGGAGAAATAAGGCAGTAATACCTCCACCCTTCGTGTCCTGACCATTAGATCATTCCCCAGATTTTTGTAGTGACAAACAAAACATTTGTATTGCCTTTCCAGCAGTTGTCGACGGCATCAAATACTGAAATAAGAAGAACCGACTGTACAAAAGCTGCTCAATGCATATCTTGAACGGAGGCCGCTCGATAATCCGACGGTTCGTTTGTCCAAAGGTTCGTTAGTCCAAAGGTTCGACAGTACGAAAGTTCGATAGTCCGAAGTACAGTGTCATGCCGTGTCATGGCACTGTCATGCTTTCTAGTGCAGTCGTCTTACCGTGAAATACGGTAACCTTGGCCCGGCATGGTAACTTTGGCTAATACATGCCAATATTTTGTTGATGGTCTTACTTGTATTTTTGGACATAATGGTTTTTTTAATTGTCAAGGAAGAGTTAAAAAATACTATCGAACTGGATTTTCTGTAATATACATTAGATCTCCAAACGATCTGACCAAGGTTGCCAAAGTCTCCCAGTTTTACGGTACCACTCGACCACCGAGCTAGCAGGGGTCGGCTGGCTGGTTCAGTCGGCAGAGGGCCGTGGGCTCGAGTCACACCCGAGTTAGTGATACTTTCGATTATTTCTGGCCAAAACAAACCTGGTATTGAAATTACCAATCTGATTACAAATCTGATATTGAATTTACATCTCTCGACGCAAATAATTACATCTTATGAAATTAGTTGTACAGTGTACATTAGTTGTATTAAGTGACTTGAATGTTAGTAGAATTGATACTTTGAGTACTAAGTTTAAAAGTCTTTGATGTTTCCGTGGCCGTCTCTGCGGCGGCCAACAAAAGATCGTGTGAAGGCGCAACTACTGAGTGAAGTTGCCGTAGCGGCTCCTTTGCGGTGCGACTGAGAAAATATCACAGGACCCGACAGGCCGCATCACGGCGACCGCGGGTCGTTCTTCGCAAACAAGGAATTAGGTAACTGAGTGCTTTGTGTTCCGTTACAAAAGGTAATTAGACCTGGAATGAGGCCGTGTAAGGGGTGGCGATTATTCATTGCGTCACTTGCTACGTTGAGCTTTGGGTTAGAGATCCCTCCCTTCTAGCGTCAGCCTATATGGATACATTTGCTGGAAGGATGTTGCAAGCCCCCCCCCCCCCCCCCCCCCCCCCCCCCCCCCCCCCCCAATCCACCCCAGCTCCCCGTTCAGCTATAAAGCACATGTATCATACAATCAACTTATTTGAGAATCCACTAAGATTGTGTTATTTATTTATTTCTTCAACAATTATAATTGTTTGCTTGCGTCACCGTTTTCACGAAGAGGCGAATTTCATGAAAAATCGTCTATTTATCGAAATTATTTTTTTTGATGAAAACGATTAAATATTGCAATTTCTACAACCTGGTGAAGTTATACATCAAAAAAATAATTAAAATCCTAATTAACCTAATTAACGAATGGGCGAATTGGTCCTCAAGTGCCCTTTTGGGTTTTCACGAAGAGGCGAATTCGAAATAGCGTTGACTTCAACGTGTTTATGAAGGGGCGAATTGGTCCTCAATTGCCCTTTTGCGTTTTCACGAAGAGGCGAATTGGGCGAATTGGGCGCGAAGTGGCTTTTAGCGTTTTCACGAAGAGGCAAATTGGGGGCGCAATGGGGAAATGTATACATTCCGACTCTCACAGCCACGGGCGAATTTGCTAATGTATCGTTTTTTCGTTTTCACGAAGAGACAATTCTATTAATTGATTAATTCTGCAAAACTAATCACCTATTTTTCTTAACGTTTGCTATATTTAAGAAGATTGAAATCTCTTCTTTCCCATGATACCTTAATCTTGTATATTCTATGGATATTTATGTTTCAAACTGCCAAACGAAAAAAGGACGAACTTTACAAGCGATTATCTCGAAAGTTTGTTCAGACCGTGAGAGGCTCAATTTGCCTCTTCGTGAAAACGGTGACGAATTGTAAGGAGAGTTTCGCTAGCTCTACAACGCAACCTTGGGTGATTTGTTTCATTCCCTCATGATGAAGGAAGTCTTCGAGCACAAAAGGTCGGCTTCTACAACATCGCTGGCTTTCCAAATGTGGTCGGTGCCGTGGATGGAACCCATGTCAGGATCCAAGGCCCACATGACCAAGAATGTTTGTATGTGAACAGAAAGGGGTACCACAGTCTGAACATTCAGGTGATTTGTGACTGTCGGATGAAGTTTACAAATTGCGTCATTCGCTGGCCTGGTTCAACCCACGACTCCCGCATATTCCGAGAAAGTGCCATCCAAAGATCATTTGAAGAGGGGCAGGTTGACGGCTACCTTCTTGGAGACAAGGGCTATGCTCTGTGTCCCTACCTGATGACCCCGTACATCAACCCTCAAGGTGTGGAACAGCAACGATACAACCGTAAGCATGCTTTAACGCGCTGTATTGTAGAAAGAACAATAGGGGCATGGAAATGGCGGTTTCGTGTGATGCACGAGGAGATGAGAATGGCTCCGGAAAGAGTATGTCCTGTTGTGGCAGCCACCATCATCCTGCATAATATGGCCAGGGATCAACGCCTTCCAGACATCGGCAATGAGTGTGCCCCTGAAGTAGAGGATATGGAAGATGTCTTCGGTGGTCCAGTGGCAGCAGAGGGGCGAGTAGTACGTGAAATGATTTGTCAAACATTGTAAATTACATGAACATGTACCAAAAGAAACACGATGCACAATGAAAATCCATTGTTACTTATAGCACTAAATCCATTGTTACTTGTTCACAGAGTAATTTCCTTTTTATGGGGGTGGGTAATTATCTGCAAAAGACTAAATTATTTGGGGCATTGACACGAATTTAATGTATTAAATACATTGTATTTAATAACTGTAAGCTTTCAAAAGTTAAAACCAAAACTACAACCAATTTAATTTCATTTTCCCCAACTGCTGACAACTTGGCGATGATCTTACTTCTTACCCATCATCAAAACGGAATGTATTTTTACACGATATTTATTACATATATTTACATACTATTTATTACATATTATTTATATTTAATTGATGTATTTTTTAATTTGAAGATATGCTATATCAAATTAATAAATACATGTACCGAGGAGAGTTGATAGCTTCTGAACGTTCATTGTGATTATTCTTCAACTAAAACAACCTTGGTGGCCAAAATAGCGATCTCCATCTGCACCTTCTGCTGCTTCATTTTAATCAACTCTGTCTCTTGTTTTAGCTTCTCTTCTTCCACTTCCATCTTTTGTATTTTGGCCTTGGCTAAGGCTACTCCCCATTTAATGTATTCAGCGTAGTCTGATGGTGGCCTTTTTGAGGTGGTATGTGCAGTAGGTTTTGAATCTCTTGGGCTGGCAGGTTGACCCTGCTCCGTTGAATCCAACGAACCCAATTTTCCATCCAGCTGATCTTCAGTTGTACAGGGTTCACTTACAGTTTGACCTGAAAGATTAATCAATGAAATAGCCAACCAAGGGTTAGTTAAATTACCACGGTAGGATTGGGGCAGCACCATTTCCCTTGTGGTGCCAAAAAAATGTCTGTGGTGCATTCAAACTTTTGTATCAATTATGACTTATGATACACATTTCTTTAGAAAATCATAAAACGATGATAGGTGGTCAGGCCTAATTCAATTTTATATCGGAATGTAAGGGAACGCTTATCTATCCAACTGGTTTTCCAGTGTCTGAGCATTTTGAAAAGGATGAGCCTACATCATTAATATAATGCAAGAGGTCATGCAGCCTGGCCCATTGGCTCTTTTAAAAACTAGTCAACTACCCCTGGGATTAACTCCAGACTGAGGGATTATCGGATTAGTGGCAGATGGCAGAAATGATGAGCAATTCTCACTGAACGGAAATTACAATACTCACTGCTGTCGAAACCCTGAATGGTGGACTCAATCCCTGTTGTGATGCCGACGAATACCTCACTGTCTATTCCTCCAAATATTTGTGACACCAGTCGGGATGATTGCGAGAGTTGTTGCAGTGGCCCACCACCAGTTGCTGGACGCTTTATCTAGGGTTAAAATTTACAAAACAAACATGGCTTTGTTTTAAATAGTGCACTTGGACCAAGTTTAAAAGGAAAACAGTTCCTTCCTCAATGGTTCCCCTTTAAGATGGAATCTGTAACATGAAAGGTTTTGGGATAAGAACTTGGGCCTGCAATAATAATGTTTGCTTACCATTCCTACTTTAAAAAAATTAGTCTCACAAAACTTCAGTTTTTAAGACCTTTTTTTACGATTATACCCATAAAGCATTTTATTTAAAAGGCAGCGTCCAATTTAGCCGGCGCCAGCTAAATAATTCAGTAAACAATGTTTTGCTGGCTATGTACTGAACATGCGCAGTGACTTTTTAAAAAACCTTAAAACACTAGGCCACATCACGGATTGTATAAATGATGGTGCCATTGGTGGTAATGTATTACCTGTTTAATTGTAAAGGGCACAAGCTAGCCGGCAAAATAGTGTTTATTTAAATTTAGCCGGAAAATTAGGCTAGCCATGGTTGGTATCATCACGGTTGAAGGTCTGTAACTGCCTACCTTACTGACATCCTTCTTTGTATCAGCAACTAGGTTTTTCCACTTCTTCTTGATTTCATCCCGGGTCCTTACCACCGCCGGATTTACGACATTCACAGCTAGTGAAATGTCGTCCCATGCCCTTCGTTTGGTTTGCAGTGTTACTGTGTTACTCAGCTGCGACTGTAGAGTGACCCCGTTACTTGCAAAGCCATCTATTAGTGCCAGCTTCTCAGCCTCCGTGAAGGCTGGACGGCGTTGTTTCTTTTCTTTTGTTGCCATTACGCGTATGCAGGAATATTATGTGATAAGTTGATGTGACGAGAAATCCTCTACATGTATTATTTTATTCAATGTTTACAAAGCGCACAATGCATAGCGCACGCACCGTATTTTTACCGTAACCACGGAGCGTTTATTGGTAAATCATTACTCTAGGCAGGCTTAGTAAAGACCGGCTTATTGCAATGGGCTAAGTTTGGCGTCTTATCCAAGACCGTCTAAGAGTGATAGCCGGCTAATATCGAGCTGGCTAAGCCGGCCGACTAAGACCGCGGTATTGCAATCCGCCCCATGTCTTTAAAAGTTTGATAGATTTTTACTTCTTATTGGAAGTTTAACAAAAACAAAAGTTGAACAATTCAACAATTCAAAGGATACACCATTTGCAGATATCCAAAAAAATTACTACCGAATTATTAGGAAATATCTTACTTATTTAAAAGAAGATAATGGTTGTAGGCATTCAACAAAGGGATTGCGCTAGATATCCTGTAATTGTTCCGGAAAATTGAATTTTATTTAAAAACAAATTACGATCGCCGGACGGCGATCGCGAAAAAAAAGCAAGAACAACATAAGAACCACTGCCTGACGCCGATTGAAAATGAACGCTGTTTGACTTGCTGTTTCTCGGCATTAATGATTGTAAAACTTCTGACAGGCCAGTTAAACGATATTTACTATAAAAATACATTAATAATTCGATCATCTTTGGGTAAAAATTGGGTACATTTTGCCCATTTTGTTTAGAAATATCTATAATTATTTAGAGATAGGCCTATCCTTAATTATTTAGAGATATCCTTAATTATTTAGTGATATATTTAACTTCTTCTTCTTTCGTATGGACCGAAGTTTTTCGGGTTCTTTTACGTGCATTACACAACACACGGGACCTCCAGCTTTACGTCCCATCCGAAGGACGAAGCAATAGTGGTTTAATTGCCTTGCTTAAGGACACATGTGTCGACACCGGGACTCGAACTCACGCTCTGCGGAACAGAAAACCGGGTTCTTAACCGCCCGGCCACGACACTCCATATCTTTAACTATATCTCTCTAAATAACTCTAAAATATCGTCGCGTAAGTAATACATGTTAAATGCCGGTTTGCCCTAGACGAATCTTGTGAGCCTATGTCATTAGGTACATTACTAGTTTCGTTGCCACAGGGCACCAACCTTCTGGAAAGTAATCTTCAAGCTGTACACGTCATCATCCCACTGCAGCTCCAGAACCGATTGCTCATCCGCACCCCGATTGCAATATCCGCCAGCTTCGGCCGTCTTCGGGATTGGTACCTCAGCTGTACGGTTCACCGCCTGTAGCATTTTTTTGTCAAACAAAAAATAATTTAAAAGTCGAGTTTTTTTGGTTTTTTTCATCCTATAAATATTGACTGTTTCGCTAACATCAATTTTAGACTTGTTCCAGAATCGCGCCCTTATTCACGAGTCGGCCATGTTAAATTGAAAGTGAGATAAAATCTTCATTTTTGGAACTTGCGGATAGAAAAGATCTAAAGTTATTACAAATTCATACCAGTCTTCTCTGATGATTAATTAAAAATTTGTGATAAAACTTACCTTAAAACAAAATTAAAAGTGAGGATAGAATAATGAAAGATAGTCTGGCGCCATCCTATTAGTTCAAAATGTATCAAAATGTATCATTCAGGGAACACGACCAAAATGGCGTCCTCGTGAAAAAGACTCATAGAGCGACTAAAGTGAACTGGATTAGACTTAATTTCAGACAGTCGAAATCTACGTACTATGATTTGTTTTCCATTGAATGGACTCCAGCAATGTTCTGAACGACTACATAATAAGTCGACCTTTTGGGGTGTTTTGTCGCTCCTAATCGTATCAAACGCCGGCTTATCTCAAGATTTAGGGGGGAAATAGTTTAGCACAACGAGTTCTTAAACTGGAGAAAGTTCTAGAGATCTTACCAGAACTCTAATTGCTGCGGAAACTTTATGCATTCCAAATCTTCGGGCTTTTGACCTTTTTTATCCAGACAAGACTTTGACCGAGCATTTCCACCTGTCTGACCCTTGGACATTAACCTTCAGCTGAAAATATCCGCATTCATGTTCAATGTTGCTCGCTAATTATATTCCAATTGAGGGTGATAAAAAACGACACCTACACTTAACCAAAAAAAATAGTCTTTCAAAGTTGTAGGGACTCAATGATTATAAAGAAGTGACTCGAGCCGAGTCGATTCATTAGGTCAAGGATGTCGAGTCGAGTCGAGCTAAAAAGTTGACACATCGTTTCGCACACCCATCTATCATCAACTACGGGCCTGGATAGGTTGATGGTGCATAAATCTAAAACTACAATTTGTCACAATATTTTGTAAAGTGCCGAAAACCCCTTTACACATGGCTGCGATCTTTGTGCCACTTTTGAGCGACCAACATTTGGCCAGGACGCTCAATGGTGGCCTAAACCCAGACAATCCCGTTTCTATGTATTGCTCCAGCTATCCTTGTGCCTCCCTTGAACCACCAAATTATTTTAGCCATTTTCATGGCGATCTACGAGCGTGACCATTGGGCGACCACTGTGTATGCCTCCCCTCTGTAACCACGACAATGCTTGAACCTCCCTTCTGCCTCCTTTGAGCCACCTTTGAGCAACCAACCTCCTTGGCGACTTTGTGCGACTGTTTTAAACATTACGGCGACCAATGCGTCCATGGGGATGTCTGAACCTCCTGTGTACCACCTTTGAACGACCTAGGCAACCATTCTGCCTCCTTTGAGCCTCCAACGGCGACCTGGCAAATGTTATGGTCGCCCAAGGTAGGCACAAAGGTCGCCATAGCAGCAGGATTGTCTTGGTTTAGGCGACCATTGAGCGTTCTGGCCAAACTTTGGTCGCTCAAATATGGCACAAAGGTCGCAGCCACGTGTAAAGGGGACATTAGTGTAATCCGACGAGCATTTGGTGAGCCCGCACTCCATTGTTAAAATGTATTATCACGACTGCGATGTGACATCACGTGAATACTATAGACGATGTGCCCTCTGACTTCATGTGTTTACATCTGTATTCAAATGTGCCCGGCAGTATGCGCACACATCGTGTTTTATATAAAATTTGCCTAAAGAGTGACGTCGCAGGTCAGATCGCCTTTAAATTATGTGACCTCTGATGTCATCTCTTAATTAACCAAATGTATGTAAAACATGATGCGTGCGCATACTGCAGGGCACATTTGAATACAGATGTAAACAGAGGGCACATCGTCTACAGAAAAGACAGTTCTACTGTCTTCACTTGCCCATTGAGTTAGTCTATTAGACACAATGGCCGTTTTCCTAGCCCCAGCTTAGGCACTGTTTGCGGCTCCATCACCATTGCTAAACTGCACGAACACAGCCAAAGGAGACAAGGCTGGGGTTTGGAAAACGGCCGATGAGAACCGCATGGACTTCGTGTACCTTGCCGTCTTCGTCCTGACCCAAGTAATCCACCTTTAACAGTCCCGCGAAGCACGCCCTCAAGCAGACGACGCCTTCGTCGTTTCGAACCACGAAGTCACCCAGCTCATCCTGCGGCTGTTCCGTGACAGGCTCCACTGGTTCATTCGTCGAAACAGAATTCGCCTTAGAAAAAGACAGGAAAAAGGTTGGTTCATCCCGATCACTTAGTCCTTGAAATTTGAATAATGTTTCAATTCAACGCCTACGTGAATATTGGGAATTGTTGTTATTTTATTAAATAATAGTTATTTATTTATTTTCAAAGTTATTTCGAGGCCTGCATTTCCATTATTGTTTGCATAATTATCAAGAATTACTGATGTATACTTGTTTTATTCAAGCAGACTCTCTACAGCAAAGGCTCCAACCTACATTTTCCTCACAAACATGTTTGTTTTTAACCATCTTACCCTTCCAATAACTATCATGAAACAACGAACTGTTGTAGACTTTCGAATACATAATGGTAGTTTCAATATATTTCTTAAACTAAGAACTCCTTCCTTTCTTTCAGTGTTATTAATACCACTTCGGTACAAAGAATACATGTTAATGACAATAACAAAATGTTATGTAAAACTAGCAGTGCATGGCATATCCGGGGGAACGCAAGGGGGAAACTTGTCCCATTACGACATTTGCGTCGTCATTCAAACAGATAGTATTTTTAATGTGATCGTATACGTTTGGTAATTACTCAACAAATTAATGGCAATAAAAACTTACTTGGTAAGAAGTACAGCAGCTTTGGATAGTACAATGCATTTTTAGAAACTTTTCATTTCGAAGTACTGCGGTTATGGAAAAAGATATCACTTTTTATCCCCCAAAATTTGAATCTGAGAAGCGTTACTGCAGTGACGTTTCTCAGATCGTGTATTCCAATGCAGATTGTTATTCCTGCGTAGACATAACCACTCCAAATTGTCGGCAATATCTCAAAATCGCTACCACCTTTTGAAATGAATTACCAAACGTATACGATCCCTTTAAGTACAAAGAATACATATTAATGACAATAACCAAATGTTATGTAAAACCAGCAGTGGTATATCCGTCGTCAATAAAACATATAGTAATTTTAAGGCGGTTCTGTTCGAGACGCTTTTTGCCGTGCCGGCCTGGCACCAAAAAAAATGAATTCTCTATAGAAACTATAGAAGCAGTTTAGTTTTAATATTGTAGGCCACCTATGCCCAGTTCGTTAGGCTATAATGGGTGGCCCCTAAAAGCTGAACCGGATAAGCATATCTCAACAGACAAGCACCTTCACTATACCATGAGGCCAAAACTATATACCAATAGATGGAGAATCTTTCTAGAAAAAAAATGTTAATTTGGGCCAGTAGTTTTAGCTCCAGACCACGATTTTGTGAAGTGGGTCAGTGGTCCTTTCGCATCGAGAACTAACTAAACTGTGCCATGTTAAATTCGCGGGCGCGGTTTGGTTATTTTCGGTGCGAAAGGATCCCTGACTGTGCTTCACAAATTAGTGTCTAGATCTAAAACTACTAGCCTATTTTGGTATATCGTGCTATCATTTTTCTTCTAGAAAGATTCTTCATTCATTGGTATACGTAGTTTTAGTATCAGAGTAGTGGAAGTATGCTTGTCTGTTTTCTAAGAGCCACCCTATAATATTTAAATATAGGATTTCTCGGCCAATTTCATCATAAATTAATTCAATTTCATTAACACGCATTCAAATGTACGCACTTCCCCCTAAATCAACTAAACTATGGGTTTTTCAGCTACTATTGCATTCAATTTCGTGTCCTGTGTGCACACATGATTTCTCTCTTTTCATTCATTCAGGTTCGTTTTAGCCAGTCATTCTGTTTCATTTGTAGGCAATCAAGACTACATTTTCACCATAGTTTGGGCCTAAATTCGTGGTCGAAACACAGAAAACAAAATTTAAATAAATTAAATGTCACCTCTGTTTCCACAGGTGGGATTTCTGTGAAGGCGCTTTCACCCTCTTCCTGTGGAGCCTCGCTCTGGGCCTCCGCAGCCCCCCTCTGGATCCCCGCAGCCTCGCTCTGGCCGTCTACAACCTCGCTCTGGCCCTCTGGAGCCTTGCTATGGCCTTCTGGAGCCCCGTCTTGGCCCTCTTGGTCTGGTTCCGTCACCTCGCTGCCCCACACGCCGCCCTCCTCAGGGTACAGTCGTCGGTCGACTGGCTGCCTGTCTGTTGCTGTTGGCTGGTCCCCGGCGGGCACGTCAGCGGTGTCTTTGGTGTCTGGATTGAACTCGGGGAGTCCAGGCTCCTCGTCAACGCAGACGCACAACCCTAAGAAAGAGCATGGAACATTTAGAAAGTCTACGAGAATTATGCGTCTATAATATAGGTTTTCCCGCACATTTTAATGGTTTTTTTTCTTCATTCAATTGTATAAACGGTTAACTTCAATTTCGTCTTAAAAATTAATGACCTTGTATATCCTATAATGTTCAATTTCGTCTTTGGTCGCTCATTGTCGTACTTGTCAAAATAATGTATGATATTTGCAATACGTTTTAGTGAAAGACAATTGAATTCCGCCGTCCGAAGTTGCCGAACGCACATAGATGAAGCAATATCGTCATTTTGCAATCAATTCGTCACATGATTGTATTTTATCTTTGGTATTTAAAAGTTTTTCCATCTTTTCGTTTCTACTTTAAAGGTAGGATACACCATTGGTAATTGCTTGAATTATCATGAATGGGTAGATTTGGGTGGTTGTATTTCATAGTAAATATCGTTTAACTGACTTTTCCGAAGTTTTACAATCACGGATGCCGAGAAAAGCACGAAAAACAACGTTTGTTTTCAACCGGGGTCGAGCAGTTATTCTTATGTTATCTTTGTTTTTTCGCGATCGCCGTCGGGCGATCGCGAATTTTTCTTTATAAAATTCTATTTTTTGGAATAATTACAGGATATCTAGCGCAATCCTTTTGCTGAATGCCTAGAATCATTATTTACTTTCAATTGAGTAAGATATTTCTTAATAATTTGGTAGTAAATATTTTCGATATCTGCAAATGGTGTATCCTACCTTTAAACACATTTACAAATATTTGTCTTATATATTACGTGGGTCTACACCCTTACATAAGCAGTTATCAGGTATCTTATATACAATATATAATTTGCAAAATTATATCTTTCCAAATACGTATATGTGTAGCCATTTCTTAGAACATTTTATGCGCCAACAACTGGAAGAAACAATATCTCTACACCTGCAAATAAAAATGTATTTACTTTTGATTTCATGTAAGAAATAAGTAGGGTTAAACTTATGAACAGTAAAAGGTGTTTATTTTTCCACATCTTTTAATTTCTTGTTTTGCAATACACCGTACCAAATACGTCTGTGCCTGGTTGAAACAGCGTGCGATGAATTTGAGTGACAAATTCCTGAAATCGATTGAACAAAGACAAATTCACTGCATTATGTAGGTGATAATTAGTTGGGACGAATAGACCGATTGCGCCCTCTAAGTCATGTGACCTATAGTGGGTATCAAACATCAACACACATGGCGTCCTCCATAGCAAAGTACCGCTGTTGCAAGGTACGTGATGATTGTTTCTTCGATTGAGGCTTTTCTTTCTCCAAATCTCTAAAGAATATTCCGGAGTTTGTACCCGAGACCTTATCGGAATGGCTGAATAAAGCAAGGACAGTTCCAGCAAGTATTGCAAATTCTACAAGGAATGTAATTGTGTTCACGATATGGTACTGGCACGGAACGTTGGGACCGGCACTAGCACTAGCACTAGCACTAGCACTAGCACTAGCACTAGCACTAGCACTAGCACTAGCACTAGCACTAGCACTAGCACTAGCACTAGCACTAGCACTAGCACTAGCACTAGCACTAGCACTAGCACTAGCACTAGCACTAGCACTAGCACTAGCACTAGCACTAGCACTAGCACTAGCACTAGCACTAGCACTAGCACTAGCACTAGCACTAGCACTAGCACTAGCACTAGCACTAGCACTAGCACTAGCACTAGCACTAGCACTAGCACTAGCACTAGCACTAGCACTAGCACTAGCACTAGCACTAGCACTAGCACTAGCACTAGCACTAGCACTAGCACTAGCACTAGCACTAGCACTAGCACTAGCACTAGCACTAGCACTAGCACTAGCACTAGCACTAGCACTAGCACTAGCACTAGCACTAGCACTAGCACTAGCACTAGCACTAGCACTAGCACTAGCACTAGCACTAGCACTAGCACTAGCACTAGCACTAGCACTAGCACTAGCACTAGCACTAGCACTAGCACTAGCACTAGCACTAGCACTAGCACTAGCACTAGCACTAGCACTAGCACTAGCACTAGCACTAGCACTAGCACTAGCACTAGCACTAGCACTAGCACTAGCACTAGCACTAGCACTAGCACTAGCACTAGCACTAGCACTAGCACTAGCACTAGCACTAGCACTAGCACTAGCACTAGCACTAGCACTTGCACTAGCACTAGCACTAGCACTAGCACTAGCACTAGCACTAGCACTAGCACTAGCACTAGCACTAGCACTAGCACTAGCACTAGCACTAGCACTAGCACTAGCACTAGCACTAGCACTAGCACTAGCACTAGCACTAGCACTAGCACTAGCACTAGCACTAGCACTAGCACTAGCACTAGCACTAGCACTAGCACTAGCACTAGCACTAGCACTAGCACTAGCACTAGCACTAGCACTAGCACTAGCACTAGCACTAGCACTAGCACTAGCACTAGCACTAGCACTAGCACTAGCACTAGCACTAGCACTAGCACTAGCACTAGCACTAGCACTAGCACTAGCACTAGCACTAGCACTAGCACTAGCACTAGCACTAGCACTAGCACTAGCACTAGCACTAGCACTAGCACTAGCACTAGCACTAGCACTAGCACTAGCACTAGCACTAGCACTAGCACTAGCACTAGCACTAGCACTAGCACTAGCACTAGCACTAGCACTAGCACTAGCACTAGCACTAGCACTAGCACTAGCACTAGCACTAGCACTAGCACTAGCACTAGCACTAGCACTAGCACTAGCACTAGCACTAGCACTAGCACTAGCACTAGCACTAGCACTAGCACTAGCACTAGCACTAGCACTAGCACTAGCACTAGCACTAGCACTAGCACTAGCACTAGCACTAGCACTAGCACTAGCACTAGCACTAGCACTAGCACTAGCACTAGCACTAGCACTAGCACTAGCACTAGCACTAGCACTAGCACTAGCACTAGCACTAGCACTAGCACTAGCACTAGCACTAGCACTAGCACTAGCACTAGCACTAGCACTAGCACTAGCACTAGCACTAGCACTAGCACTAGCACTAGCACTAGCACTAGCACTAGCACTAGCACTAGCACTAGCACTAGCACTAGCACTAGCACTAGCACTAGCACTAGCACTAGCACTAGCACTAGCACTAGCACTAGCACTAGCACTAGCACTAGCACTAGCACTAGCACTAGCACTAGCACTAGCACTAGCACTAGCACTAGCACTAGCACTAGCACTAGCACTAGCACTAGCACTAGCACTAGCACTAGCACTAGCACTAGCACTAGCACTAGCACTAGCACTAGCACTAGCACTAGCACTAGCACTAGCACTAGCACTAGCACTAGCACTAGCACTAGCACTAGCACTAGCACTAGCACTAGCACTAGCACTAGCACTAGCACTAGCACTAGCACTAGCACTAGCACTAGCACTAGCACTAGCACTAGCACTAGCACTAGCACTAGCACTAGCACTAGCACTAGCACTAGCACTAGCACTAGCACTAGCACTAGCACTAGCACTAGCACTAGCACTAGCACTAGCACTAGCACTAGCACTAGCACTAGCACTAGCACTAGCACTAGCACTAGCACTAGCACTAGCACTAGCACTAGCACTAGCACTAGCACTAGCACTAGCACTAGCACTAGCACTAGCACTAGCACTAGCACTAGCACTAGCACTAGCACTAGCACTAGCACTAGCACTAGCACTAGCACTAGCACTAGCACTAGCACTAGCACTAGCACTAGCACTAGCACTAGCACTAGCACTAGCACTAGCACTAGCACTAGCACTAGCACTAGCACTAGCACTAGCACTAGCACTAGCACTAGCACTAGCACTAGCACTAGCACTAGCACTAGCACTAGCACTAGCACTAGCACTAGCACTAGCACTAGCACTAGCACTAGCACTAGCACTAGCACTAGCACTAGCACTAGCACTAGCACTAGCACTAGCACTAGCACTAGCACTAGCACTAGCACTAGCACTAGCACTAGCACTAGCACTAGCACTAGCACTAGCACTAGCACTAGCACTAGCACTAGCACTAGCACTAGCACTAGCACTAGCACTAGCACTAGCACTAGCACTAGCACTAGCACTAGCACTAGCACTAGCACTAGCACTAGCACTAGCACTAGCACTAGCACTAGCACTAGCACTAGCACTAGCACTAGCACTAGCACTAGCACTAGCACTAGCACTAGCACTAGCACTAGCACTAGCACTAGCACTAGCACTAGCACTAGCACTAGCACTAGCACTAGCACTAGCACTAGCACTAGCACTAGCACTAGCACTAGCACTAGCACTAGCACTAGCACTAGCACTAGCACTAGCACTAGCACTAGCACTAGCACTAGCACTAGCACTAGCACTAGCACTAGCACTAGCACTAGCACTAGCACTAGCACTAGCACTAGCACTAGCACTAGCACTAGCACTAGCACTAGCACTAGCACTAGCACTAGCACTAGCACTAGCACTAGCACTAGCACTAGCACTAGCACTAGCACTAGCACTAGCACTAGCACTAGCACTAGCACTAGCACTAGCACTAGCACTAGCACTAGCACTAGCACTAGCACTAGCACTAGCACTAGCACTAGCACTAGCACTAGCACTAGCACTAGCACTAGCACTAGCACTAGCACTAGCACTAGCACTAGCACTAGCACTAGCACTAGCACTAGCACTAGCACTAGCACTAGCACTAGCACTAGCACTAGC